>CM053580.1:106382190-106419886 GCA_028627135.1 Pseudochirops cupreus
GGGGAGAAAATATGTAACGCAAAATCTTGTGGAAATGAATGATGCAAACTATAATAAAATTTTTAAAAAAATTAAAAAAAAATAATTTTCATATTCAGTCTCATCTACTCTCACTTCTATCTAACCTTGCTACTGTAATTTCTTCCTCCTCTAGTTCATGTTCTAATATATCTTAATCTTCCTAAAATGTCATTTTCATAATGTTATCTCCTCCTCAAAAGCCTTCAATTGCTCCCAATGTTATAAGGTTTCTATGATTAATTTCTATGCCTTGCAGTATGTTAAGACACTCAAGGCCATTCACAATGTAACCCTTACTTATTTTAATAGCCTTACCTCTTGCTGTTGCTGTTTTACAGAGGTCCTTTACTCCAACTAAAGAACTTTCCTTACTTTGTATATGAGATGAACTTTTTTAAATATTCTTACCTTTGCTCATGCCTCCATCTACCTAGAGCAGTGTTTCTCAACCTTCCTAATGCCGTGACCCTTTAATATAGTTCCTTATGTTGTGGTGACCCCCAACCATACAATTATTTTTGTTGGTACTTCATAACTGTAATTTTGCTAGTTATGACTCATTTTGTAAATATCTGATATGCAGGATGTATTTTCATTGTTACAAATTGATCATAACTCACAGGTTGGGAACTGCTGACCTAGAGTGTCTTTGTGTTTCTTCTTCATTCATGAAAATTTTATTATTTTCATGTCCCATTTAATTATCAATGTTTCTAAGACCATTTCAGTCTGCTCATAATGATCTGTCCCTCTTTTGAACAACACCATTTATTTTGCCATTTATTTGCAACTACATCATTGCTGTTTGAATTAGAAATATCTTTAGACATCATCTAATAGAAGCTCTTCATCACCAAGATGGGGAAGTAAGGGAAACCTGAAGAAAGGAAATGTCTTTGCTAAGGCCAAGTATCTGAAGCATAACAGAACTGCAATTTGAACCCAAGCATTCTGACTGCAAATGGCTTTTATTTTCACTGTTCTTTGCTTTGATCATGTGATTTTATTATTGTCATATATTGTTGTTGTTGTTGTTGTTTTAATTCTCATATAGCCATTTAATTATTTTTTTTTGTCTTCTTGCCTTGTTCAGAATTAGTGTTTTTATTTATGGCAATAAATGCCATGTTCCCATAGTTATTTTGCTGCTCTTTGTGGTTCACAATATCTGGCTAAGAGAAAAATAGAAGAGCTCACACAAAATGATTCACATATGTAAGAGCCAAATTCTGCTTAAAAACCCCTCTTGATTTCTTAACATGTTTATATAGGCTACATGAAGTAGGATATAATGATGGAAATAAAACCCAGACAAACAGGGATGAGCAGTTCAGAAGTTGTCCAGAGCTTGCCTCATTTTTTTTTCATTTTTCACATGCTATTTTCTAAATATTCTAACTCTGAACTGTTTATTTTTTCCCCCTAGTCAGACTCAGGAATTACTAAGCACTTCACATTCTCCTCATGGTGCCCTTTCACCATTACTAAATAGTTTTAAAATTGCAAAACAACAAATAACAGTCCTGGAACTGATTCCTGATGCTCTTAAATTAACTCAGAGAATAGCTGGAAACAATATTTCTCCTACAACCTTAAACATATACCTATCTTTTGCCTTTGGAGTCCATTATACAGTGATTTGCCTATAGATGTTGATCTATAAAGATTTGCTGATCAATTGGTAATAATTATGGTTCTTGAAAATATGCATTCTTGAGAAGCAATTATAATGTAAACTGCTTTTAAAATAGACATATGACATTTCTGCACCCAGTACTCTCTGGATCCTCTTGCCAAGGTATAATATTTGACAAAGAAGCATCAATATTCAATTCTGTGCTGAGTTAGGAATAGCACATAGAATTCCTTAAGCAAACAAAACATTAAATCATTTGGCATATTCAGTATAGGCAGTGATTATGTCACTATTGCTTTATATTGGTTCATAATGTTATGGAGAATAAATTGAGAATGATGGATCAAGATCCTCCAGTCATAATAATAGCTGAATTTTGTATAGTGTTTGCCAACAACTTTTTGAGGTAACTGCTATTATTATCCTCAAAATGCAGATAAGGAAACTTAGGAAGGTAGAAGTTAAGTGATCTGCCCTGTGTTACGCAGTTAATAAGTGCCAGGAGGTAGCTTTGAATTCAAATCTTCCTGACTCTAGGCCTTCCACTCTTATGCACCTAGCAGCCCTAGTTCTATACTCTGAGGCAATACCAGAAAGCTTATATTTACAATGTAATCATCTGGGAACCAGCTTTCACTGAACCTCTTTCAGTGGGAATAGTTTTTGATGGTATTAGCAAACATATTTAGAGAGATAAGATTCTACTTCTAGCATACATCATTACTTTGAGAGATTCCACATCGTACTGTAAAATGGATCACAAGAAGAATGATGAATATGTATTTTAAGGAGGCAGGAAGGTACAGAAAAGAGCACTAACTCTAGAGAGTCACTGAACCTCTGTTCCAATGTCAACTCTGATACTTGCTCATTACCGTTCTATCTTTACCTCTTCCCTAATCAGTCACAAATTTTTGCACTCTCAACCCATATATCACTTAGTTTTGCACTTTTCTAAGGCAGTTTTCATTCATTAGTTTTCATTTCAGTTTGTAATTATCAGAGTGTGTATCAAAACCTACTATATTCTGTGTCAAAACCTACCACATTCTATTCGTCTAAAAGCTTTTTGAGGTCAGAGATGCTATCTTAATATTGTATCTTCTCTAGTCCTAGGCTAAGTGACTGTACATAATATATTATTGATAGATCTTTGCACCATTGAATCAGAAAGAATAGACTGCATTGTGGAATAGTGGATAGGGTTTGACTTTGCTTGTATAACCTTCATATTAAAGAACAGTAAACATTTAAAAGAAAACAATTTGATCAGAAATGCAAATAAAAACTTAAAGAATTACAGAACTAGTGTTAGAGCAGGTGTCTTCTATTCCTCTGAATAATTGGCCATCTATCAAAAATCAGTATATTTGCCAACCTCATTGTGTAATTTGGCACGCTCTGTGATAATAAAAATGCAAATCCTGTATAAAATACTGAAGTAGTTGGCACATTGAGAAGATGCAGTAATCTCATCCTTGCTGTCTTATACTTGGGCCACTTGACCTCCTGTCCCATATTTTCAATCAAAAGTTGCTAACACCCATTGATTGTTGAACAATATGTGCAATGCTAATATCCCCTACTTTCCTTATCCTCTATTTTCAATAAGAAATTTTTAACTATTAATGCATGAGGTCACACTTCAGGAAAATTCCTAGCATCTGTTTTTGTACCGTTTCTTAGAGTGTTTTTGAGAAAGGGAAAAAATGCATTGACATTGATGTGTGAATCACGCTGTGTGTTCTTTTTGTCAACCTGGAAACATTGCTTTTCTGTAGCCTTGAAGAGAGTATCTACAGGAATGCTGTCAAACAAATGATTTATTCTGCACCTGTACTTCTGTAACATTAAAATAGGGCATTACTCATTAAAATAATGTAATGAACTTTGATCTTTTCTCTTGGAAAATGAATCAGACTAACCTTTTCTTTCAATTGCCCATTAGTCAATAAGAAGGCATAATGCTATTTGTATAAAATATTTCAGTCAGATATTTTAGTCAGAGAAAAAAATTATGTGGTGAATGAGAGTAATTTGAATGTTCAGGTGATTTCTGAAAGGAAGGAAGAAAAATAGACTTCAAATACTTGTGAATTTTCCAAATCCAAGAAAAAATGGCTTCTCTAAGTATCTTGGATTTCTCTAGTGAAAAATTAGAGAGCTGTATGGATTCCATCATTTCTCAATATTTGTCTCAGAACACTTTTCAGAACAAAGTTTAAATATTTCCTATCTTGTTAGTTTAAGACTACTCAAGGTCAAATAAGTGGACCCTGAGTTTCAACTTAAATCAGGCCATGTAAATAAAAATCTTCTGCAATGTGGAGGTTTGGATTTCTTTTGTCTGAAAGAAAACCCACAAATCAATCATTTCAAGTATTTCAGAGAAATCAACATATTAATTCTGAGAAATCAATGAATAATGTGTTAGTCCAGGTGATATCTTCACAGGGAACACAAGAATTTCCATGTATTCGAAGATGTATCAATTTAATAATTCAATTGTGTTAGCATTTATCAAGGGTCTACTTTTTGGCAGACACTGTTCTTGGTGCTAGGGATATGGAATAAAAAACAAAATAGTTGACCTCAGTCACATTAGATTCTCCTACTGATAGCGACCAGTATTTTAACAGACAAATATATACAAAGCAAATATGCAAAATAGGTTGGGGAAGGAAAGCAAAGGACTAATAACTCTTGGAATCAGAAATTGGGTCCCTGTAGGATGTGATACTTAAACTGAATTTTGAAAGGAGCTAGGGATTTTAAAAGGCAGATGTTAATATAAATGAAGAAAGAAATAGAGGGAGAGAGGAAAGAAGAAAGGAAGGAAGGAAAAAAGGAAAGAAGGAAAGAACAGAGAGAAAGAGAGGGACATTGACAATGTGTCTGAGATCAGATTTGAATTCAGGTCTTCCAGACTCCAGACACTCTTTTCACTGTGCTACCTTGGTACCTCTGGGGGTAAGGGGTCCATAATAACTTAGTTTACTGCTTCTTCCTGTATTTCTTCATTAGACTACCAAGTTCAGTCATTCTGAGCCAATACTCCCAGGGTTCAATCATTCTATGATGCTTTCTTTTCCTAGGGTTACTGTTCCCTGAAATATAAAAGGGATGTCCCTTTTTAGATTCTTTGGTGGTATAGCCTGGCTCTTTTCTTGGCACAACTGTAAGTTTTTCCATCCTCTGCAATGACAATTCCAACCTATTGTCATCCTTTCATATTTGAAAACTAATTTCTACTTGTGTCTTACCATCTGAAAACATGAGTATGAGGTTAAAATCAACTGTATGTAACCAATAGAGGAAATCGTCTCACATATCTCTGAAAAGACTGAAGTTGTTTTCCAAGAGCTCCCTTTTCCTTTTTTAAAATTTATTTACTTTTAATTTACAATATTCAGTTCCACAATCCCTTGAGTTCCAAATTTTATTCACCTCCCTCTTCTCTCCCCTCCCCCCATGGCGGCATGCAATCTGATATCGGTTCTACAAATACCTTCACATTAAACATGAGTCAAAGTGCAAAGAAGAATTATAACTAACAAAGTGAACATTGAGAAAGAATGGCTGAAACAAAACACAAAAGACAGAGAGCAAGTAGTTTGCTTCAGTCTACATTTAGACTCTGTAGTTCTTTCTTTGAATGTGGATATCCCTTTCCATCATGAGTCTTTTGGAGTTGTCTTCTAACCTTGCATTGCTGGGAGCAGCACAGTCCATCAAAGTTAGTTGTCACACAGTTTCCAGAGGAAGAAATTAAAGATATTTATAAGCATATGAAAAAATGCTCTAAATCACTATTGATTAAAGAAATGCACATCAAAACAACTCTGATGTACCACACCTCACTGGTCAGATTGCTAAAATGACAAAATAGGAAAATGATGAATGCTGGAGAGGATGTGGAAAAATTGGAACACAACAATACCACTTCAGGGCGATATCCCAAAGAAATCACAGAAGTGGGAAAAAGAGCTGTATGCTAAAAAAAAAAAAATATTTATAGCAGCTTTATTTGTGATGGCAAAGAATTGGAAATCAAGGGGATACCCATCAATTGGGGAATGGCTAAACAAGTTGTGGTATATGAATGTAATAGAATACTCCTGTGCTTTAAGAAATGAGGAGCAGAAAGACTTCATTATAACTTGGAGAGACTTATATAAACTGATACTGATTGAGAAGAGCAGAACCACGAGAACTTTGTACATAATTACAGATACATCATGTGAGTGTGTGTGTGACAACTAACTTTAATAGACTCCACTCCTTTCAGCAATACAAGGTTAGAAGACAACTACAAAAAACTCATGATGGAAAGGGATATCCACATCCAGAGAAAGAACTACAGTGTCGGAATGCAGATTGAAGCAAACTATTTGTTCTCTTTCATTTGTGTTTTGTTTTGTTTTACCCCTTCATTCTCATTGTTGAGCCAGTTGGTTATAATCCTGTACAACATGACTAATATTCAACGTGAAGGTATTTGTAGAACCTATATTTGATTACATGCTGCTATGGGAGGGAGAGGGAGAAAATTTGAAACTTAAGAGATTGTGGAACTCAGTGTTGTAAAATAAAAGTAAATAAATAAATTAAAAATTAAAAAAAAAGTTGTCACAGATACAATGTGTGTGCAACTGTGTGCAAAGTTCTCCTTGTTCTGCTCTCCTCTCTCAGCATTAATTTATATAAGTCTCTCCAGCTTATTATGAGGTCCATTTGCTCATCATTTTGTATCGTAGAATGGTATTCCATTCCATTCATATACTACAACTTGTTTAGTCATTCCCCAATTGATGGGCATTCCCTTGATTTCAAATTCTTTGCCACCACAAAAAAAGCTGGTATAAATGTTTTTGTACATACAGGTCCTCCTCTCATTATTATGATCATCAAGAGCTCTCTTTTCCACCATGCTGCTTATCAGATTTCTTAGGCATCTTACCTTATTACATCAACTTTCACTTTTGCTTCACATAAAGAGGTGGCCTTTACCCTTACTAAAGAAAATCCCTCTCTATATATTCTCAATCCAGTTGCATCCCATCTTCTCCAGTTGACCATCATCCTCAATCTCTAATCTTCAATTTCTCTCTCTCTATGGGCTCTGTGACTGCTCTGCCCATATGTCTAAAAACATACTCATATCTCTTCTATCCTAAAAATAAATCAAAACAACAAATAACCCTCTCAATTAATCCTGCCATCCCTGCTTACTATTTCCAATATCTTTCTTTCTCTTCTCAACTAAAACTGCTTGAGAAAGCCTCGTCATTTGGTGCTTCCATTAACATTCTTCTCACTCTCTTATAAACTCAAAGCAATTTTGCTTTGAACCCCATAAAACTAAAACTCTTTGAAGTCACCAACGATCACTTAATTGCCAAATCTAAAGGCCTTTTCTTCAGTTTTTTTTTTGTTTTTTTTTTGTTTTTGTCTCACATTAACACAGTGGATCACTTTCTTTACCTGGGTATAGTCTCTTCTATATGTTTTTGCTACTCAGTTTTCTCCTTGTCCCTCTACTTGTCTGACAGTTCCCTCTCAATCTCCTTTCCTATCTCTTCTACCATATAGGTCATATCCAGTAATTGTGGTATCCTCAGAGGGTTTGTCCTAAGTCCTCTTCTCTTCTCCAAACTACTTAACTTTATTTGATTGTCTCATGAGTCTCCATAGGCTTAATTGTCAACCCTATCAGGATGATTACCACCTCTCTATATCTAAGCCCAATTTCTTTCCTGAGTGAGCTTGAATTACTTTTTGGCATCTAAAACTAGAAGTCTCATAGGTATTTCAAACTAAACATGTCCTAACCAGAACTAATATTTTCTCTGAAATCTTCCACTCTCCCAGACTTCACTATCACCATCAAGTGTATCTCCATCTAATCATTTACCTGATTGTAAGCTAGCCATTATCTTCAACTCCTCTCTACCACTAATTCTCTATAGCCAGTTAGTTGCCAGGTCTTGTAATTTCTCTCTTTACATCCCTCAGAAATGCTACTTCTGTTCACTCACACAGCCTGTAGTTCATCTCCCTGCCTTACCACACTCAGCAGCAAAGTGATTTCCCAAAGTGCAAGTCTGACAATGGTCCCCTTCTCTACTCAATAAACTCAAGTGACTTCTTATTATCTTCAATGTCAAATGTAAAAAAACAAAAGTCTTCTGGCATTTAAAACTTCACAAACTAATCTCTTCCTACCTTTTTGGTTTTATACACTCTCCTCCCTTTTATGCATGCTATGACCTAGCAACATTCCCTTTTTTACTCTACTTTATACAAAACACTCCATTTCTGGACTCAGTACTTTCTTACTGGCAGTTCCACTTGACTGGAATGTTCTTCTTCTTTACTTCTGCCTCTTGGTTCCCTTGGCTCCTATAATTTTAATGGCAATTTGAAGATCTTTCGTGCCCCTTAATAGACTGAGTATAATCACATGGAGTCTGTGGTGGAAGGAGTTTGCTACAGGGGTGGAGCAGGAAATGAGTAAAGGGAAGTTAGGGCAAAGGGAGAGAGAGGACACAGGCAAGCAGACAGCTAGTACTGTGAGTGTTTGTAGGAAGCCTTTGGGATGGTGTTGCTTCCTGCAGTGATAAGGTGTATTAACTTCTTGGATGTTAATCCAATCCATATTAAAACCAATTAACCTGGTTTTCTGGTGTTGGAATTTGACTTTCTGGTGTTGGAATTCAGGTTTGTGGTATCTGAATAAATGTTTTGCTTCTATCTTCTATATGGAGAGTCTATTATATTTTGCAATTCAGAACTTTTGCTGGCATATTCATCATTGCCATAGGTGCTGTGAACATTGCTTTGGCAATTCAGTTCCCATCAAGAGTCAGGTCAAATGCTACTTTTTTTTTCAAAACTCCTTATTTACTTCCCTGTCCCTCACTATCACTATTAACAGCTTCATAAATTACTTTACTTTTCTCTGGTATATTTTTAGAAGAGTTTGAGTATTAATGTGGTGTGTTTTTTATTGGAATACAAGCTCCTAGAAAGTAGGGGTCTTTCTTTGTATCCTCACATTTTAATACAGTGCCTGGTCCAAAGTAAGTGCTTAATAAAAATTTCTTTACTGATTTCTTATAGAGATGTATAGATTTTATGTCTTTGTGCTCAAAAATCAGTTAAAATTCTTCAAGCAATAATAAAATTAATAATAATAGCTGACATTTATATAGTGTTTACAATGTGCCAGTCTTCTTACTGAGTGTTTTATGATTATTATATCATGTGATCTTTATAACAACTCTAAGGTATAAATAAAATTATTTCCCCAATTTTACAGATGAGGAAACTGACACAAACCCAGGTTAACAGCCTTGCCCAGCAGTATGTAGCTAGTAACATTCTGAGGCCAGATTTAAATTCAGACCTTCCTGACTCCAAATCAAGCAAGTAACAGAATTATAATTTAAAACAAGAACAACATGAGCAAATTTAATGAAAAGGAAGAAAATAATTTTAAAATACTAATTTAATGAAGGAAAATGTTCCTAGTCACCATAATTCACATGGCAACTCAACAAGTCCGATATAATGTTTTTGGTTTATTCCTCTGTAACATTACACATCGGAGTCTTCACCACTTTACAATTCGTCATTCTCTTATTATCCCCACAACTAAGGCTGTTCTGTTCTTGGTCATATCTCATCTTGATTAGTGCAGCTCTTTTCCTCTATATTTCCTTTCTACTTCATTCAAAGTGCTTACAGAAAAAAATTATCTTTCTCACTCACTCATTACAGCATCCCTCCCAGGTTGCCCCTATTTAAATCTCTTAGTTTACTCCCTATTTTCTTCCAATTTAAGTTCAAGCATATTCATGTTTCTAAAGACATTCTTTCTACTTACTGCCTCTGCAGCACTGGCCAGTGAGGGGGAATAAATAACAGCTTGAGCTGACAGGCAGAGTTAAGAGTATCACAACAAATAACACCATCTCTCCAGATTTCACACATATTCAGTACAACTGTCCTTGTAGGTCAAAACTGCAGTCACATAGTTTCTATCTTTTGTTTCTTTTCTCCTCACCCCAGAATTTCAAGCATTGACACTGCCCAGAAACTTGCTGACATTTACAACATACTTACAACACTTTCACTCTACTCAATGACCCTTTAGTGCTATTTAGTTCAGTTACCATATTACTACTTCATGTGAGATCCTATTTTGCTCAATAAAGGTTCTTCAGGTTGCATATGTTTGTACTGTTTATTTCCTCTAATCTCTAATGGCAAGATTGTGAAGTCTTTATAAGTAATTCATTTATTTTAATTTCCCAAGTTGAGGAGGGTTCGTGAATGTGACCAAGATTTTCAAACATCTCTTTCGTTTTCCTGGGAGTGTCATAACTTCTACATTTTTTTCCCTAAAAGTAAACATAGGGCTTTGTCTAACTAGATTATAATTTTTGGTGAGATTGATTAGAAGAAAATACTGAATTAATGGTTCTGGAATTTAGCAGTCTTAACATGAATGAATCAATGAGCTGAGTAAGAGTTTGAAGAAACATCACATTTTTTTTTACTCACTTTACAATTGACAATATTTGCCTTACAGAAATACTATAAAGTATGTAGTTTAAATACTGTTACCCTCATTTTACAGATCAGGAAATTAGGTTCAGACAAATGCACTAATATCAACTAATATACATATCATACTTCAAGGTTTAGAATGAACATATCCTAATACCAGTCCTAGGAGACTTATGGTACAGGTATTACCACCATTATACAAAAAATAAAACTGAGGTTCAATGTCGTCAGTGGTTTTGTTTGTGGCAATGCACATGGTAGGAATGGAGATGAGACTCAAATTCAGGGTGCCTAGTGCTAGATTTGATACTTTTTTGGACTATAGCACATTTCCTTGTGTAGCACTCTTAGCCACCAATAGTACCACCTATTAATCTTCATTTATTCCACAAGTTTTCTGTCACATAGACTGACATATTTCTGCCTAATTTGGAAGCAGGGGCAATGCAAGACTCCTTATTTTACCTTTCTTACTCTTTAATTTTATATGTTATTTAATAGACTTCAAAGATTCCTTTTCTATACAACCCAGAACTTATGAATATTTTAATAACTATATTTCAGTTTTGATTTTCTCTATAATTCTATGTATTTTAAGCATTTAAAAATATTAATATTCATAGGGGGAATAGGCTTTGCAAGATTTACTACCAAAGTGATGCATGACACAAAAAAAATGGCTAAGAATTCCTTTTCTACTTGAAACAGACAACATAGTCTTTCTGTCAAATTTTCATTGTACCTATTTTAAGTTTTTGTCTTTCATTAAATGACAAGTAAACGACAATTTCCATATATACAAAATAAAGAGATGGCAAATCACACCCCATTTTTCGGAAAATGAAATTGTACAAGATGGAAGAAGGAAGCAAAGTATAAAACATGGAGTCTGTCTCTAAATAAAATTAATTTTAAGCAATTTTACTCACTTGAATGATCATTATTTCTAAAAGAACAAGCCAAAACAGTTACTTGGCATCATAAAAAGAAACACCAATCATTTTCATTGAATCAACCATGTATCCTCCATTTTTTTCAATTGAATTTAGTACAGATGTATAAAGCTACCCTTAGTAACTTCTCATTTATCTTTCTCAATTATGTCCCATCACAGCTGGTTAAGTTCAATGGTTGAGACTCGACTGGCACTATACCTTGCATTGGCTGTAAAACACCAGAGTGTGCTTTAATGAATACTGAACAGAAACAATAGGCTCAGAAGAGCTTTTCCCAGTCTTGCTAATTCACAAAAGGAGAAAGGGACCAGCTGTCAATTTGAGGAAAGGATGGGTAGACAGCCAACCTGGCCTTCCAAGGTAGAGGATACAGCCCAATATTTTAAAATTCTGTGAAATTTGAATAGTGAGAATAGAGTTGAAAGTTGGAATATTTTTCAAAAGATTAAAAAGGATTCTTCTCTTCCTATCAAGTTAAATTGTAAAATTGTCTAACTTTCTAATTAATTTCACCTCTGTCAGTGAGTCAATAAGTATTTCTTATTCACTTGACATATACAAGCAATCTTGCTAAATTCTGGGGCTACAAAGAAGCAAAAAAATTTTATGGCTCTCAAGGAGTGCACACTGTAATGATGTTTACAAAATGCAAATAACCATGTATCAATGAGAGAGAAAGAGTTGATATAAGATAATTTGTGAGAAGGCACTA
Source organism: Pseudochirops cupreus (assembly GCA_028627135.1). NCBI lineage: Eukaryota > Metazoa > Chordata > Mammalia > Diprotodontia > Pseudocheiridae > Pseudochirops > Pseudochirops cupreus. The sequence continues at coordinate 106,394,090 of CM053580.1, forward strand.
GCAGATAAAGTTTCTGAAGAAAAGTCTTCTACAGAAGGGTAAAGGAACATTTGTAAAAGAAGACAGGCAAATCAAGGAGTACTTTGGATGGGCAGATCATTCCACATTGGGGGCAGGGGAAATGCCAATGCAAAGCCAGAGGGTTTACAGTTGAAGTGTCTGGTTGCAGGAACTGTAAGTTCACCAGTTGTGTTCATGGAGACTGTGTATCAAGAAGTAGTATGATAAATTGTTTCTGCAATTAATAAATGGTCAAATGATATGAACAGGCAGTTTTAGAGGAAGAAATTGAGGCTATTTATAGACAGATGAAAAACTTCTCTAAAGAACTATTGATTAGAGAAATGCAAATAAAAACAACTTTGAGGTACCATCTCACACCTATCAAATTGGCTAATATGACAAACAAGGAAAATGATAAAAGTTGGAGAAGAGGTAGGAAAATTGGAACATTGATGCATTGTTGGTAGACTTGTGAACTGATCCAGCCATTCTGGAGAACAATTTGGAACTACTCCCAAAAGGTTATAAAGCTGTGATCCAGCAATATCACTACTAGATCTATTTCCCAAAGGGATTATAAAAAAAGAGAAAGAGCCCACAAGTACAAAAATATTTATAGCAGCTCTTTTTTTTTGTGGCAAAGAATGGGAAATTGAGAAGATTTCCATCAGTTGGGAAATTACTAAACAAGTTGTGGTATATGAATGTAATGGAATACTATTGTGTTATAAGAAGTGATGTATAGGGGGATTTCAGAAAAACTTGTGTGAGCGATGATTTCTCAAAAGTGAAGCCTCCTCAAAAGGGTTAATAGTTTTTGAATTATTGAAACACAGTCTACACCCTTACCTTGTAAAACCACCCTTTGCAACACAACCTAACTTTCAGCCTTTTCTTGTCTCCAGGCAAATTTGTGTAACTGCCTTTGTTCTTTGTTGCTGGGGAATGTTCACTTGAATAGATTGTGGCTCCTGAAGACCAGTCAATAGAATAAGGGGAAGGGTGGGCTTGCATTAGGTTATAAAAGGACCTTGCTTTCTAGAAAACATTTGTACTTTCTGGATCAGAGCCATTAGAGTGAAGAAGGGGGTACCCTTTGTCATGAGAAAGCAAAAAACTCATTTCCGATTTCAGGTATCTAAGTCTTTGTATTGGTTTTTTGGTAGTGGTCTCTTTCCCACAAAGTTTGGGGGGGCTCATCCAGGATCCCCCTTACTTGAGGAGTGGTCTCCGAGTCAGTCCTAGGACAGGTGCCAGCCAGCCATTTGCCAGTGGTTCAGGGAATAGTCTGGGAGTTTCCTTTCCCTTTCAAGGAAGGGACCTGAAGGACAGCTACCTGAAAGCAGAAATTTTGGAAATAGGTACCACCACCCATTGAATAATTTGGGTCAGTCATGTAAGTCCTATGCACACAGACCTAGGAAATACAAGATTGATGAGCCCCTATAACAGGGGCAAAAACTAGTGAGTCTCTGGGTGTCTGGGGAGGGGAAACAAAGCTGAACTTAATGAGGCAAGAAGGCAAGATTATTGAGCTTTCTACAGAAAGCAAGAACTAGTGAGCCCTCAACAAGATCTAGCCAGCATCCCCTCTCTTAAGGGGGCAAGATCAGTGAGTTCTCAAAAGAGAAAAAGAACTAGTGAGCCTCTACCCCTTAGGAAGATATAGTGAGCCTTAACAGGCAAGAACTGGTGAGCCATTGGGAAGTCCCAATCAAAAGCAGGTAGTCAGCAACATAGCACCTTTCCAGATGTTCTGGAAGATAGCCCGCTAGGGGTAAGATTAAAAACTTGGAACTAATAACCAAAGTATAAAGAGAAAAGCACCTAGGAGCTGGACTTGTTTTGTGTTGGATCTCTGTGTTGTGTCTCTGTGTGTGCTGCATGTAATCTCTTATCAAGTAAATGGGAAACATAAAATTTGAAGGTGTGATTTTCAAGATCTAAGGACAAAAGGGGGAAAGACATTGGATAAGTAGTTATGAAGGCTACTTTACATAAGGTATAATAAATTCAGATTCTGGAAGTTTTCAGCACATAGCTACTGGGAAGAGAGTGAAAGGGTCTGAGTCTGAGGATCTTTCCTGAGTAGATTTCAGCAAAAAGCCATTGATAAGGAGAGAGAGGTAAGGGACAGATCTGTAATTCTTGGGTAGTTTGAGTGAAGATTTACAAAAGGGAAAAAGTGGAACATAAATCTATGTAGATGGGAACTTTTTGTAAGCCTCTCAGAAAAGTAGGGGTAGAGGGAAGAAAGAAATGTGGCTCCCACTAGCTTTTAAGGTGCAGGAAAACAGTATGAAATTGGGGAATGATTATTGAAATGTAAAGAAGGGTGTGAGTGGTCTGAGTAGAAAAGATGGGGTGGATTTGTAGGAAGCCATATGCCTTCAGACCCATGTGCTCTTTAGCCATTCCTTCCCCCATCCTATGGAGATTTTGAAAAGTGCTCTTGCTCAGAAACTGGAGAGTTTGTAGCCAGATTTGATAATCAACAGACCCAGTTAAAATTTGAAGGGATTATGTCTGTCTACCTTTCAGGATGCATCTATAGCTGGATAATATTTAATGTAAAGATGTTGGTACAATTGATTGTTAAGCTCCCAAGGTTTCTGCTTGGAAGGGAGTTGACCACATCTTGTTGGGTCTTTTTTGTCTGGGCCAAACCCTTTACCTAATCTGATTTAAACTTTTTGCAAATGTCCCAGAAGAATACGAGTGAGGAATTAATGCCTGGGGCAGTTTTGATTAGGGTCTCCCAGAAGAGACAGGATTTTAGGGGTTTAAGAAGCAGGAATATTAGACTTTAAAAAAGAGATCTATAGATAAATATGATTGTAAAATGTAGAAGTTAGTGTTAAAACAATTTTCAAATTAAATTTGTATATGAATTGCCTTTTGAAGGGATGTGATTTTTAAAAAGTATGTGAAACTGTTATATTTGGGTATAAATATAATAATGCTACTGATGTTTACTATGATAGCAAATTACTCATTTGAAATCTTATAAAGTTAATACTTTATCTAAATTTTATTAAGCTGTTCAGTATCCTAAAAATTCTTACGAATTTGGTATAGAAGTTTCTGTGTTGCTATGTTGTAGGATCCTTATTTCACAGATGAGAATGCTAGGGAAAAGATCAGAGTTGTGATTTTTCAAGTTTATTTCATCTAAAGATATATTTATATATATATTAATTTGGATGGATGTGAAATTTATAATATTTTGGTAATTTATATTACTTAAGGACACCAAATTAGTTTTAAGGAATTCCAATGTATGAAGGGTTATTTTTGCTTTAAGAAGGGAGTTTTTGTTTTAGGTGGAAAAGGTGAAATTGGGTGGTTATTGAATTTGAATTTAAAGATGGCATTGATTATGGTAAAGAGTTAGATTACTGTGATTTGTAATTATTACTAGAACCAAAAGAAGCAGTTAGAATATTGGCCCAGCATATTTTAAACTCATCTGATTATAATAGGTGATTTCAAACTGCTTATAATCTTTCCCAGGAAAATGTGAACATGAATGGGGAATCAAAACATTAAGAAAAGATATAAATTTATGGATAATAATTCCTTTTAGAGGGCCAAGGGTATTAGAACTTAGAAATGTATAGTTATATGATCAGAAAGGTATATATTATTATTTAGCATTAAGAAATTGATTCACTCTATGACCTGAAGAAAGTTTTATTTACCTTAGTTTACTATTCAATGAGGGATGGTGGTGGTGGTGGAATCCACATCCTAGGGATTTTATGGAAATAACACAATTGTAAAGGTGCTTGGCACAATATTTGAGATAAAACAAATGCTATTTGAGTCTAAATGGTGTAAGCTAAGTTTACTTGTTTTTGTGTAAAGGGATTTGGAAAATGTCTAAATTAAGGTTACCAGATTAGCAATTAATTGGTTTTGATTTCAAAGTTTAAATTTAGTTATATTTCTAGGCTTTATAAGAGAAGTGGTTTCCCTTATAGTCTAAAAATCGTTAAAGTAAGAATTATACTGTTGGAGGAACAGAAAAATAATGAATGGGGAATTCTGACCATGTGTTGTAATATTCTGAAGTATTTTAATTTAAGAAATCGTAAGCTTCCAAGTTTGTCTTTGTTTAAAAGGATGTTTCTGTTAAAATTATTTTTCTAAAAGAAAATTGGTAATTATACTGAATGAATCTTCTATTCAGACCCACAGTGAATTTTGTGAGTCTCTGGGTGGGACTCTGATATCTGGAAGATATGTTTAAAGTAGAGGGTTAAGAGATTGACAACAGGATCAGAGTGGTTGATAGCACAAGATAAAGGAGACAAGGAAATTTATGAGCCAGATTGAGGGAGATAAGGAATTTTCAGATTCTAGGGATGAGGAGGCTGGAAGGGCTAGAGAATTAAAATTGAGAGAGAAATCTATATTGGTTCTTATCCTCTCCCTTGATCCAAATCTGACTCCCCCACTCCTGACTGGGGAAGAGGAGCAACAGGCAGTAGATCTAGGTGCTCAAAAAGACCCTCAAGAAAGGGGGCTCCTACCTGATGGGCCTAGTATGAGACAGGTTTTACAACATCTACATTAGGGCAGCCATTGGGATGTCCAGAACCTGTGTGATGCATTCTTGACCCTGGAACATATACATTGGCACACCAAATGTTTGATGACTGCATTGTGTTCATTGATTGACATCTGTTTTTATTGAAGGACAAACAGATACAGCCAACACCTGACAGCAGTGGGAGGGAAGCCTCCATGTATCAAACCCTTTTAAAATATACAGGTGGATTCACTGAGGTGCCCCAGTAGGATCACTAAGATACCTGTTGGTCATTGTGGATCACCTCACACCAGGGGTGGAAGCCTTCCCTCTTGCACAAGGTATTGCCTCTATAGTTACTAGAACCTTGTTGGAACAAATAATCCCTAGATTTAGGCTGATGGAGTGCATAGACTCAGATCAAGGCAGCCATTTCACATACCCCCTGGCACCCTCCTTCTTCTGGAGAGGTAGAAAGAATTAATCAGGAAATAAAGATCTTTAGTGCTCCTTAGGATCAGGACAATGCCCCAGAGGGACATTGGCTTATCCCTCTCCTCACTCACCCTGAAAAATCACTTCCCCTAGGGTTTCCAGTTCATAGGTTCCAGCCTGGTGCCTGGGTGTTGATCAGAACCTGGAAGGAGGAAAAGCTGACTCCCACCTGGGAAGGTCTGTACCAAATCCTCCTCACTGCTGACACTGCTGTTTGAACCAAAGAAAGAGGTTGGACTCATCATACCTAAGTGAAGGGATTGGTGACAGCCATGACTCAGTGGACTGTGGTATCAATAGATCCTGGAACCTTAAAACTGACTTTGAAAAAGGGATTGATTCATTCATGACTGAGAGAACTGTTGTGGTTTCATTGTTTCTGTTGGTTGCTATACCATTGCTTTGCTTTACTGTAGTTCTGGGATTACCATGTTGTCTGCCTCCCCTTAGCCAGAGAATCAGTATATCAGAAGAAGGAGGTGTCTGTGAGAAGCCAAACTATTCCACTTGTGTAAAAGTCAATAATAATGGGGAATTAGTTAAAGATATTACTGAAAACCTTAGAAAATTAACACATATCCCAGTTCAGACATGGAATTCTCCTTTCAATACCTCTGGGATTTCCTGGTTTAATGGGTCCTGGTGGAAACAAGCCCTCTGGTTCCTTCTGATGGGTTTTAGTGGAATTATCCTGCTCCCAGTGTGTCTCCCCGTATGCTATAACTGATAATGAGAATATCCAAGACTCTTTGTCCCATTTGATGAAAATAGAAGGAAAATGAGATATTAAATTGATGGTTCTGAAAAGTCAGGGTTGAGTGCCAGTCTGAGACCACCCTGATGGGGATTCTCAGGAAGAATTAGCGGAAGAGGCCTTCCAGCAATGGTATGAGGAGTCTTCAAGTTGTAAGAAATAGAAAGGGAGTTTGTGAGAGATGATTCTCAGCAGTGAAGTCTCCTTCAAAGTGTTAATAGTTTTTGTATTATTGAAACACAGTCTACATCCTTACCTTGTAAAACCACCCTTTGCAACACAATCTAACTTCCCACCTTTTCTTGTTTCCAGGCAAACTTATGTAACTGCCTTTGTTCTTTGTTGCTGAGGAAGATTCACATGAATAGATTGTGCCCCATGAAGACCAGCCAATATGACAAGGGGAAGGGGGGGCTCACATTAAGGTATAAAAGGATCTTGCTTTCTAGAATCCATTTGTTTTTCCCTAGCCATCACCATTAGAGCAATGAGCGGGTATAATGCCAAGCAAAGGCAATTTCCAGCATAGTAACTCTCTATTTTATTCAGAGACAAATTAAGGCAAAAACATTCACAGAATAGAGAAAAATCAAAATACAGTATAACTCAGTCATTTAGCAAATTCTCAATTCAATCTGAGTACTACTCCATAACTGGACAGTACATTCATTTAGTCAGTCACAAAGTTTCTTCTCAAATGGAGATTAGTTTCCAATCATAAACAAAGTACATTCATTTGGTCAGTCACAGAGCACAAAAAGTCAAAAGTTTCCCATTCCTGGATCACAAGTGAATTACAATACCATCCATTACCACTAAACACCTTCTCAAAGAAGCAGTGAAGAGCACAAAGGCCATCTACACAAAGCCACAACAAGGTTATCATCACAGCATTAAATATTCAAGGGGCCAGGGTGGGGGAGGGGTCTCTTCTTCGTCTTGACTCAAGGCAAACTCTCAGCAATCTCAGTTCCTGGAGAGACAAAGCCTAACAAAGCCACAATGTATATTTCCAGTGTTCTCACTATCTGCCTGCACATCAGTCCCAGAACCCCTGAAAACATCAGCTAAACCCTCTTCCAGCATTTCTATACATATACAACAAGAAAATTCTCCTTCAGGGCTTCTGAACCAACAGCAAGGTTCCATGGCCTCTGCAACAACAGCACTGTCCTTTACCAGCAGATGAATCTGGCAAAACAACATCAAAACAGAGAGACAAAATACCAGCATCACAGCCATGCCTTCTCTGTCCTCAGCAGCTCCAGGTGGCAGTTCTCAAAAGTCCTGGGCAGCTCCATCTGGCCCTCAGCAGTCTCTCAGCAACTCTGGCCCCTGGCAATTCCCCTCTCTCTTTGCCTCCATGATGCTGCTCCCCAAAAGTTGTTCTGGCCTCTTTCTGCTTGGGCTTGTGTCTAAATCCACAGCGCCAGCTCCTCCCAGTTCAGCCCTCTCTCTTCACATCAAGGAGTCCATCCCACAAGTGGGATTCACAAGCTCTGGGTTTTAACATTCAACCTGAAAGTCAAGGCAATACAGGTGGATCTTTAAATTCCATTTCCATTACAGGGGAGTACCCTTTCTCAGGAGAAAGCAATAAACTCATTTCTTCTTTCAGGTATCCAAGACTTTGTACTGTTTTTTTGGTAGTGGTCTCTGTCCCACACACCTGGAAAAACTCACATGTACAGATGCTGAGGAAAGTGAGCAGAACCAGGAGAACATTGTACACAGTAACAGCAAAACTGTGATTATGAAACATGGTAGATTTGGCTCTTCTCAGCAATACAATGATACAAAACAATTCCAAAAGACTCATGATGAAAAATATCATGTAAAGGGGCAGCTAGGTGGTGCATTGAATAGAGCACCTGTCCCGGAATCAGGAGGACCTAAGTTCAAATCTGGCCTCAGACACTTAACCCTTACTAGCCCTGTGACCTTGGGCAAGTCACTTAACCCCCTTTGCCCTGTCTTTCCCCCTCCAAAAAGCAAAAAAAAAAAAAAAAAGGAAAAGAAAGAAAAAGAACATCTACATGCAGAGAAAGAAGTATGGAGTTCTAAATGCAGATCAAAGCATACTATTTTCACTTTTTTTTCTTTATCATGTTTTTCCCTTTTGTTCTGATTCTTCTTTCATAGTATGACTAATGTGGAAATATATTTAATATAATTGTACATGTATAAATTTTAAAAATAGTATAATTTAGTGGAAAGATGAATTGATTTGGTATCAGAAGAACTGAGCCTCAGCCTCTCTCTTGTCTGCTATTAGCTGTGTAAGCAATGAAATCACAATGTCACTCACAGAATTATGATTGAATACAGTACTTAATAAGTGTTCAAATGCTTTATACTTATAATGTATACATCTATGAATGCCAGCACTTTACTATGATCTAAGTAGGTACATAAATATGGTATATGATACACATCATCAAGAAGTTTATAATTTCATAGAAGGATATGCCTAACATGCATAAAATAATTAAATAAGATATTTAGTGTCTGACAGATCTAGGTACTATTTGAAGTAGATAAAATACTTATTTTTGGCAGTATTCACAATGTCTACTAAAGGTAGACCATTTAAATAAAGCAATAAGGTTTTGTTTGAAATGTATGAATACTGTCAGATAGTGTTTGGGGCCAGATAATGAACTGTTGATTTTAAATTAAATATTTGTGTAAGTTTATATGTTAATAGTCATAAATGAGAATTAAGGGCATACAAAACAAAAAATAGTAGTCATAATGAAGAAAAAAATAAATTCATCATTTGTGATGATAGCTGAAGAAATGTCTTTACTAAGTTCAGGAATTAAAAGCAACAGCTTATGATGATCTCCTTGAATTCAGAAAATGTGGTCAATTACTTTTACCATGTTATCCATAACTTAGATTAAGTAGGTCAATAATAAGCATTTATTCAATAGCTACTATGTGCAACAAACTGTGCTAAGTAATGTAGATACCAGAAAAAAAAAAGAGTATCTGATTTGGAGGACTTTTCATTTTAATGAGGGAAACAACACACAAACAGCTCTGGACAAACAAAATATACGCATGATAAATTGGAGTTCATTGGTTAAGGGAAATTACTAGTTTTAACAAAGATAAAAAAAAAATTCTGGTAGAAGATGAACTTCTAGCTAAGACATGGAGGAAGCCAGGAGGCAGAGATGAAGAGGGAGAGAATTGAAACCATGGAAGGTGTGGAGAACTCAAGTGAAATAGTATAGAGGGAGAAAAAAACCCACACAGGACAAGACTGGAAGAGTAAATCTGCAAAATGGTCACTTTAAATTATCATCCACTCAAAATTATTACCATTAAAATAAACATGAGAAGTAATTTTGTTTTCATTTCATTGCTGCTCATTTCTTTCTCAGTGTAGCTCTTCTTGGGTCATAGGATTATCAAGGTATATCTGAAAGGGACCTTGGAGTTTAGATAGTTCAAAGCCCTAATTTAAGAGGAAAAGATTAAGGCTCAGAGAGAATAAATATATTATCCCAAGTCACACAATATATGAAAGACAGAGGAAGTATTTAAGCCCAAGTTTATTGATTCCAAAGTCAGTGCTCTTTCTACTTTATGATGCATCACCTGACACAAACATAAATTGTCCAAATATTCAGTACAAATTTTCATATATCTGCTAAATGTACTTTGTTTTGTACTCTATGTTAAATGGCCTAAGAAAGGTATCAGCACACATGTAGACCACTAAACTTCCACTAGATTTAAAGGTAAAAGAGTATCACTGACTTGTTTAGAGCTTTTGGGAATGTTACAAAACTTTATTACTGAGACAGAGTTTGTGAAATTGCAGCCTTTTTCTAATCTTTTTCTAGGGACCTGATTTTCTCTCACTACATTACACTTGTGGCAAGTGACTAAATCACCTACCCTGCATGCCTAACATTAAAGTCCTATACTTTTTGTTTAGTAGGATAAACCTATCAATTAAGAGATGCCATTCATTTGTTTACCACCACCCCCAACTCAGGGACACTCCTACTCAGTTTGTGCACATAGTTTAAACCTCTAGGCCAAAGTTAAGCCCATAAAATACAGGTTCATAAATGCTTCCTAGCATTTAAAAACAAAACAAAACAAAACAAAAACCCCAGGTAAGTATCTTGCCTTTGGGGGTTTGCCCTCAGGGTTCCCTTTAACTTAGAATGTAGGTTCTTTTCCTATTTTTTTCCCCTCTGGAATTGTATAATCTTTTGTTTAACAAAAACCTTCAGTCTCTACCCACAGTGGGAATTAGAGTTTGCAATATTCAAGTCATTCATATCATTCAACTCTCAAACAAGTACTCCTAGCTTAAGGTCCACTGTCCCTCTCCCAATGGAGGGTTACTCTTTGCTGGTTTTCATGAGGTACATACCACAATCTATTTTCTTCTTCACCAAACTCTACCTCTAGATCACTTTCTGTTTTGGCTGATGGCCTCAGATTCTGTACCATGATCCAGATGTCTATGCCCTTAAGTTAGTTAGTATAATAGACTAGCCTGGTGTTTCAGAAACAGGGGGAGATATTCTAAGGCAAGCTATCACTATGTTTCTGTCTTTTATGTGTTAATATGATGGGTATATATATTTCATGCTTGGATTCCTTTTGTGTACACCCCAAAAACTGTGTGCAACAGAGATCCTTACCCAAATAATACTCAGAGGTTTCTCAAGGTAGGAAGCAGAAAAGAATGATTTATTATGATCTTGAGAAAGGGCCACCCTCCTGACAAATGGTCAGGGAGGAGAAGCAATTTACAAAAGGAAAGGGTGAGGTTGTAAAGCCCTAACGGAATTCTCTCCCACTCCCTTTTCTTCCATTGGCTGCAAGTTAAGTGTACAATCTAAGGATGACAATCTACCTCAAGTACTGGAACAAGAAAACAGTAGACCAACCAATGTACATTTGAGAAAGCACTTCTGTCCTTATTTAGAATATCTTATGCTGAGGTACCACTGAGGACAGGGGTGACTCCCTACTGCTCTGAGTTTCGAGTCCTTGTAAATCAGTTGATTTCCGGGAAAGGGGCAATTGGGCCTGTTTCCCATGCAAAGCCTTACTAGATTTTAGAGTACAGTCTGAGAAGTTTTCACTTCTCTCACTCACTTTCAAAACCCAAGCGTTCCTTGCTTCCAGAGCCTAGTGAAAGATACATTTCAGATACAAATCTACACCAAAACTGGGGAACACTGGGAATTACATATGGACTGGTTGATGTAAGTGGCTCTAATGCAATGTGAGGGCAGGAAAATTTGTACTTAATTCAAAATACTAGGCAAAAACCATGCAAGAAAAAAAAGTCAACATGTTCTTTCCTGCTTAGGTGGAAATAATCATTAGAGAACCATCTTTTAAGTAAGTGTCAATGGCAGATGAAATTATGCATTTCCTTAGCCTCCCCACCCTAAATCACACTTATTCCACAAAGGTTGCCAAAAAACTTACTCTCTGGGATAGCTCAACCAAGTTACTGGGAGACTATCTATGCCTATAGGCCTTCCATTCCTACACATAACCTTAAAACACTGCATGCATTACTCTTGTTAATATGCTACTCCATTCTTTTTTTTTTTTTTTTTTGCTTTTTTTTGGAGCGGGGAAGGCAGGGCAAGTGGGGTTAAGTGACTTGCCCAATGTCACATAGCTAGTAAGTGTTAAGTATCTGACATCAAATTTGAACTCAGGTCCTCCTGACTCTAGAGTTGGTGCTCTATTCACTGTGCCACCTAGCTGCCCCAGGCTACTCCATTCTTACACAGAGGTAAAGACTTAACACAGAGATAATTGCCATTAGTTTTCAAAGGACTAGTTTTTTTAGTATGGGTTAGTAATATATTACTTATGCATCTAAGAGCTAATATTTTTTTCCCACTACAGAAAACACAAATGTAGTTAAGATTAAGTGTTTATATCTAAAGTCTCTGGTGTTTTTCAAATTATTTACTTGAAAATATTAAAAAGGGGTACTGATACAAGAAGGATGGGCACATACAAGGTATGTGAAATTAAACTTTTGACTTGGCAGAAGCCCCACAAACCTAAACATTCAGAGAATTCAGTTGTGATTTAGGGCTCTGATTGTATGTGAAGGAGAATTTTTGTTTCTTCAACCCCTCTACTTGGTTAGTGAATTCTTGTAGCCTGCTGGAAGATGAGTACTGTGTCAGTAGTGGGCAGATAGATGTAAACAACTAAAGATTAATAGAAAAATCATGACCCCCCCCACATAAAACCTTGGAGAAAAACTCAGAATTATTGTCTATAGTGGCCTTAACTTTACACTAAATATAGGAATACATACCTGCTCAAATGAGCAAAGAGAGCTGAGAAACACAATGAAGAATTTTAAAACAGGTAATAGGCTCTTATGATTTAGAGCCTGATGAGACTGGAGAGAGCAGTCATTTTCTGAAGTTCTTTTTCCTTTAGCTAATGATGAGGAATTCTACTCTTGTCTATATATCCCCTAGGGTTTAGTTCTTTGAAAAAATAGAGCTAACTATACTTTTTATAATATAAATCCTGGCTAAATTGCTTTATAAGAACAAGAATAATAAATATGCCTTTCTTTACCTGCTTTTCAAATGATTTCTTGGCAAAGGTATATTAAGAGATATTGATAGTGTTATATTAAGGGCTATTCTTAACTGAACTCCATTTATCTCACAGGTTCTATTAAATACCATCTTGTCATATAGCCCAGTCCTAAAAATGGTTCAGTACTGGCTATCTCCCAGGAATGACAGGCTCACACATGGTGTGGTGAGAGAAAAGCTTTTAATCAGCCAGCAATCAGTCAGTCTTCCTTTGTTTTTCTGTGCAGCTTCTTGGACTCAGTCAACTATTCTGGGCCAAACTAAAAATAAAGGTTAATTTGTGCTGAACTTGTAAACAAAGCTCCATGTCCCACCATACTTCACACTAAATGCTGAAGTGTGCATTTAAAAAGCTTTGCTCTGAAAGAATAAAAATGGAAAGAGAAGTTCACAGCTATGAACAAGAAAAGTACTAATGTATATTTTTGCTCTTTGCAAATCATACACATGAGCCAAATTCAGAAAATTCTAGAATGTCCTAATAGAGTTCATTGTGTGTTTTAAAGCCACATAGTACTATTTGGCATCTTGTGGACATGATCCTTGGTCTAATAGTGAAATCAGAATCATTCGAAAGGAATATGAACAGCACAATTGAGACATATGGAAATTAACTGAGGTAGAGTCAAGGATTAATAACGTTCTCTTCTTTGGCCTTTTAACTGTTATTTTTAAACTCAAGAGCAAAACCAATCCAAATATCTATAACTTGAGTCCTATATATATTATACTGGAAAAATGAAAAAATATCAGTTCAAAAATTATTCTTTTTCCAGAGTTTTCCTTCGGAATACTGCTCTATTAAAATGAACATATTGAAACATGGCATTAGAGTAATTCAGCAGTCACTGTTTTGATCAAGAGCACAAAAGTTAATTATGTTGCTAAAAATATAAACATGAGAGTTTGGAAGGAAATAGATTTAGGCCAACATCTGACAATGTACACTGCAGTAAATTCCCAAAGGAAATTTAATCTAAATATAAAAATCACATCATTTAAAACAAAATTAAGAGAATGGAAAGCAGTACCCTACATAACTATAGACAGGTAAAATTCTTAATCACATAGGGTATAAGTGAGGTTATACAATTCAAAATATATTATTTTGACAACTTAAAACTAAAATGGTTTGGCATAAATGCAATTGACACTGCTAGAATGAGAGACTCAATTGGGGCAAATAAAACAAACCCTTTATATTAAATACCTCTATTAACAAATGACATCTGAGATATTTTGGAAAGTAAGTACAAATATATAATGGCAAGGCCCATTTCATAAAACATAAATGGCCAAAGGATAAAAACAAACTTTTTTCTCCTACCAAAAGAAAAATTGCAAACTACTAAGAATTACATGAAACATTGAATTAATGACTGAAAATTAATGTAGATTGGTCATGTAATGAACATCAGCAATAACTGACAGATACTCAGTTTTTAAGAGAATTTGAGAAAGAGACCCTAAAACATTTAGAAGACCCCCTCTGGACAATTTATGAGGGCTTGAACAAGTCACAAAAGATTAGCAAGGATAGGTTATGACATACATGGATAGAGGTAGTATCACTATCACTGTGGCCACCATTCTATTGGAGAATATCTTTTAGCTTTGGGATAAAACTATTTCACCTTTATACCTAAATATAAATGAGATACATTAAAATATTCCCTCACATATTAATGGAAACCCAAACAGTCTCCCAGTTCTAAACACTAGCATTACAATTGGCTTGCATCATTCAACAGGCAGAAGGGTGTCCTATTTAGAGACTCTCTACCACCACCCCACCCTATTATCTTATATAGAAAGAAAGATGTAGAGGAGGACTTTTTTTCAGAGTTTCACAGGTATGCCAATATCGAGTATTATCTTCTCTCCTATGCAGAATTATTTCTTTCAATCCTTTTCCTCCTGTCCCTTCAATGAATCAGTGGGCTTACATCAAGTGAATATTTTCCTAACATTCTGAGTAGCAAGTGTGATACAATTATTCAAAGAGTTTGATGCTGCTTAAGTTCTTGAGTTAAGTAATTGGGATGGTATAATTAATAGTGGATCTAAATTTGTTTTAATATGTTTCTGTGTGTTATACAAACCTAATTACCATCTATAGCAGATCTTCTTATTTTGCATGTCAGAGACCCCCTTATACAAATCTGTCAAAATTTATGAAAACCTTCTCAAAATAATGTCTTTAAGTGCATAAAATAAAGTATATAAGATTAAAAATGAAACCAATAATATTGAAATATATTTATCTTTCTACCGATGATCATTTAATATCATATTTTGGCCAAAGTCTGAATAAGTCAAACAGACTGCTCTGCCTCATTTTATAAAAAAGACTCTCTTCCTATGTAAGCCACTCCAGAGACCAGGGAATAGGATTTAAAATAGGTATCCAGAGGTCATAAATTCCAAACTGACCCAGCTTTGTCTCTGAGAATACCTCTCCTTATGTTAACAAAGCAGAAGAGGCCTATTTTATGGCCCTTAAGGATGAGATGCTCAATTTGAGGCATTAACTTGAGTAATGAGACTTTTTCTTATCTTAACATTTTCTGGGCATATACCATGTTATGGAATGTCAATGGTAAAGAAAACATAGATATTCTGAATCATAATTTCAATTGACACTTTGTCATCTCTCTTGTTTTATTATATTTACCATTTATTCAATTAAGAAAATTCTTTTCTCATACAATGATTAAACCATTATGGGGATCATAAATTTGTGTGACTCAGTCACCCCAAATTGGGATGGTCCTAAAATGTACTTAAGCTCTCTCATCTTTTTGTTCATCAGTCAGGACTCTAGTCTTGTACTCCATGTACAAGTAGTAAAGCTAGCCTTAAGAGAATAATGAATATGTGTTGTAATTTTATATTACTATTTGTTTGTCTCCTTTAACCAAACCTTCTAGAGGTTGACACTATCTACATACAAACTGGCTTTTAACACACAATTCATAAATTGGAGAGTAGCTGGATCAAAAGATCCAAATATCAATTAATATGAAGATATCAATACATGGCACAATAGTATGTTAAAACTTCATAATAAAGATGAAATAAGTTACTTATGAATGTTCGGTTTTCTCTTGTGGCTTCTTCTTTCCTTAATCTGCATAACATTCTGTGATCTCAGTCCCTCCTGGTTTAATTATCAGCTCTATACAGATGACTCCCTCATCTGCATGCCGAGCTCTAATTTTTCTACCAAATTTCAATCCCTATTCCATTATCTATGAGTTTTTCCTATGCTGTTTGCTAATCTTCCCAGCCAAACAGTTGATTTTCTAACTCTATGTCAAGGTAAGACTCTGCTTCAAGTGTGGGTGAGTATGGGGGTGGGTATACTGTCTCAGGTGTCAGGGGTGTTGTATCAGGCAATATAGATCCTCCAATCTGTAGGCCCAGAGCTCCAGAAGCAGTTGCTGCTGCCACTGCCACTGCTCCTGCCACTGCCACCACCCCTGGGCTAGACCCTAGCTGAACTGTGCTCCTTTTTCCCTAGGTCCCACAGAATTTCCCCACTGACATTCTATGTTGTCTTTGGTGTTTGTGGGTTGAGAAGCCTGGATACCACCACAGCTGCCAGTGAGTCTGTTCCCTGAGGCCTGCTTTGGCCTTTCTACATTGGCATGGCCCACACTGGATGGTGCTTCATTACAAGTCAGGAGCAATATACACTTCCTGTCAACCTTCCAGGTTGTCTTGGGTTGGAAATTTGCTTCATTCTGTCATTTTGTGGGTTTTGTAGCTCTAGAATTTGTTTAGTCATTTTTACAGGTATTTGGAGAGGTTTGGTGGCAAGCTCAAGCAAGTTCCTGCTTTTACTCTGCCATTTTGGCTCCACCCCTGAACAATGTCATTTTAATGTTAAAATGCTAATTTCCTTCCTATATAAAGATAAATACATGTATATGATTTAAAAAATAGCATTTTTGTTACAGTTACTAAGGTACTGCCTATTAACTCACGGATTGATGAATAAACATGTTGAAATAAGAAACTGAAAGAGAATTTCTGACTGAAAATAAATCCAAAAAAGCGTAATTACATGTTGAAAAATTTTCCAAAAATGAAGCTAGCCATTTATAAAGTATTGTTCACTTAACTCTTTTTGAGCTTCAAATGGAATTTGAAATGGTTATCTCCTCTGCAACTTCAATTTGGCTGATTTGCCTATAATGATTCTGCATAAATTCCAACTGGCATGAGATCTGTCAGCCAGAACTGTATGAGAAGATAACAAAGGCTTATTTTGCCTGTTTGAAAGAGTTGGCTTACATATGTGTCAGTAAAATGCCACATTGATTTTGACATTGCTTTCCTCTTAGAACCCAAACAGTCCTTAAATGGGCCAGCACAATTTCTATTAAAACCAGGGAGAGGCATGTGGAAACATCTGAGAGCAGTGCTTCTATTACTCATTTTCAATCTCTTATATTTTACTTATCATCCTACACCCTGATTTCTGACTAGATTTTGCTTGAGGTTACATGAGCATTTTAATGGAATTTGTTTATGAACTGCACATTGAATGTGATGCATGTCAAGTGGATTGCATTTCATCCTGTGAGAGCTTTGCACATAGCTGGTTAACTGAATTGGTTTAAGGCCACTTATAATGAGATCAGATTTGTGACCTCCTCTTTCATAGAGGCTGACTATTTAAAAAAAATTTTTTACATGATAAGAGACCATATGCATATATAGATTTAGAAAGTGAATTCCCAAATGCACATCCTTCATAATAAGGGAAATAAGTCCAGAAAACTGTATCGGCACAAATTGGGGGAGAAATCATCTCAGCTAATAGAGAAACAACTCCAAGGCAAACCTGGAATTTTTCCCACTTCTGTAACTTTATAATTTGCAAAATGTTTTCCTGAAAGCAACCATATGAGGTCACCAAGGAAAAGTATCACAACATAGTATAGTGTAATGGAAAGAGCATTGGGTTTGAACTTAGAAAAAATGGAGTCCCAATCCCACTTCTTCAGCGTATGAGTTTTATTGAACTTTTGAGTTATCAACTATAAGTGTTTGTACAACTCATTTAACCTCTTCTCTGAAGTCCCTGTCATTAAAATGAGAGGCCTGGGGGGTTTAGGTAATTAGTAAGAACTCACTCACCACTAAGTACTATGATCATGTTACGTTTTTTAGTTGAAACTGAGTTTCAGACAGTTTAATGGACTTATCATAGGTTACACAGTGTCTCAGCCAAGACTCAAAACCAGATTTGTACCTCCAAGCTCAGTGTTTGCTTCTTTGCAAAGCATAGTCATCCATCTAATGTGGGTGTAGAAATAGAATTTTTACATAGTAATAGTACCTTTCCAATTTACCTAAAATTTAAAATTGTGATTTAATCATTAATAGCTAAAATGAATAGAGCTTGAAAGTGTATGTGTGTATCTTCCAAATGTCTTTTTTAGTGTACTTTCAATTTCAACAATCATTTCCTATAATTCCTAATGTTCTTGCTACTATGTACTCTCTCTCTCTCTCTCTCTCTCTCTCTCTCTCTCTCTCTCTCTCTCTCTTTCTGTCTCTGCCCCACAGTCCCATATCTTAAATAAAGAAATAAAATTGTGTTTGTTCTGGTCCTTCATTCACCAAGACTGCCAAAATGACATAACCATGTCAGAATTAAATTATAATGTATCTGATTGTAGCTGATCAGACCAACATGAGTTTGGAATTCTCTAGCACAGGTCAGACACAAATAATCCATGTGAACATTTGGAGTGGATGCTCTAAATTTGTGTATCTCAGGTTTCTCTTGAGCTGCTTCAATTCTGCTTTGCTCATACAACACAGTGCCTTCTTTGATGAGAGCATGCCGCGCTGGGCAGTCCAGTGCCAGTGTCTCTCATGTCATGTAATCAATTCCAAAATTCTTTAAAGAGATCTTCATAGTGTCTTTGTTTTGCTTTTTCTAACCACCATGTGAGTACTTCCCTTGTGTGAGTTCTCCTTATTATGGTCTCTTAGGCAAACATATATTTGGTAATCAAACAATGCAGCCAGTCCATTGGAGTTTTGCTCTCTGCAGTAGAGTTTAAATGCTTAGCAATTTAGTTCAGGAAAGGACCTCAGTATCTGATACCTTATTCTGCCAGGTGATCTTCAGAATCTTCCTAATATAATTCAAATGGAAGCAATTCAATTTCCTGGCATGGCACCTAGGCATACAACAATGAAGTCAGCACAGTGGCTCTGTAGATCTTCAGTTTGGTAGTCAATTTAATACCTTTTCTCTTCCACACTTTCCTTCAGCATCTCCCAAATACTGAGCTAGCTCTGGAAATGCATGTGTCAACCTCATTATCAATATGTACCTCACTGGTACTCACATTTAGCAAAGTGAACTTATTCACAGTATTCAGAACTTCTCCATTTGCTATAACAGATGGTTCTATGCACGGGTGGCTGGTGGAGAACCTATGTTTTCTTGGTGTTAATTGTTATGGCAAAATTAACACAAGCAGCAGAGAACTGATCCACACATTTTTGCATCTCAGCTTCAGAAGCTACATTGAGTGCATGAATAATCTGCAAACAAAAAAAAAATGATGTATCAACTCTCCTTCAACTTTTGTCTTGCCTTACAGCTTTTTCAAGTTGAATAATTTATCATCAGTGTGGTAGCTGACCTTGATGCCATCTATGTTCATCCTCATTGAAGGCATTTGATAACACTGCTTAAAACATCATACTAA
This sequence comes from Pseudochirops cupreus, assembly GCA_028627135.1. Classification (NCBI taxonomy): domain Eukaryota; kingdom Metazoa; phylum Chordata; class Mammalia; order Diprotodontia; family Pseudocheiridae; genus Pseudochirops; species Pseudochirops cupreus. The sequence continues at coordinate 106,413,239 of CM053580.1, forward strand.
AAAGAATAGGAGGAAGCACACAGTATTGTTTCACTCCACTAGTGACTGGGAAAGTGCAAAATCATTGTCCACTGTAAAGAACCCAGGCAACCATGTCATCATGAAATTGATGTGCAATACTGATGAACTTCTTTGAGCACTTAAATTTTGACATAATTTTCTATAAGGCCACATTATTAAAAGGCTTGATCAGATTGGTGAACATTGTAGATGGACTTTTGTACTGTTTCTGGAATGTCTCCTGGAGTTGTCAGGCAGCAAACACCATATTGACTTTTTCTCAGATGTTTCTGAAGCCACACTGGCTCTTGAATAGATGACCATATTCCAAGTGAAGGGTCAGTCTATTCGGGAGGTCACTAACAAGAATTTTGTCAATAACGTCTAAGGGAGAGATATCCCTGTGATTGTCACAGGACAACCTATTTCCTTTACCTTTATAGAGATGGACAACGGAGGTATCCTTGAACTCCTGGGGGATAACTTCTTGCCATATAATCTGGAAATTTTTAGTAAGTTTTTGTGTGAGCAATGGACTTCTCATGTTGTAAATCTCAGCTGGAATAAAATCAGCACCAGGTGCTTTGCCACTTTACTAGTGACATTCAAAACCTTTTCTGCTAGAAATTTGATAATGGAGGGACTGACTTCAATCTGAGATAAATGATCAATGGCTTCAGCATTGATTGATGATGATCTGTTGAGAACATTATGGAAGTATTTAGTCCATCTCTCTAAGATCATATCTTTATCACTACTCAATGTGACTCCATCAGCTCTGACAGTTGGAATGCACCAAATTTTTTGCCCCACAAAGAGCCTTCAGGGTATCATGAAAGTGCTTTGGGTTGTTACTATCAGCATAAAACTGAATTTTATCTGCATTCTTCCTGAGTAAAGAATCCTGCATTTCTCTAAGCATTGCTAGGATTTTACTTCTGTTTGAGTTAAATGCTACGTTCTTAGAGACAGATGAACTATCCTGCTGGTAAGCCCTGTGGAGTTCTCATTTTTCACAAAGCAGCTTCTGAATTTCTCCATAATTTTTGTCAAACCAGTCTTGATATTTGTGAGTGTTCTTACACAGATGAGTAAATGCAACGCTGTACACCAAATCTCTGAAATCTGTCCACTCCTTTTCTGCTTCACTGTTACCATATGTTGGCTTAGCTTTCCCTCCAAGTTAGCAAAGAACTGTTCCCTCTCAGAGAAGTAATGTAATCTGTTGACATTAAGTCTTCTGTTAGTCATCTTGCTTTGGAGCTGCTGCTTTTGTTGAATATGAATATTTAGCTTGGACAGGATAAATCTATGATCAGTCCAGCACTCTGCACCACATATTGTCTTCTTCACTCTCGCACTGTTAAGTTGACATTGTCTATTAAATACCAATGTTTGCTGTGAGGGTGCATCCATGAAGTTTTGTTGTGTTTAGGTAAATGAAAGACCCTGTTGGTGATAAGAAGGTCATGAAACACACAAGTCTTCAGTAGTAAGTGACTATTTCTGTTGCTGTTTTCCAATCTATTCCTCCAAAAGACTCCTTGCCATGTCTGGTAGTCTGTGCCTACTCTAGCACTAAAGTCACCCAAAATTTTAAGCTTGTCCTTTTTAGGCATATTTATGATGAAAGTCTCCAGGTCTTCATAAGTTTTTCTTTGGCCTCATCAGGGTTCATCCTGATGGGAATATAGACATTGATGATGGTGGCATGGCATTTTCCTGCAAGTGGCAATCACATTGTCATGAACCAATCATTTACTCCTTTTGGTAGGTAGACAAGCTTATTGACTAGATTAGTTTTCATTGAACATCTATGCCAGTTTCATGGGGACACTCTAGAAAAAAAAACAGTATATCCAGCTGCAACTTAGGTAAATTGGCCTTTATTTGCCAACATTATTTCACTCAGGGCTACTATTTGGATCTGATATCTGCTGAGTTCTGTCCTAAGAGCTGTTTGTCTTTCAGGTCCACTGGATTTTTTGTTGTCTAAACACATTCTATGTAGCAATGATGAATGGAATCATCTTTGCAGGAGGTTTTGTACATTTTGTATATGTGTGTGTTTCAACTGTTGGGGTGGGATCCCCACCTGCCACCACAAACGGGGCAGGGTTGCGTAAGCAGATATTTTTTTAGGGCACCTTTTCTAGCCTTTTCTTCACATCAGGAAGTGAGTAGTATAACACTTAAAAGGCTCTCAGACATGCAGAGAGCTGCTGAACCCTATTACTGCTTTTAGTGAGAAGATGACTCTATGGCCTAGGCTACATGTGTATATGGTTGTAACTACAGCTCCCAGCGTATCTGTATCTGTTGCTTCATCACTTGCCTGTCACCACAGGAGTTTGAGATAGGTAAAAATTGTAAAATGGTATGAGTAATGGCTTTTGATTCATGCACAGATTCTACGTATACTCCTATTTATCAATTCTTTCTCTGGCTGCAGATAGCATCTTCCTTCATAGGTCTTTTGTAGTTAATTTGAGTATTTATAATAGTCAAACTGACTTGGTTACTCAAAGTTCTTAAAACAATATTGCTGTTACTAAATACAACATTCTCTTGGCTCTACTTATTTTTTTTTTTATTATTTTAGGCAAGTCTATCAGTTTTCCAAAGATCATCAAGCTCACCATTTCTTATAGCACAGTAGTATTCAATGATGATTGTGTGCCACAACTTTGTTTTGGCCGTGTCTCAATTGATGGGCATCCCTGCAATTTCTTTTTCTTTGCCACCACAAAGGGAATTGCTATATTTTAGAAATATATATGTTATTTTCTTTTTCCCCTAATCATTTTGGGCAAGAGATCTACTCTGTATGGTCAAAGGATATAGGCAATTTAGTAACTCTTTGGGTACAAATCCAGATTGCTTTCCACAATGGTTGGATTAGTTCACAGTTCCACTAACAATGAATTGGTGTTCCAGTTTTTCCACATCCCCTCCAACATTTGTTGCTTTTCTCTTCAATCATTTTAGCCAACCTGATAGGCATAAGATGATATCTCAAGGTTGTTTTAAATTTCATTTCTCTAATCAATAATGATTTAGAGCATTTTATAGCACTATGGATTGTTTCAATTTCTTCATAAGAATACTGTCTAATTATTTCTTTTGACCATATATCAATTTGGGAATTATTTATATCCTTATACATTTGAAAAAAATATTCTTTATATACTTGAGATATGCAACCTTTATCTGATAATGTGTGTTTTCCTTCTGATCTTGCCTACGTTTGTTTTATTTGTACAAACTTTTAAATTTAATATAATCAAAATTATCCATTTTACAGCTCACACTGTTCACTCTCTCTTGTTTATTCATAAATTTATCACCTATTCACAAGTTTGATAGGTAATACGTTCTATATTCTTCTAATTTTTTTTAAAAATATCTCCCTTTATATCTGGGTCATGTATTCATTTTGACCTTCTCTTGGTAAATGGTGTAAGATATTGATCTATTCCTAATTTTTGCCAGACTGCTTTCCAACTTTTTCAACCATTTTTACCAAATAGTGAATTCTTATTCCCAAAACTTAGGTCTTTATACTTGTCAAACACAAGGTTAATATAGTCATTTGCTACTGTAAATTGTATATCTACCTTGTTCTACTGATCTGCTTTTCTATTTCTTAGTAACAAATATTTTTGATGATTACTGCTTTATAATACAGTTTAAGATCTGTTACTGCTAAACCTCCTTCCTTTATATATTTTTTTTCATTAGTTTCTTTGATACTCCTGACCTTTGGTTCTTGCCAAATGAATTTTGTTATTATTTTTCCTAACTCAGTAACTTTTTGTTTTTTGGTACTTTAATTGGGATGGCATTGAATATATAAATTTGTTGAAATAAAACTGTCAGTTTCATTATGTGTCCAAATGGGGATGAATAATTAACATTTCTTCAATTATTTAAGTCTGATTTTATTTTACATAGAGTTTTTTTAATATGTAATTTTGTTCATATAATTCCAAGGTTTGTTTTGGTGGGTATGCTTTCTGGTATTTTATGTTGTCTACAGTTATTTTAAATGGGGTATCTCTTACCATCCATTCTTGCAGGGTTTTGTTGGTGATCTATAGGAATACTATTGATTTACATGGATTTACTTTATATCCTGATACTTTGCTAAAATTATTGTTTCGAATAACTTTTCGGTTAAGTCTTTGGGATTTTCCATGTATATCATTATATCATCTGCAAAAAGTACTAGTTTTATTTCCTCATTTCCCATTTATTAACAGATAACAATAATATATGCTTTAAAAAGTTATCTGGAAGCAAATTGGTCATCACATTTAGTATTATCTCATATTTTAGTGTTGTATTAATTTATATAACATATTTTTTGTATTTTTCTTCAGGTGTATTTTTTCTCTATATATAAATTCATATAAGTTTTGTCACATTTTTAAAAACTTCCCATTTTTGTCTTTTTTTAGTGCAATAATATTCCATTTGATTACATTAACAACAAATAATGTATTTACCTATACTAATATTCAGGTACACAACTTTCTAAGATTTTTGTTTCTTCGTTGCCACAAAAATATATATTGTTATGAATATTAGTCTATCTGTGACCTTTGGTGGCTAGAAAAAAGAGTGAATTCTTGGAGTCAGGAAAATCTGAATTCCAATCCAGCCTCAGACATTTATTATCAATATGATCATTGGCAAATTACCTAACTCATATTTGCCTCAGTTTCTGACTCTGTAAAATGGGGATAACAATAGCACCTGCTTCCCAGGGATTTTATGAGAATAAAATGAGATATTTGAAAGGCCTTTGGTAAATCTCAAAGATCTATATAATGGTAGATAGTAGTCTTAGTAGTGGTAGCAGTAATAGTACCAATAGTAGTAGCAGTAATAGTAGTAGTAGAAGGCATAACAGTACTACAACTACTAGTACTACTAGCAGTAATAGCTAATGTTTATGTATCATTTATTATGTGCCAGGCATTATACCAAACATTTTATAATTACTATCTTATTTGATCCCATCACAACCTTGGGATGAAGGTACTGTTATTATAACTATTTTAAAGATGAAGAAACTGAGGCAAAAACAGGTTTAGCAACTTGGCTGGGGTCACACAGCTAATAACTGTTTGAAGTCAGCTTTAAACTCATGTCTTCCTGACTTCAGACTGGATATTTTATGTGGTAGACTAACTAAGTGCCTTAGTAGTAGCAATATTTTCTATTAAATTTTTCTTGGGGGCATATGCCCGATAGTAAGATTGTGAAGCTAAAGAGTATGAAGAATATATTACTTCCAACAATAGATTAGTTTCTTAGTTTTAAGTTTTCTTAGTCTCAAGTTTTCTTGACTCTATCTGTTTTATTTTTTGCCATAATGTTTACTTGGGTTGGGTGAGCTGACACTCCAGAGCTTTTCTGTTGTTCTTACTGTTAGTGATTTCAAAAACTTTTAATGGGCAATTATCATAAGGTTTGGCTGTAGCCCAAATAATGTGTTATTTATCACACCTTTACAATGCTCTGGTTTGCTATGTAATATAGAAGGGGTGGGGGGGGGGGAATAGTCAAGAGTAACATTTAACAAATGAACCTATAGTTACTTGAGAATTTAGTAACATACCTTAGATCAAAATTCTGTATTTTTGCCAAAATGATTAGAGCAATGAAAGAAAGGGTCCTAAACACTCAAATTTGAGGGTACTGTTCAATCCAGTCACTGAATATGTTGTTCATTGAGCAAGACAGTCTACCTCCCAAATCTGGGCTTTTTTGACTAATTTTACCTCATAAATGGAATATATTCCTTCCTTATCTCTACCTCCTGGCTTCCCTTATTTCTTTTATTTCCCAGTTAAAATCCTATTTTTTACAGAAATGCTTTCCCAATTCACTTTCCCCCCCAAAGGCAATTGGGGTTATTTGATTTCTCAGGGTCATACAGCTAGTAAGTGTCTAAGATGGGATTTGAATTCCGGTGTTCCCTGTTCCAGGGCTGGTGCTCTATCCATTGTGCCATCTACTTGCCCCACTAATCACTCTGAATTCTAGTACTTTGCCTCTCTTCATTATTTCCCATTTGTCTTATACATAGTTTGTTGATACACAGTTGTTTTCATATTGCCTCCCTCATTAGACTGTGAAATAATCATCTTTGAATTTCTCTGTATCACCACAAATGAGCAGAAAGCTAATAGCACATAGTAGAAGCTTAATAAATGTTTATTCACTGACTAATAATATCCTAGAAAGAAATGTAAGAGATCATTTATTATAAATTTCTTTTTATTAGTATAAGTTAATATAATCTCTGTAGCCTAATGATACTTCTCTGGAGGATTAAGACCATAAATTTGTATGTTATATTTTATTTTATTTTATATTTTTTATTTTATTTTAGTTTGCATCATTCATTTCCACAAGATTTTGAGTTACATATTTTCTCCCCATCTTTCCCCTACCCACCACCCCAAAATAGCCATTCCAGTGTATCCCCCCTCCCCAATGTCTATTCTCTCCTGTGTCTTCCCCCCTCACCCCTCTGACTTTTTGGTAGGGCAGGATGTATCTCCCAACCACAGTGCCTGTGTATCTCAAGTTCCAGTTGGATATAGTTAATAATAATAATAATTGCATATATATATA
>CM053580.1:106420386-106437494 GCA_028627135.1 Pseudochirops cupreus
AGTAAGAATTGAGACAAAAGATAGGCTAATTAACCATCACAAAAGTGTTGTTGTTGTTTGTCCTTCGTTCTTGAAGAGGACAGTAATATTAGGGAGGTGGTGATGTGACATGCAAGTGAATTGGATTTAAGTTAGGGAGGGCTGCTCAAAGTAACCAGTGTCACTTTCTCCTCCAGAGTCATCTGGGTCCAGTAGTGAGATGTAAATTCAGATAACTTCATGTAGTGGGAGGCCTTGGCCTTTTTAACTAGGGTCTTTAACAAGTCTCAGTATGACTGAGGCAATGCCTATTTAGTAATCAATGCTAGGTTAGAAATGAGGAAGAGAATGGCCCCTTTACCTAGTTAAGAAAAAAATAGTCTGGGAAAAAATGTCCCTCAGAGTTTCTGGGCAAAACAGAAACAATTGCTATTTATGTGCACTCTGAGCCAATCAGAGTTCAAACAGGGCCACATGGAACTTGGCCTGGGACCTATTGCTGGTCAATCATGACAGCCACAGTGACTTGGGTTTAAGAAATAGTCCTTAAGAAGAAAAAAAAGCTTTAAAAATATAAATCTGGGAGAGGAAGAACCTAAAAAAATTAACCTCCTAAACTAGAGCTGGGAAAATTACTGACCATTCAATTAAAGCCAGAGCTATTTTGGGCTAAAGTTTTGTCAAGAAACTCCATTTGAAACACAATGGCCTAGTCCAGAAAATCACTGGGCTCCTTTAAAACTATTATTTTTTTTTTCAGAGATATATTTCAAGAAATCATAAATGAAAACTGCACAAGAAATTTTCCCAGCTTTTAGAAAAGAAAATCATCTAGACCATGAATGCCTAAATATCATACAAAAAAAACACCAAAAATATATAATCTACAGACAGAGCACTCACTTATGAGAATATGGTGCCTAAAGTGGAGAAAGGAACCGCATATAGTGAGGGGCTCCAAGGGAGGCAGAACATACTTCTCTAGTGTAATCTTCCCTGCCACATCCTCCAAAGGAGTTTTATTCCTTTCAGGTGCTTTTTTTTTTTCAGAACTGGTTCTGGTCATCTTCAAGCCCTCAGTTGTTCCATGGTCACATTATCCAAGTACAGGTGTGGTCACTGCATTTCTGCAGTGTGTTCTGGTCTGTGAGCAACCACAAATGCTCTTCTCTGCCCTGTAACTATAATCAGGGCCACTATATTCCACCTATAAAATATGGAAAATAATAGTACCTACCTCCCAAGCTTGACTGAATTGGCAGGAGTGACTCAATCAGCTGTGACTATCAGAGCTCTACTTGCAGATGTCCATGGCAGAAGAAGCCACCATCAATCCAGTATCTTTAAACAAACCTTATCTCAAAAAAAAAATAGTGATATGAGACTGTTGATAGTCAAGTGAAGGACATATCTATTATTATATTGAGGACTTAAGGTGGCCATGGGTGAGATGTGATACAATCAAAATATCTTATGCCTTTTTTTACACAGTTTAATTTTTTCAAATATTAATTTATTTATTTTTAGTTTTCAACATTCATTTCCATAAGATTTTGAGTTACAGTTTTTTCTCTCCTCATCTTTACCCTACCTCCATCCCAAAATGGCAAGCCTACTGAATACCCCTTTCCCTAAGCTATTTTCTCTTATATCCTCCCCTATTACCCCCCTAACTTTCTAGTAGGGCAAGATAGATTTCCATGCTCCAGTGCCTATATAGCTTATTCCCCAGTTACATGTAAAAAAACAATTTTTAAACATTTCTTCTTAAAACTTTGAGATCCAGATGTTTTTCCTTTCTCCCCTCCTCACCTACCTCCACTGGGAAGATAAGCACTTCAATATAGATTGTACTTGTGTAGTTACCCAAATCATTTCCATAATTGTTACATTGTGAAAGACTAACTATATTTCCCTCCATCCTATCCTGCCCCCCTTCTTATTCTATTTTCTCCTTTGACCCTATCCCTTTTCAAAAATGTTTGCTTCTAACTACCCTTTCCCTAATCTGCCCTCCCTTCTATCCTCCCCCCCCTCTTCTCCTCTGCCCCCCTATTATCCTGTAGGGTAAGATACCCAATTGAGTGTGTATGTCATTCCCTCCTTAGGCCAAATTCAGTGAGAATAAGGTTGTCCCATTCCCTTTCACCTTCCTGCTCTTCCCCTCCATTGTAACAGTTTTCTCGCCTCTTTTATATGAGATAATTTACCCTAATCTATTGCTCCCTTTCTTCTTCTCCCAATAAATTCATCTCTCACCTCTTAATTTTATTTTTCAGATATCATCCCTTCTTATTCAAGTCATCCTGTGCCATCTGTCTATGTCTACATGAACATACAAATGCCCACAATTGCATATATGTTTATATACACATATATCCTTCTATACATACATATATATGTATTTATATGTATGTATATGTGTGTGTGTGTGTGTATACACACATACGTATTTTCCCTTCAGCTATCCTCATACTGAGAAAAGTCTTATGAGTTCCAATTATTGTTTTTCCATGTAGGAATGTAAATAGTTCAACTTTAATAAGTTCTTTTTTCCTGCTTACCTTCTCATGCTTCTCTTGCTTCTTGTATTTGAAAGTCAAATTTTCTGTTCAGCTCAGATTTTTTTTCATCAAGAATGCTTGAAAGTCCTCTGTTCCATTGAATGACCATATTTTTCCCTGTAGCATTATACTAAATTTTGCTAGGTTGATTCTTGGTTTTGAACCTAGCTCCTTTGACCTCTGGAATATCATATTTGAAGTCCTTTGATCCCTTAATGTAGAAGCTACTAGGTCTTGTGTTATCCTGATTGTGTTTCCACAATACTCAAATTGTTTCTTCTTAACTGCTTGCACTATTTTCTCCTTGACCTGGGTACTGTGAAATTTGGCTATAATATTTCTATTAGTTTTCCTTTTGGGATCTTTTTCAAGAAGTGATTGGTGAATTCTTTCAATTTCTCTTTTGCCTTCTGGTTCTAGAATATCAGGACAGTTTTCCTTGAGAATTTCTTGAAAGGTGGTATCTATACTCTTTTTTTTTTTTATCATAGCTTTCAGGAAGACCAATAATTTGTAAATTATCTCTCCTGGATCTATTTTCCAGGTCAGTGGTTTTTCCAATGAGATATTTCACATTGCCTTCTATTTTTTCATTTGCTTGGATCTGTTTTATAAGTATCTTGATTTCTCATAAAGTCATTAGCTTCCATGTGCTCCAATCTAATTTTGAGGGAATTACTCTCTTCAGAGAATTTTTGAAATTCTTTTTTCTATCTGGTCAATTTGACTTTTTAAGGCATTCTTCTCCTCATTGGCTTTTTGGGTCTTTTTTGCCATTTGAGTTATTCTATTTTTTAAGGTGTTTTTCTTTTCAGTGTATTTTTGGGTCTCCTTTAAGTAGGCTGTTGACTCTCTTTTCATGATTTTTTTTTACATCATTCTCATTTCCCTTCCCAATTTTTCCTCCACTTCTCTTACTTGATTTTCATAATCCTTCTTGAGCTCCTCCATGGCATATAACCAATTCATATTTTTCTTAGAGTTTTTGAGGTAGGAATTCTGACTGTGATGTCTTCTTCCAGCTCCATGTCTCAATCCTTTTTGTCCCCAAATAAAGGTTCTATCATGTTTGTGCTTCCTCTGCTTGGTCATAATGGCAGTCAATTAATTGCTCACACACCCCAGGACCACCACCCAAGACCAGGATCTAGATCCAAGCGGGTCGAAGCCAAAGCAATTACCCTCTGAATGGTTGCTTGGTCCCCCCTACAATCTGCAGGCCAGGAGCACTGGAAGCAGCCACATAGCAGTGTCTGTAGCCACTGTGCCTCCCCTACTTCTTGCCCTGGGGGCAACTCTGGGCTATGCTCCCCCTGTTCCTCCAACAAAGTTCCACACTGACCTTTTACTTTGTCTTTGGCATTTGTGGGTAGAAAAGTCTGGAAACCACTACAGCTGCTGGTGATTTACTCTGGTGAAGTCTGCTTCTGCCACTACTGCTGGTTTGTGGCTGCCCTGGGGCTAAAACCACGGCTCAGCCTGGATTGCCCTTGGCTCCCAGAAAGCTGTGATGGACCTCTTCTTGCTGGCCTGCCTGGCTTCCTTTCACAAAAGATTTGTTTATTTCTGTCACTTTGTGGGTTCTGTATCTCTAAAGTTTATTTGGAGTCATTTTTTTTTTACATTTATTGGAGGAGGTGGAAGCTGGAGCCACAGAAAAGTCCTGTTTTTACTCTGCCTTCTTGGCTCTGCCTGTGTTATGCCTTTGCTTTACTGTTGCTTTCATTTTTCCATGGGATGTATTTTTTAATCATGATATTTAATTACATAGAAATAAGAGTAACTAATGTGGAGAACAGAATCCTTCATTGATTAAAAAAATAGCATTTTATTAACTTGGGCTGGAGTTTGAGCAAATTGAGAAAGATATTACCAATTTCCTTATTAGAAATAAAGGACCTAAATATAACCCTACAATTTTGGAAAACTTGGGAGAACAAGATTCTAGAGAATGAGTTAGGAGGCAGGTTGATGAATTACATACAGATTTTGGCTAGATCTGAAAATACCATGATATGTGGGATAGGTCATCTGTTTTTCCAAACTGCAACATGCAGGACACATGTTTGCCCAATGTCCTAGGAATTTGATGGTCATCCATTCCATTTATGTTTCCATTTCCATTACAGAGATATGATTCATCCTATCAGAGATTCTGGTGTTTGGAGCCATAATCTGTGAAGTGCATAACCTTGTCCTTTCACTTTTTCATCATTGTGATTTCTTCTTTAAAATACCTGAGTTATGATCTATTTGTAATCCATATTTCTCATTTACTTTCCTTTATTTCTATCATTTAACTTCTGAATAATTAAGGACCTTATTGATCTGAAAAGATAAAAATAGATATACTTTTTGAGATTCCCAAGAATTTACAAATATTTCCTTTTCACTAAGGTCTCCTGAGTGACGTTTCTTCATTGCGTAGTATAAATTCATAGTGTGAGATCTCACTATAGGAAAGCAGTCTTTTCATTTATTGTTAATTGATTGATAATTTCTAAAGTTAGTACCAAAAGCAGCTGTTCCAACCCTTTTTTTCCTCCTCAATCCTCCTACACCCATCCTTCACCAGCATGGGGTAGGTTTAGGTACTCTAAAACTCCTTGTAAGGAGAAAACTTGTTTCAGACCTCTCATTTCTTACCTGGCTTTTCTTCTTTGTGATTTCTCTGACATCTCCACCAAACCCCTGAACTGCGTATCTTTTCCCCTCTCCCCTTTCAAGCGTCTTTTTGAATATTATCTTCCTTTGTTAAATTGTCAGAACCTTAAGGCTAGGGACTATGAATAGGACACAGTGTCTGGCATATGGTAAGTATTTAATAGTGGTTTATTGACTATTGACTATTCCACCCAATCACTCTCTTCCCAGAATCTTGTTTCATCTTTTACTTTAAAAATTGAGGCCTTTCAACTTTAGCTCCCACTCCTAATTTTATTTCAGATACCTCAAACTGGATGTCCAGGAGATTTGTCCAACACTGAACTCATTTTCTTTTCCTTTATCTTCCCTATTCCTGTCAAGGGCCACATAATTTCCCCAGTCCTTTGGGCTTACAACCTAAATACTAACCTCAGCTCATATCCTTATATAATCACTACCACTCCATCTAATCTGTTGCCAATGTCTGCATATTTCACTTTAGTAACATATCCCAAATACATCCTCTTTTCTCCATTATACAGAGCAGCCACCTGGGTAATAGACCCTCATCATCTCATCCTTGGATTATTGAAATAGTTTCCTGGTGGGTTGACCTGCCTCAAGACTCTCCACTCCAATGTGTCCTTTATTTGTAGTACAAAATGAATTACCTGAAATGCATGTCTGACTGTGTCACTCTGCTATTCAATAAACTCCCTATCATTTGCAGGCTCAAATACAATATTCCCTTTCATTTAAAGCCCCTCATGACCTAGATGTCACTTACTTTTCTAGTTTTCTCACACCTTATTTCCTGCCCCCTAATCATTGACCTGATGACACTGACCTCTTTGCTTTTCCAGGAAGAAGACACTAATCTCTCAGCTCAGGCCTTTCTCTTTGACTGTCTTCCATAGCTAGAATCCTCTCCTTCCTCATGTTTTCTACTGGTTTACTTCAAATGCAAACTAAAATCCCACCTGCTACAGAAAGCCTTTCTCAATCCTTCTTAATTCTGATGCCTTCCCCTTTGATTGTGTCCTATTTACTTCACTTATAACTTGCTTGTACATATTTATTTGCTTGTTCTTCCTTTGCCCCTTCACCCCATTAGACTGTGAACTCCTTGAGGTCAGGGATAGTTATTTGGCTCTTTTTGGACCAGCACTAAGCACAATGCTTGGTGTGTTAGTTCAAGTGTTGAGAACTTTTCTCTGTGCATGAGATGACTACCTTTATAATTGTCTTTATTGAGATTCATTGATTTTTTTTTTAGTCTGGATTTTTTTCTTGAAAGGTTAAAAAAAGAAAGGTGGGAGGTGCCACCAACATAACTAAATACCTCAAGAGACTCCCATTCAGGCCCTAAGACCTTATGCTGCAATTACAGTGCTTTATAGTTCAGTTCCATCCATTCTCCATTACATATGTAGGAAGAAGAGTGGTTTCAAAGAGCCCCCAGTAAAGGATGCTTCATTGTAACTTATATTGCTATTTCAGCTACTATGTGAAGTTAACCATACTGTAAATGATTTTTTATCTTACTTTCAAAAAGTTATATGACCAAATAAGTGCTTCTGCCATTGAAACAGCAATCTTGGGGGAATGCATTTTATTTTTCCTCAGATATTTCTGTAGCTTAAAAATGCTTTTTGTTACTTCTCTGTTAGAATTATCATTAAAATCTTTAGCACATTCACAGTAGCAGAGAACATATAGAACCACAGCACTTTGAGATCATAGAATTAGAAAGGGAAAGGAACCTTTAAAGCCATCTAATTGACCCTCTCTCATTTTATAGATGAGGAAACAGAACAAGAGGGGTTAAGTTAGTCATTTGCTCAGTCACTCATAAGCCAGGATTTGAAACAAAGCCCTCTGACTTCAAATCCAAAAATTCTTTCTCTTATATAATTTCTTACCTCTATCCTTTAAACAGACTAAGTGACTGCAAAACTTGGTTGTACTAGTTTCTTGTATAGATGCATATTCATGAGTTTGATAAAATAGTAATATGATGATTATCTATGATAACTGCTAGAACCAACCACAACAATCAATATTGAAAGATGCTATAATTTTCAGAAAAAGGAAAAGCTTGTTCAATGAACCACATTAAATGTAACATCATAAATGGCCCATATTAAAGATCTGTCTACTGTTCACTGTTTATATTCCTGAGATGAAATTCTGAATTAATTTCATACTGTGTTTGTTTGTTTTTCTTCTTTTTAGGCAATTTATAAAATCAACTAGTCATATGAGGTTCCTCTACAAAGTAATTTCTTATAAACTGAGTAGTTCTGGGAATGACATCATAGTCTAACAATCTGGCATATTCATACTTATCTGGGAATTGAAACATAGCATAAACGTTTTGGCATGCCCATAGGCATTTGGGAATGCCATCACAGCTCAGAAATCTGGCTTGTGATAGGTAACTGGAATTTATATCATAGCTCAGAAATATGGCCTACTCCCAAAGATCAGGAAATTAAATCATAGTGTAATGACTTCGAATGTCCCAAAGTATCTGGGAAAAATACCATTGCAAAAACAATTTGGCCTTACTTTAAGTAAATGTGCCTGCCATCACCATCTGATCCTTGATATATTAAGTATGCCAGTCTTCAAAATATGTTCCTGTCATTGATATGGCCTTTATATCTGTTCATATCTGATTTCAGAATGATGCCACTAGAAAATAGGCGCAGTGTTTGCTTAGCTTGTTTTACTGTGCCAAAATGCAGCACAATTCAGTCACAGAATCATAGAATTTGTGAGTTCAATATGATCTGAGTGGCTTTACATCTAAGCCAAACTTGAAAAAGGATATTATCTGAAGCCAATTTGCCAGGTAGCTGTTCAAACTTTCTTCCAATATCTTCAGCTAGGGGAACCCACTCCTTCCTAAGGTAGTCCATTTAATTTTCAAATAGCAATAATTAATAGGATTTTTATTTTACCTCAAACAAAACCTGAATAGACGTCTTTGTAAATCCATCTGTTGTTGCTAGTTCTATCTTATGGGGCCAAGCAAGAAAGTATCTAATTCCTATTCCATATGACAACCTTTCAAATATTTGAAAGTCATCACAACTCCCCCCCTCAATCTCCACCCCTATCTTCACTTCTTTATGCTAAGCATCACAAGTTCTGTTAACTAATTCTGAATACTCTTTTACTTAACAATATTTTAAGTAAATATAAGTTCCAGAATTGAACACAGTCCTTTAGATGTAATCTGACTAAGGTTGATTTACAATAAGACTATTGCACAATTTTCAAAAATGCTACACTTCTTAAGCTATACATGCTGAAATCAGATAAACTTTCTTGGCTAAAATACTGTGCTGTTGGCTCATATTAAACTTATAATCTATGATATTTTTCACATGAACTAATGTATAGTCATAGTCCCCTTATCATGTTTGTTACATTTATTTTTAAACCCATGTGTAAGAGAGTCCATTTGTACATATTGAATTTAATCATATTTGCTTTGACCCAATAATGTGATTAGTAGAGATCTTTCTGCATACTGATTTTATATTCCAGTATAATAACCATTCCTTGTAATATTCTCTGTCCTATAACTATTGAATGGTAGAGCTAGAATGCCCTCAGAGATTTTTTTAATCCAATCTCTTCTTTTTTTCATAAAGCAATTGAAGCCTAGTTGGATTGAATAACCTGTCCAACATACCTCAGTCAGTTAGTGATAGGGCCATGAAAATATGCTTTGTTCTCCCAATTCCTAGTCCTATGTAATTTACATTATGCATTTCATTAATTGATAATATTATATCCTGCTCTTAAATTTGTCATCATAATATGTAATTACTTTTAAAAATGTTTAGTCACATATTAAATTTTAAAATGAGGTACTATGCTTCACACATTTTTCTTTTATAAATATAACTTCTAAAAGTATGTTGTTTTCTTAAAGAAATACATATACAGAGCTGGTTAAAATGTACTGATTCTTTTGTTGTATTTAATTACTTTAAAAAACAGTCACAGGCTAATTTTTTTTAACAATTCTCTGCATAGAGGATAGGGAAGATGATGGAATAGGTAAGAAAATTCCAAGATTTCAAGATTTTCCTCCAGAAAAGAGATAAAACAGCACCTCTGCACAAACAGAGAACAGTAAAAATTAATAAGAGATTGGGCAAAAAAGGGGTCCTCCTGGGGCAGTTAGAGAATATCTGAAGAAAAATTCCAGAATGAGTTTTGGTACCTGGGAGGAGTAAACATCTCTAGGCTAGAGACCACTTAAACAGGTGGCAAGCCCCTGGGTTAGTTCACTTGGTAGGCTTACTCCATGGGGACTTGAAAGCTGTGGTCACTTACGGGAGACTGTAAATCTTGGTTTGGGTTCAAGGTCAGAAAGGAAAACTGAAGGAGGATCTGAGGTCATAGTCATCAGCACTCCCAGACCCTAGGAATAGAGGTGATTGTAAAAATCAAGCTATTGCAAACAAAACAAAACAAAATGCACAAGCAAAGGAGAAATAATTTAAACACAGAGAATTACAATGGGAATAGAGAAGGCCAGGGTTCATCTTCAGAGAAGGATAGTGAAACAAAGAAACCTTCTTCTACCCCAAAGAGTAATGTTGAATGGGCATCAGCCCAAAAAGAATTCATAGAAAAACTTTTTAAACAGATTTTAAAAATCAAATGAGAAATATTGAGAGAAAACTTTTGAGAGAGACAGAGAGAGAGAGAAAGAGAGAGAGAGAACAATCCAAGAAAAATAAGAAGATTATGAAAAGAAAGTCAGCCAATTAGAAAAGGAGATCCAGAATCTTAAGGGAAAAAATGACTCCTTGAAAATCAGCATTGAGTAAAGAGAAGACAGAGAAGTTATAACAAAACAAGAAATAGTAAAACAAATGTAAAGATATAAAATCAAAAGAAGACAACAATGTGAAAATAGCTACCAAACAAAGCCTCAAAGAAAAAACTAATTGGACACAAGCCCAACAAGGAATCCCAGAAGAGTAAAAGAAAGAAATGAGTAGTACTGGAAAAATTGGAAAAAAATAAATGAGAATAATAGAAGAAATTTACAACAAGAATTAACAGCATAGTAGAGGAGACACACAAAAATACTGAATAAAATAATACCTTAAAAAAAAAACAAAACAGCAATGAGACAGGGTGGAGGCAAGATGATAGAAAAGTCAGGGACTTGCCCAGGCTCTTCACCAAACACTTCCAAATCCCTCCAAATATCTTTTTTAAATGAGTTGAAACAAATTCTAGAATGGAACTCAAAAAAATGGAATGAAACAAATTCTTTTATTTTTTTTCCTTTTTTTTTTTGGAGGGGGGAAGGCAGGGTAATTAGAGTTAAGTGACTTGCCCAAGGTCACATGGCTAGAAAGTGTTAGGTGTCTGAGGCCAGATGAAACAAATTTCAAGCCCAAGATAGCTTGGAAGGCTGACAGAAAAGGTCTGTTGCACCAGGGTGAGAGAGGAGCATAGTCCAGTGCAGGTCAAGTCAGCACAGACTAGACCACAGCAAACCCAGAGCAGCCCTTAGGTGGTTGAATTACTGGTAGCAGTGTGTTTTCCAGATCTCTCAGCCCATGCTCACCAAAGACAACTTAAAAGGTCAGCAGGAAAGGTCAGTCATATCTGGGTGAGAGTGGAGTGCAGCACAGGCTGCACTGATAGACTCAGCATCATGAAACCAGGAAAAAGCCTTAGAAATCACTCAATCAGCAGTGGCAGCAGCTACTTGAAGAGCTCTCAGGCCATGGATAGTAACGGAGTCAAACAACTGATCAGAAGGAAATTATAGGGATCTTTTTGTTAGCACTGAGGTAGGACTCCATTGCCTTGGCCATAGAGGTAGGACTCCATTACTTTGGCCATACTTGGACCCAGGTACCAGCCCTGGGTTGCTGTCGCAGGGCAAAGAGGAGCACTGACATAGCAGAGCTTCCAGAAGTAGTAGGGGGACCCTCCTCACAGTTCCAGGACAGAAAAATATGCTTTGCCTCATTTACAGACCAGGAAAGTAGTAAATACCTTTCCTTAGAATAGATCATACTACTTGGAAGAACTAAAAACTTATAGGTGCCTAGAAGTATCTCTGAAAACAATGGTACAAAATCCCTGAAGCTTGGGACAATGCACTCTCTACCCTGGAAGCAGACACCTATTTTAACAAAGAGTTAAAAGTCAAATAATAGACTGGGAAAATGAGTAAACAATGGAAAAAAAAACTTTGATTTTATAAAATTATTAAGGTGACAAGGAAGATAAAAAAAAACACACTCAGAAGAGGACAACAAAGTCAAAGGTTCTATACCCAAAGCCTCCAGAAAAATTGCTGTTGGTCTCAGGTCACTGAAGAACTCAAACAGGATTTTGAAAATCAAGTCAGAGTGGTAGATGAAAAATTAGGGAAGTGAAATGAGAGTGATACAAGAAAATAGTGGAAAATGAGTCAAGAACTTGGTAAAATAGACACAGAAAAATACTGAAGAAAATAACACCTTAAAAAACAGACTAGGCTAAATGATAGAAGAGGTAAAAAAAAAAAAGCTCCATGAATTAAAATGGAGCAAGTGGAAGGTAATAACTTTAGGAAACAATTAAGAAACAAAGAAAAAAAATGAAAAGATAGAAGATGATGTGAAATAACTCATTGGAAAAACTACTAACCTAGGGAAAAGGATCCAGAGAAATAATTTTAAAATTATTGGACTATCTGAAAGTCATGATAAAAAAAAGAGCCTAGAAACCATCTCTCAAGGAATTGTCAAGGAAAACTATCTTGATATTCTAGAATCAGTGAGTAAAATAGAAATGGAAAGAATCCACTGTTTACCTCCTGAAAGAGATCCCAAAATGAAAACTGTCAAATATTTTGGTCAAATTCCAGAGCTCCCAGGTCAAGAAGAAAATACTGCAAGGAGCCAAAAGAAACAATTCAAGTAAGGTGGAATGACATCAAGATAATAAAAGATTTAGCAGCTTCTACGTTAAAGTATCAGAGGGCTTAGAATATGATATTCTGGAGGATAAAGGAGCTAGCATTACAACCAAGAATCACCTATGAAGCAACACAAATCCTTCCAGGAGAAAAATAGATATTCAATGAGATAGAGGACTTTTAAGAATTCTTGATGAAAGGATCAGAGCTGAACAGAAATCTTGATTTCCAAATACAAGACTCAAGAAAAACATAAAAATTTAAACGGGAAAAGGAAATCATCAAGGAATTAATAAGGTGAAATTGTTTGCATTCTGACATGGGAAGATGATATTTGTTAGTCGTAAGACCTTTCTAGTTATTGGAGTAGATAAAAGGAGTATATATAGACACAGAGTACAAGTGTGAGTTGAATATGAAGGAATTATATTTTAAAAATAAAGTAATGGTGAGATTGGAATGTACTGGGAGAAAGAGAAAGGGAGAGATAGAATGGGGGTAAATTATCTCAAAGAAAAGAGGGAAAACTTTTACAGTGGAGTGGAAAAAGGGGGAGGTGAGGAATGAGTAAACCTTATTCTCCTCAGAATTGACTCAAGGAGGGAATAACATACACACTCAGTTGTGTATACAAATCTATCTTACCATATAGGAAAGTAGAAAGGGAAGGAAATAGGAGAAGGGGGGTGATAGAAGGAAGGGCAGATTGGGGGACCAGGTAGTCAGAAATAAAACACTTTTGTGGACAGACAGGGTGAAAGGAAAGAGAATAGAATAAATGCGGTGAGGGGAAAGGATGAAGGGAAAGACAGTAATAGTAAGTGTGAAAAAAATTAAGGCAAGTTTCTCTGATAAGGGCCTCATTCCTCAAACGTATAGATAACTCAATCAAATGCATAAAAAATAAGAGCCGTTTGCCAATTGATGAATGATAAATAAAGATATGATCAGTTTTCAGATGAAGTAATCATATAAAAATACTCTAATTCACTGTTGATTGGAGAAATTCAAATTGAAACAATTCTGAGGTGCTACTTCATACTATTAGATTGGCTAGTAGGATAGAAAAGGTAAATGACAAATGTTAGAAGGAATATAGGAAAAATGAGACATTAATGCAATATTGGAGTTGTGAAGTGATGCAACAATTCATTCTTTAGAGCGATTTGGAACCATGCCCTAGGAGGTTATAAAACCATGCATATAATTTGAGTTAGTAATACCACTGCTAGGTCTATATACCAAAAGAGGTAAAAATAAAAAAGGAAAAGGATCTATATGTACAAACATATTTATGGCAGCTCTTTTTTCAGGGCAAAGAATTAGGAATTGAGGGGTTGCCCATCAATTGGGAAATGGCTAAACAAATTGTGGGATGTGATTATGATGGAATAGTATTGTACTATAAGAAATGAAGAGCAGGATAGTCTCAAAAAAGCCTGGAAAGATTTGCATGGCCTGACACAAAGTGAAATATACTCTGTGCAAAATAACAGTAATATGGCAAGATGATCATCTGTGAATAACTTAGGTATTCTCAGGAATAAAATGATCCAAGATAACTCTGAAGGACTTATGATGAAAAATGCTATCCATCCCCAGAGAAAGAACTAATGATGTCTGAATACAGATTGAAATATACTTTTTGTCTTACTTTATTTTTCTTGAGGGTTTTTTTGGAGAGGGGTCTGTTTGCTCTCACAATGTGACCATTATGGAAATGCTTTGAGTGATTGCATATGTATAACCTCTATTGAACTTCTGACCTTCTCAGTGAGGGGGGAGGAGAGGAGGAAGGGAGAGAATTTGGAACTCATATTTTAAAAATGAATGTCAAAAAATTGTTTTTACATGTAACTGGGGAGAAATAAAATAAAAAAAAATAAAGAATGCATTACAGAAAAAAAAAGCTATTGAGGTTGCTATCGGTTAAAGAAGATGGGAGGGGATAATATCATATAATATCACATAATATCACATAACACCGTTCTTTTTAGCAAGGAGATGGCACTTCTATTATCAGGAACTGAAGGACAAGAGGAAAGATTGCAAGATGACATTTAGAGTATTAGAGATGGAGATGAGGGAAGAAGAGGGAGCTTACACTAAATGCTCTCAATTTTCTCAGTAAAGTTAGAGGCAATATCTTGGCTTCTAGAGAGGGGAAAATGCAGGAGGCTTATAATAGTTTCTGAAGGCAGTGAGGCAGGGAATATATTAAGCAGAAATGTCAGGGAATACCTGATTAGGAGGCTGAGAGTGTTTCCCTATGGGGGGAGTCCAAATCACAAGGTAAAACCATAGATATGGATATCTGTATGCATCTCAGGGTGGTAAAGAGAAACTCAACAAAATTTCTGAGAGATTGCTCTGGTAGAAACTCCATGTTCGTTTCAATTACTAAGAAGAGTCCAGACCACAGTATGATGTTATGGACTTAAAAGATTTTAGGACCCTGAGAGGTGTAACTCATTGGAAAGAGAGAATGTTATAAATTATTATCATGCTATTCAAAGTTATTGAAGTATTTTTATACATTATGTGAGACAGAATAAAGGCTTTCTTGTACACTTACCCCCCACCCCCCCAAAAAAGCATTGATTAAATTTACCACATAAATCCACTATAAAAAAGAACTCCTCAAATGCAGAATTGGCCAAAGGGAAATGTGGTACAAATGTTAGCTGAATAAAATAATTCCCTTAAAAATAGATTGGGCAACTCAAGGCTAATGATTCCATGAGATATCAAGAAACAATGAAGTGAAAAGAATTTTAAAAATTGAAAAAAATTGAAATTGGAAAAATAACTGGCCTGAAAAAGAAAAAAAGGATTGAGGAGAGATAATTTGGAAACTATTAGATTACCTGAAAGGCATGATTAAAAAGATAAATTATCAGAGGTGGAGCTAAGATGGCAGAAAGGAAGCAGTAGCTTTTCCAAGGTCCTCCAAGAAATCTGTCACTAAAAGCTAAAAAGTGAATTTGTCTCCCATTGGGAGACAGAGTGTGGCAGATTCCCAGCCCAGGAAAGTGCCTACTCAGGTCTGTGCAGGGAGAACTTGGAGCACACAGGAGCTGCACCAGCACGGATCTGAGAGCTGAGTATGACAGACTGAGAAGAAGACCCAGCCAGCCAGCAGACTCACTCCCTCCAAGGACAATTTGCAGCCATCTCACCACAGGATAGAGGATGGTCAGAGCTGGGTAAGATAAAACGCAAGGCCCACAGCAGGGACAGCAGCTTCTCCTGGGGCTACTAGCCTGCAGCCTGGATGTTTAAAAATTACATACCTGAACTTCCAGAAGTCAAGATGGAGAAATAAAACTTAGTTGCTCTGATCCCCCCTCCCTGACCCAGAAAAGTCCTAGGAGTTAAATGCCCCATCCAGAATAAAATCCTGAATTAGTAGAAACAGCCTCAGGCTTGGGTGTCACTGAGGAAGGGGGAAGTGAGGCCCTAAGGAGTCTAAGCCCAGGAGGGTGGAGCCAGCAAACACTAACAACAAAAGCCCAGTTCTGCTTTAGCACCACTTGGCCAATAAGCAGACTGCAGCCCTGCCCTGCCTCTGGCCTCCTGCAACTGAGCCTGCAGGAGCTGTAGCCCAAAGACACAGAGGTGGAAACCTGAAGGAGTCAGACCCCCATAGGTTACTCTGTAAGTCTCAGGGTAACTCAGGGGAAATATTGAGAGTCCTGGCCTTGGCCTCAGTCTAGTAACTCAGAGGCTACAGCTCACAAAGTGAACAATCAAACCTCTACCTCCTGGCCTAAAAAGCTCAATACCTCTGCATGCCAGAAGCAGATAGGCACTTTAAAAATCCAGGACATAGCAATCACAATGGGCAAGAAGGAAACTACAAAGGCTAGGACCATCAAATCTTTTTATAGTGAGCAAGAGCAATCAAGTTCAGAAGGCAACACAGACTCTATACCCACACTGGAGATCATAGAAGGAAATGTGAATTTGTCTCAACCCCAAAAAGCATTCTTGGAGCACCTACAAAGGGATTTTTAAAGTGAAATTAGAGAGGTAGGAAATAAATTTAAATCTACAGTGACCAAACTGGGGAAAAAAAAAATCACTGAAGAAAACAAATCTTTAAAAAGTAAAATTGGAGAACTAGGACAGGAGGTCCAAAATCTAACTGGAGAAAATACCTCCCTAAAAATGAAAACTGAACATATGGAAAAGGAGCTTCAACAAATAATTGAGGAGAATAATTCACTAAAAATTAGCATCAGTCAAATTGAAGTTAAGGACTCTATGATGCAGCAAGAGTCAGTCAAACAAAACATAAAGATTAAAAAATTAGAAGAAAGTGCAAAATATCTCACTGGAAAAACAACTGACCTGGAAAACAGATCTAGGAGAGATAACCTAAGAATTATCAGCCTACTGGAAAGCCATGATGAAAAAACCAGCCTGGACAGGATCCACCAACTGATTATTAAAGAAAATTGTCCTGAGGTCATAGAATCAGAAGGTAAAATTGTTATTGAAAGAATTCATCAGTCTCCTCCTGAAAGAGATCCCAAATTGAAAACTCCAAGAAGTATAGTAGCCAAATTGCAGAGCTACAAGGTCAAAAAGAAAATACTGAATGCAGCCAAAAAGAAATAATTCAAATATTGTGGAACTACAGTCAGGATTACACAGGATTTAGCAGCTGCTACATTAAAAGATCAGAGGGATTGGAATTTGATATTTTGTAAAGGGAAAAAGCTAGGACTGCAACCAAGGATCAACTATCTAGAAATTCTGAGCATAATATGTCAGGCAAGGAGATGGTCATTTAACCAAATAAAGGACTTCCAAATTTTCCTTATGAAAAAGTCAGAGCTCAATGGAAAATTCGATCTTCACTTACATGACACAAGAAAGACATAAAAAGGTAAACAAGGAAAATGCACACTCACACATACACATACACACAGATGCTCACACATGCACACAACTTGGGA
>CM053580.1:106437994-106457480 GCA_028627135.1 Pseudochirops cupreus
TCATAAATATAGATGCAAATATTAATACAACAACTTATCACAAGAATACATTTTGATAAGGTTGGATTTATTCCAGGAATGCAAGGATGATTCAATATTAGGAAAACCATCAGTATCATTGATCATATCAACAATAAAGCTAGCTATGATTATATCAAGAGATGCAGAAAAAGGTTTTGAAAAAATATAACATTCATTAATATTAAAAACACTCAAAAGTATAGGAATAAATGGAGTTTTCCTTAGAATAATAGGTAACAACTACTTAAAGCCATCAGCAAGTATTATATATAATGAGGATAAACTAGAAGCATTTCCAATAAGATCAGGGGTGAAACAAGGATGTCCATTATCAACCCTCTTATTCAATCTGGTACTAGAAATGTTAGCAGTAGCAATTAGAGAAGAAAAAGAAGTGAAAGGAATCAAATTAGGCAAAAAAGAGTCTAAGGTATCACTCTTTGCAGATGATATGATGATATACTTGGAGAATACTAGAGAATGAAGTAAAAAAAAAATCTTGAGACAATAAATAAATTTAGCAAAGTTATTTAGCAAGATATAAAATAAACCCACGTAAATCCTCAGCATTCCTATATATTTCCAATGAAATCCAACAGCAAGAGACAGTAAGAGAAACCCCATTTAAAGTTACTGTAGACATTATAAAATATTTGGGAATCTACCTGCCAAAACAAACCCAGTACTTTTATGAACACAACCACAAAACACTTTTCACAAAAATGAAATCAGATCTAACTAATTGGAAAAACATCAATTGCTCGTGGCTGGGTAAAGCTAATATAATAAAAATGACAATTTTACCTAAATTAAATTACATATTTAGTGCCATACCAATCAATCTAAAAAAAATTACTTTATAGAGCTAGAAAAAATAGTGGCAAAATTCATTCAAAAGAACAAAAGTTCCAGAATATCAAGGCAATTAATGAAAAAAAATGCTAGGGAAGGTGGCCTAGCCATACCAGAATTTAATCTCTATTATAAAGCAATAGTCATGAAAACTGCTTGTTACTGGCTAAGGAATAGAGAAGTGCATCAATGGAATAGATTGGGTACAAAAGACTCAGTAGTCAATGATTATGATAATATACTGTCTGATAAGCCCAAAGACCCCAGTTTCTGGGATAAGAACTCACTATTTGACAAAAACTGTCGGGAAAATTAGAATATAGTATGGCAGAAACCGGGCATAGATCATCATCTAATGCCATGCTCCAAAGGCAAGTCTAAATGGGTCTATGACCTAGGTATAAAGGCTGATACTGTAAGTAATCTGGGGAAGCAAAGAATAGTTTACCTGTCAGATTTATGGAGTAGGGAAGACTTTATGACCAAAGAACAGTTGGAGCACATGATAAAATGCAAAATGGATAATCTTGATTACATTAAATTGAAAGTTTCTGTACAAACAAAGCCAATGTAACCAAGATTAAGAGGGAAGTGGGAAATTGGGAAAGAATTTTCATAAGCAGTGTCTCTGATAAAGCCTCTTTTCTAAAATACACAGGGAATTAAGTAAAATCTATAATAATACAAGTCATTCTCCAATTGATAAATGGTCAAAGGTTATGAACAGGCAATTTTCAGAGGTATAAATTAAAGATATCTATAAGCATATGAAAAAATGCTCTAAATCACTATTGATTTGAGAAACGCAAATCAAAGCAACTTTGAGGTACTACATTTTACCAGTCAGATTGGCTAAGATGACAAAACAGGAAAATGACAAATGCTGCTGAGGATGTGGAAAAATTAGAACCCTACTGTATTTTTGGTGGAGTTGTAAACTGATACAACCATTCTGGAGAGCAATCTAGAACTATGCCCAAAGGGTTTTGAATAATTGTATACCTTTGATTCAATAATACCACTTCTGGGGTTGTATCCCAAAGAGATTATAGAAGTAGGAGGAAGACCCATATGCACAAAAATATTTATTGTAGCTCTCTTTGTGGTGGCAAAAAACTGGAAATTAAGAGGAAACCTCAATTGGAGAATGGCTAAACAAGTTGTGGTATATGAATGTAATGGCATACTGTTGTGCTATAAGAAATGGGGAGGAGATGGTCTTCATATTCATCTGGAGAAGCTTATACAAACTGTTGCTAAGTGAGTAGAGCAGAACCAGGAAAAATTTGTACACAATCACAGACACATCATATGTGTGATGACCAATTTTGATAAACTGGACTCTTCTCAGCAATGCACAGTTATAAGACAACTCTACAAGTCTCAGGATGGAAGGAGATATCTACATTCAGAGAAAGAACTAGAAAGAACAGAGTTTAAATGGAAACGGAAGCAATCTTCATGCTATCATTCTTTTTTGTGTTTGGTTCTATTTCTTTTTTTCCCATTGTTCACTGCATTGGTTACAACCCTTTTATCCAACCAGAGTAATGTCCACTGTTAAAGTTTTTACAGATCCAATACTTGATTGCAGGCTGTCATGGTGGGTGGGAGGGAGATGGAGGGGAGAAAATTTGAAACTCAAGGGACTGTGGAACTGAATCTTGTAAACTAAAAATAAAAAAACATAGCAATTTAAAAAAAGAAAAAAATAATAAAATAAAATACCAATACTCTTAAAAAATAAAAGAAAAAAAGATAAATTATCAAGGGAAAAGTGATCTGCTATCCTAGATCCAGAGGATAAAATAGATATGGAAAGAATCCACTAATCATCTTTTGAAAGAGATTCCAAAATGAAAACTCCCAGGGTTATTATAGCCAAATTTCGGAGTTCCCAGGTCAAGGAGAAAATATTGTAAGTGGCCAGAAAGAAACCATTCAAATATGGAGCCACAGATAGTATCTCACAAGATTTAGTAGCTTTCACTCTTAAAAAAAAAAAAGTTTGAGGGCTTGAAATATGATATTCCAATAGGCAAAGTAGCTAGAATTTCAATCAAGAATAGCATACCCAGAAAACCTGAGTATAATCCTTCTGGGGGAAATGCATATTTAATAAAACAGAACATTTTTAAACATTTCTGATGAAAAAGTCAGAACAGAATAGAAAATTTGACATTCAGCACAAGATTCAAAAAAAAATATAAATAGGTAAATGCAAAAGAGTGTTTGTGAGGAATCATGAGGAACTAAATAAAACTAGATTATTTACCTTCCTATATAGGATGATACAGGTGATACCTAGAATTTTATTACTAGGGTAGTTAAAAGCAATCTATATAGACAGAAGATAAGAATGTGAGTCAATTATATTGGAATGATCTTCACAAAATAAAAATGAAAGTAGGAAAAATGAGAATACTGTGGGAGAATTTTAATAGTGAAAATTTTCTCATATAAAAGGGATGTGCAAGGAAGAGCTTTTGTTATGGAAGGGAGATTTAGGGATGAGGTAGCTAATGCTTAAAATTCATTCTCTGCAGACTTTTTCAAAGACTAGATATTTTACACACACACACACACACACACACACACACACACACACACACACACACAGAGGAATAGAAATCCATTTTACCCAATAGGGAAATAGAAGGGGCAAGTGGCGAGAGATAGGGGGAACATTATAAAAAGGAGGGCAGATTGAGGGAGGCAGTGGTTACAAGCAAAATAGACTGTTGAGGAGGAGCAGGATAAAAAAATAGCAAGGAAGATAAAGAGAAATATATGAGATGGAAGGAAATATGCATTTAGTAATCATAACTGTGACTGAGAATGTTATGAGCTCACCCATAAAACAGAAGTGGATAGCAGAATGAATTAGAAAACAGATTTCAACAACACATTGTTTAAAAGAAACACATTTGAAACAGGAAGAACCACACAGAATTAAAATACAGGACTGGAGCAGAACCTAAAATGCTTCTCCTGAAGTTAAAAGAAAAAGGCAGAGGTAGCAATAATGATTTCAAATAAAGTAAAAGAAAAATTAGACCTAATTAAAAGAGGTAATCAGGGGAACCATATTTAATTAAGAGGTACCTAGACACTGCATTCATATAACAATATTGCAAGTTTCTCTGAAAAAGTCTAATTTCTCAAATATACAAGAAACTGAGTCAAATTCAGTTCATAATTAGTCAAAGGATATGAATATGTAGTTTTCAGAAGATGAAATCAAAGCTATTTATCATCATGAAAAATGGTCTAAATCACTATTAATGAGTATTGCAAATTAGAACATCTCTGAGGTACCACCTCACACCTATCAGAAATGACAGATGCTTGAGGGTATAAGTGAATAAATAAACTCTTGGTGGAGTTATGAACTGTTTCAGTTTTTCTGGAGAATAATTTGGAACTCTACTCAGAGGACTATAAAGCTGCACTTACCCTTTGACCCAGCAATACCCCTACTAGGTATATACCTTGAAGAGATTAAAAAGAAAGAAAGAAAGAAAGAAAGAAAGAAAGAAAGAAAGAAAGAAAGAAAGAAAGAAAGAAAAGTACCTAGTTGTATAGAAAATATTTATAGCAGCTCTTTTTTTGGTGACAACGAAGTAGAAATTGAGGGGGTGTCCATCAATTTGGGAACAGCTGAACAGGTTGTAGCATATGACTGTGAAGGAGTACTACTGTGCTATAAGAAATGATGAGGGCATGGTTTCAGAAGCAAATGTGGCAAAACCAAACTAAAGCCAAGTGAAATGAGAAGACCTGGGAGGTCATTGCACACAGAAACCAGCAATGTTATAATGATGACCATCAGTAAAAGACTTGCCAGTTTGATCAATACAATGATCTAAGACAATTCCAAAGGACTCACAATGAAAAAAAAAAATACAGACAAACAAAAACCCCAGTGCTACCCACCTCCAGAGAGAGAACTGGTGAACTCCGATTACAAACTAAAGTATACTTGTTTCATTTTATTAGTTTATTTTGCAATGTGGCCAATGTGGAAATGTGTTTTGCATGATTTCATGTATATAATTGATCACACTTTACTTGTCTTCTCAGCAGATGGGATAGGGGTAGTAGCAAGGGAAAAGAAATTGAAACTCAAAATTTAAAAAAGAAAAGAACATTTAAAATGAATAAATAATTTTCTCCAAAAGTTTCAATTCAGATATCCAGTTGAGCTAATTCCAGAACATCTATATCAGATTTTTCTTTTGTCATTACCCACTCCCCCCACCCCCACAGTGTCATTAAAATGAAGTTACCTCAGGATTAAAATGGATGTGAAAGACTTGGGTGAATGAGGTAGGAATGGATAAAACATGTCAAAGACCTAACTGCCCTTCTGGAAGACACTGTTGCAATGGATGCTTTGAAAGGATTGGATGAAGGAATAATAATATTCTTGGCTTATTGTCACAATGTTTTCCCAGGACCTTAAATGACTTACCCCATATGAAGGGTAATGGGTCACAAATTGTGGAGATAGAATCCACACTCTCCACCCTACCCCAAACCCCCTCAAACTCACTCTTCTTATTGCCTACACATGAGGAAAGAGCAACTTTATGGATTGGAATCAAAGCTTAATTATGATAATATGTAATTATATGTTATAATAAACACATTAGGTAGCAGAGCCAGGCTAAGAAGGAGGAAAATCTTATGAATACATTTCCAGAGAGAGGATTAAATCATTGATGATCTGGATTGCTGCACCAGAATGCTAAAGTAGGTGTTTTATAAATATGACAGCCTCCTCCAACATATGCAAATACCTTCCAACTACTAATGTTGCCTTGCAGTTTATTTCGTAGTTGATATGGTTGGTAAATAGACACAACACAATTATTTGAATATGACTTCTTTCCTAACAACTTTTTGGTTATGATTTTTTTCTTTGGCAACAAATATGGTAGATACATATTTATATAGTTGACTTTAAATATACTATTAGGAAATTGTCTCCAAATTATCCTCCCAGATGGACAGCTAGGTGGTACAATGGATAGAGCACAAGCACTGGAGTCAGGAGGACCTGAGTTCAAATCCATCTTCAGACACTTGACAATAGCTGCCTGATCCTGGGTAAAATTTAACCCTGATTTCCTTACAAAACAAAATTAACCTCCCAGAACCTCAAACACCCCCCCACACACACACACACAAAAGGTGTCATCTCCACCTGAATGTATTCTTAATATTTCCATGTCATCATGTTCTTAACTGACCGTCTTTTTTTTCCCCAATTGAAACAAAACAAAATTTTGTCCTCTTCCTCCTAACATTTCTGTTTCTGAATATTTCACTAATATTCACTTAGACACTCCCACTCAAAACCTAAGAGTTATCTACAATTCTTCTCTTTCTTCTCTTACCAGAATATATTGATTTATGTATCAAGTTCTATCTATTCTACCTCTGCAAAAACTTTTGAAATTGTCTATTCATCTCATTTTTTGTATTTCCAGTACTATTACTTTGGTTCTGACCTTCATTAATTCTTATTTTAGTGGTTATAATAGGATTTTAATAATTCTTCTTATCTTTGCTCTATCCACTCTCCAATTCATCAATCAGACACTGAGCAGTTGTCCTGACAAAAGCTTTGAGTAACTTCTTATATTCTACAGGATAAAATTAAAAGTTCATACCCATACATTCTTCCAGTGATTGTTCATGCAATCAAGAGAATTAGGGAAGTTCAGAGCATTAAAACTGATTTGGTGAGGAGGGTGTTGAGTTCAGTTTGGAACACATTGAGTTGGAACTGTTAAAAGGTAAGGGGATTTAGAGAGGGGATATATGCCAATTTGGAATCTATTTTCTTGGGGTTTTTTTATGTTACTTAGCTTTATTCATCCTACATGCCAACCAAATTTGTTTTCTTATGATTCTATAATCTGAACCTAACCTCATATATAAATATGTAATTGTTCAATCCACTTTTCACTCCTAGAATGAATTTCCACCCTTCTCCCTCCACCTGCTAAAATTTCTCAAAGCCTGTTTCACATCAACACCAGTATTTCCATGTTGGCATATCAGTATTGTGTAGAGAGCAATCTCAAAAATCTACATGCTCAAAGGATTTTATGAACATCCAAACAACCTTGCCACATCATCAAGGAAGTACCTTATTAATGTAAAGCACCCTAGAATTGGAAGCACCTTTGAAGTAGACATTTTTATTCTCATCTTTCCAATTTTTTATGTCTAATGTGTGATCCATAATCTTTTAAACCAAATTTTTATCTTTTAATATATTATTATAAGACAGAGACCTTTACTCCAAAATAATATATGCTTCAGAAAGTTACAGGACAGATGGCTAAGAAAAAAAAAAGTGGTGGAGGGGAAACTTCAGCCATTTTTTCATTGCTTTTGCAATGCTGTCCCTAACCAGAATTAAGATGAGAGGATAGAATAGAAGAGATGAGTGGGATGATGATATAGGGTGGTATAGCTCTTTAATGACTTAAAAGTCTAGTTTTCCAGGTGGTTATTTAATTAAGTTTGAGAAGTTTTTAATGTCTATCAGAGACATTCACATTCAAATATATTTATACATTTTCAAAATGGAAATATTACTGAAACCATTGGTGTCAAACTCAAATAGAAATGGGGCCACTAGACTGAACATAATGATCCTTGTGGCCATATTGTCTTAGAAAACCACATATTAACATTATCTCTGTTCAGTTGTATTCTTATTTATTTTGATAATATTTCTTAATTACAATCTAATTAAGGACATACTTGGGCAACAATGTAGGTTCAGGCACTGTGTTTGACCTCTGGTCTTGATCAATGACTTTTGCCTGGTATTGCTTTAATTAATAAATATTATTATCAATCATATCAACAATATCATGTCTCTCTGAAGCCCTATATTTCATCAAGTGCCTTCCTCACAAAAGTCCTAAAAAGTAGATAGTTCACATATTCCTGTCCCTATTTTATAAATTAAATTTAGGTTCAGTGGCTTGACCAAGTTTACATAATTAATACCGAAGGAACTAAGAAATATGGCTAGTGATATCCCTACACATATACAAACGTAGGTACTAGAAAATGACACAAAATTAGTACTATAAGTACTTCAGCCAATACTTAGTTACTCCTAAGTGGCAGAATTGAGATTAAAATCTAGGTCTTCCAACTGCAATCTCAGTACTATTTCCACTATGCAAGGCTGAATAATAACAATAATAACTAAATCCATTAAGATAACATTGTAAAAGGTACTTTATTTTTTTGGTCCAGAACTAGTGATTTTATTGCTATATAAGATTCCATCTATGCAGATCCTCAACTTGTTTTTCTGAAGAAAATAGTCTCAGATAGTTTCCTGACAACGGAGAGGTTATGTGTCTGGTTAGGAGATACTGAAGTCCAGCAAGCAGCATATGTCAGAGGGAGAAGTTAAATGCTGGTCTATTGAAACTTTCACCATCTTTCTATCTCAGTATTCTAGACTGATTTTTTACATATAGCAATCATCTCACCTAATGCT
The DNA here is from genome assembly GCA_028627135.1 of Pseudochirops cupreus. Taxonomy (NCBI): domain Eukaryota; kingdom Metazoa; phylum Chordata; class Mammalia; order Diprotodontia; family Pseudocheiridae; genus Pseudochirops; species Pseudochirops cupreus. The sequence continues at coordinate 106,446,408 of CM053580.1, forward strand.
AAAAAACACACAAACAAAAAAAACCCTAGAGGGTAGGTAACATAAATATTATTCTCCTTCCTGCCCTTCCATTTTATTGAGGAGTGGTGTTAATGAAACAAAATGAAATAAAATAATTTGTCCAAGGTTTCTAAACTAGTAAATTGCAAAACTGTGTTATAAACCTTGCCCTTTCATCCCAAACTCTGTAGATTATACTATACTCTGAATACTTGCCTGATTTTTGACTCACTTACTTTTATTGACACTTGTTTAATACTTGCACAGCTTTTGATCCCCGAATGATTTATCAGCTTTGAATCTTCTATTCCATCTAGACAGGGGAACTGGCTTTTGTTTTCTAAGTCTTGCTTTTCCTCTCGAATCTCTGGCTCCCTTCCTCATCTTCATGACTCGCTTCCACCCACAGTCCTGGCATAACAAAAGAAGAAATATTTGTAGTTTTACACTGATCAGTTTTTGAAATTGGTTTGAGTTTTAAAAACATGGTACTCTTATTCATTACAGAAAGTTGTATTCCAGGATGGACTCCATTCCTTTGTCAAATGTGTAAGTTAAAAAAAAATCTCACTTGTAAACTGAAAAGATTGAATGATCTTTAGTAGTTAACTACTTGATTTCAACAATTCTATTTTAGAAACATCTTAGAAAGTGAAGTCAAGGATATTTAGACTGTGTAGATCTGATCCTGACTCAACAGTTTTCTGCCCTAGACTTCACACAGAATTCATTTTTAAAAAGCTATAAAATTCATAGATATGATTTCTTTTTTGATTAAACTCTAAAATCACACATATTTATACTTTTTTAAAAAATCCTAGTATTGGAAAATATATTCCAGCTCTAAATCTGTATCTGTCATAAAATGAAGAAAAGGTGCTTTATTTTAAATCATTTGATTTTTTCAGGTTTCTAGAGCTTTTTGTTTTTCAAGATATCATGAAGTACACACAGGAAAAGTTAGATTATTCCTGTAGTGAAGAACTTTTCTAGATAATAGCACTGGTTCTAAAACCAGATTTTTTTTTTCTGGCATAGTAAAAGTTCTTCTAATCTTCAGCGCTCCACTCAAGACAATGGAAGTTTCTCAGTTATATTTAAATGTTTCAAGTCAAAAGAGTGTTTTAAATTTGGGTTATTTCTCTTTTCATAACTGGGTGAAAAATGAACTACCAGTTCATTAATATTAAAACTACAAATAAAATTACAAATAAATGTATGTGCATACAATTATAGAATCCTTATTAGAAAATTTTGGCACTTCAGAATGTAAATGAATTTTCCATGGTCACACAGCTAGTTGGTACAAGAGGAAGGATTTAAACCCAGTCTTCATGACTCCAAGTCTAGGTCTCGATTCTATATACCACTCTTACTCTTTTCAGATCAAGTTCATGAACAGCTGATGGTGCAGTGTTTAGAGCACTGGTCCTGGAGTTAGGAAGACCAAAGTTCAGATTTGAACTCAGACATTTACTACCTCTGTGATGTTGGGCAAGTCATTTAGCCTTGAGTTTGGTTTGGTTTCCTCAGTTGTAGAATGAGGATATTAACAGCATGTGTCTCTCTTAGTTCATATAAGGCTCAAATGAGATAGTTGTAGAACACTTTGTTAGTGCCAGAGACATAGCAGGCACTATATTACTGTAAGATAATAATAACTACTAAATAATATATGTGTGAAAGATTTTTTTTATACTAGAAATAGACTCCCCACATGCTTCTTACTTAGATAATATTCAATGCATTGCATAAGCCTTTCACTTATCTTAAGATGATTTCACCACATTCAATGTTAGCCTTTGATGTGAACCATTTAGAAGTGCTGTCTAAAAAAATCCTAGCATCCAATGTCCCTTGCACCTCTCTTTATCATTCTGGCAGGTTAAGCACCACTGAATTCCAACCAATTAGTGAGACACGACCTTAGCTGCCTATAAAATGTAACCAAAATATACACGCACAAAATTCCAATGAGATCTCTTCTGAAGTTTCTTAGACATTGACTTCTCTTGATATCTTAAAATACCTTCCAAGACATTATGAGAAATGATGTGAACTCATACTTTTTTTTTTTGTAATGGTACTCTGCAGTTTGACAAGGAAAGATGTTCTTTTAGCTATTTTTTTCAAGCCTTAGGTATCATTATGGAAGTAAGAGAACTAAAAATGCTTTTTAGTTCATATTTTTCTAATTTCTTTCTACTGAGATTGAGCCTTGATTGTTATAATATCAGCTAAAGCTGTGCTTCTTTGAATTTTTAATTTAGTTTTTTTACCCCTATTTTTTTTTTTGGCTATTCATATAACATCTTAGCAACTCCTAGCGTTGATCCTCTGTTCATATTTATTGATATATGTTTAAAATGAAGCACTTCCTCTTCCTTGAAAATCACAATTATGGACCCAGACAATTTCATGTGGAAGGGGCATCGGAGGTTATCAAATTTAATATTTATGTTGGAAACAAAAATTCCTTTTATAACAACAGAAAGAACAAATTCTGCATGAAGATTTCCAGTGATCAAAGTTTCACTATCTACTTACACAGTCTATTTCAATTTACTGCAGATATAATTATTAGGAAGATTTTCATCAAATTGGGCTCTCTCAAAATTCCAACTATTGTTTATAATTCTAAATTCTATGGCTAAGTAGAACAAGTCTAATCACTCTTGCAAATGATATCATTTTTATCATTTCTCACTCTGACAACATGCTTCAATAGATTTTTTTTGGTGTTTTCAAAAATTTTAAACTTAAATTCAAAACAAGAAAAGAATAAATAAATAACACTATCATGTACACAGCAGACTATAAAGGAGGCTTCAATATAAAACAATACATTAACAAGAAAACCTATATAATAAATATTACGCATTATTTTCAAAGCTTCACAGCTTTTCTTTGCTTCCTTCTTGTTTTTGTGTTGATTTTTGTTAGTTTTCTGTTGTGCCTCTTCCTCCCCCCACCATAAAGAAGGCTAATATATGTGTGTGTGTATTTATGTATGTGTGTATACACACATACATACATGCATAGAGATCTATACACATACAAACACATACATATACACTCATACACACATATCAAAGACTTTACAATGCTTTATTTTCTCCTATCATCTGTTTCTCTGAAGGTGGATAGCATCTTCCTTCATAAGCCCAAATCTTCCTACATTTTTCTAAATCAACCATCTCATCATTTCCTACACCACAGCAATATTTCCACCCAATCACATCCTCTCTGCGAGATTATCTCTGAAAGCTTTTTTTTCTCTTAAATTTTTTTCATTTCTTCTGTTCTTGGTTCCATAGGATTTATTTTATTTTATTTCCTTTTTTTTTTGTTTTTGAGGTTTTATTTTTAAAAGATAATTTTAATTTAAAATAATTGAAATTATCCTTTTCACACTTCAACAATGCTATCTTCTTATAATATAGCTTAAGGTCTGAAACTGTTAAGTTGACTTCCATATTTTCCCCCTCATTTCTTTGAAGCTCCTGATCTTTTGTTTTTCCAAATGAATTTTGTTATTTTTTTCCAAGAGCAATATTTTTTTTTAGTACTTTAATTGGGATGACATTAAATAGATTAGTCAGGTAAAATTGTCATTTTAAAATTTCTATCAGCTTTACTTACCCATGAACAATAAAATATTACTTCAGTTATTTAGATCTGAGTTTCTTAGTATAAAAATGTGTTTTATGTTTATGTTAATATAGTTTTCCCATGTCTGTTTTGGCAGGTATATACTCAGGTTTTTATACTATGTAGGTATTTAAAATGGTCTAAAACACTTGAATAATATTGCTGACACATAGTATAATTTCTCTATCTTTTTTCTCTATTTTCACTTTTGATTAAATCTATTTTCACTTTAACTTTGTCTCAGATCATGCTTACTATCCCTGCTTTTCTAAAATACTAAATTCTACTCTTGATTATTTTATCTTTGTATGTTTCTCTCATTTTTATAATGTTTCCGGAAAGTAACTTATTGTTGAATTCAAATTTTTATGTGCTATCCATTTCTGTTTTATGGGTAAATTCATCCCATTCACATTCTAAGCTAAAATTGCTTGTGTATTTTCCTCCTTCCTATTTTTCTTTACTACCCTTTTCACCTTATTTATTCTATCCCTCCTCACTCCGCTGCTTTATTTCTAGCTCTGTCTTCCCCTCCTATTCCTACCCACCTTCTTATCCCTTCCCCTTTTCCCTCACACCATCCCTTTGCTCTCTTATTTCTTTCTGAATTGAGAACTTTTATAATATATACATGTATCTATGCATACACATACATACATATGTACACACACACATGTATTGTTCCCTCTTTAACCGATTCCTGATGAGAGTAAGGTTCCAGCACTACCTGCCCTCCCCCTACTAGCTTCTTCTCTAACAATTTTTGTTTTATGCCTCATGTGTATGATAATGACTCCTTTATATCTCTCCCTGCAGTTTTTTTTAAAATCACGCTATCAACTCAGACCTTTCTTTCAAACTACCCAAATAATAATGACAATCATAAGTATACTGCTAATATTTTCAAATATTTGTAACATATAATTGGTCTCTAATGTTTACCTTATGATTCTCCTGAATCTTATATATCAAATTTTCCCTTAAGTTCTGGGAGTTTTGTCACAAAAACCTGAAAGTCTTTCATTCAGGATTGTATTTAACTATTCTGGGTTAGTTACCCTTAGTCATAATACTAGCTCTTTTGTTATATGGAATATAGTATTTCAACATCTGTTGCCCTTCAACATAGTGGCTGCTAGGTCTTGTGTAATCCTTATTGTAGCTCCATGATATTTAAATTGTTTTTTTTTTACTTGTTGCTTCTAATATTTTCTCCTTAACTTGGGACTTTGAAACTTGGCTCTGATATTCCTGTAAGTTTGCTTCCTGGGATTTCTTTCAGGTGGTGATCGCTGGATTTTTTCTATTTCTACTTCACTTTCTTCTCCAACTTTGGGGAAATTTTCTTTGATAATTTCTTTTAGTATTGTTGCAATATTCTTTTCTTTTTATTGTAATTTTCAGGTTGTCCAACTATTCCTATACTACTTATCCTCCATCTCTTATCCAGAAAGGTTGTTTTTTTCTGATAAGATATTTTAATCTCATCTATTTTTTCATTCTTTTGATTTTGTCTTATGATCTCTTCATATCTTAGGACATCATTAGCTTCCCCTTGCCAAATTCTAGTTTTCAAGGAATTATTTTCCTCCTTGAGTTTTTGATTCTTGACAGTTGGTTGACTTTTCAGAATGTTCTTCATTTTCTTGGATTCCTTTTTTTCCAGAATTTTTCTTTGATCTCTCTTATTTGATTTTTAAAGTCCTTTTTAAGTTCTTCCAAGAACTCTTCCTGTGCTTGGGACTATTTGACATTTCTCACTGAAAAAAGGAGGGGCTTTTTTAGCTTCATTATCTTCCTCTGAATGTGAACTCAGATTTTCTCTATTTCCATAGTAACTATCCAAGACTGTGTTCTTTCTTCTTCGCTTACTCATTTTTTTTTTGCTTTGTTTTGTTTTGAGCAGCTATTAATGTAATCAGGTTGTAGTCCTGAGGTATTGGGAATGATGCTCCAATTCTTAGGTCCTTCTTAATGCTATTTTTCTGAGGTCTGTCTCAGGGATCAACCTTGGGCTATCCACTCCTGAACCACAGCAAAGGCCCCAGGCATATTGTCCTGCAAATGATCTTACTTCCTGTATTCCCTCAGGTGGCTACAAACTATGCAAACTACAGCTGCCCCCTCTGCCCCATAACTGAAACAACAAACTCTGCTCTCATGTAACCGCCCAGAGCCAGCAGGTGCCCCACCTGTCTGCTATTGCACATATTATGTATGTGCTATCTCCTTCTCTCTGCAGCCACAGTTTGTGAAGCGTCTGGTCAGCCCAGCTATACTTGGTATCTCTCTGCAGTGAAAGGTCCTTTAATCTTCTCCTACTCAACCACTAACCCCAAAAAGTTTTTAAGGCTAGGGCTGCCTCTCAACCCAAATGACCCCAGGGCTTGTTTGAATCAAAAGAGTAGGCATGGAGGTATTTTTACTTCCCTCAAGCCAAAACCTCTTTACCTGGAGGTCAGTTCTTTCCTGGCATTTTCTCAGATTGTCTTAGGAGGACAACTGCTTTACCAGGTCTTTATTTCTGCTGCTTTAAGGAAACATTCCATCATTTTGCAGGGAAGAAATTTGGAGATTTGAAAATTTTCTGACCTATTCCACCATCTTTCCAAAATTCTCTCCACTTCAACAAATTATTGATTGGTCCTTAGTATGAGATGACCCTTCATGTCTCAAGCAATACTCAAATATACTTCTCAAATCTAACCCCATTTACCAAGGCCCACTGATTCCTACTTGTAGGTATAGGACTCTTATGTCTCATTTTGAAATCGCTACCACTTATCATTTTTTCATTAAATTTCTTCTAATATATGTCTTTTTATGAAGGTAATGCAGATTTCCAGTTTCTACCCTTCTTTATTGTTTCTGAAATGAGCTCATAGACCATTCTGAAATTACAAACAAAAAGAGAAAGTTATGAAGGTACAGAATTCTAATAGTGAACAAGAGTTTTTAATAAACACCTAAATTAAAGTAGGCTTCATGTTTCTTCAGTTTTTGCTTTTTCAATGATGCATCCTCTTAGTTCTTTCTTCTGGCATCAGACATTTTCATTTAGTCTGGCTTTAAGGCTAGCCCAGGGGTGGGGAACCTGTGACCTCAAGGCCATATGTGGCCCTCTAGGTCCTCAAGTATGGCCTTTTGATTGAATCGAAACTTCACAGAACAAATACTTTTGATGAAAGAATTTGTTCTGTAAAACTTGGACTCAGGTCAAAAGGCCATACCCAAGGACCTAGAAGGACAGATGTGGCCTTGAGGCCCCAGGCTTTCCACCCCTGAACTAGTCCATGGTCTCAGGGGCAAATTGTAGGGGTCTAGGCTGTTAGAATTCACATCTTCTTGAAACACTCTCTCTCCTCATCAGTGCCTCTTGGAACCCCTAGCTCCCTTCAAGAATGAGTTTAAGTATTATGTGATGCAAGATAATTTTCCCAGTAACACCATCTCTTAGTACCTGACCTCTTTGAAATGACTTAGCATTTATTTTGTTTATTACCAGTATATATGATGTTACCCCACAGCAGAAGGTCAACTCCTTGAGAGAAGATATTGTTTAATTTTTATTGTTCTATACCCAGAACTTAGCTCAGTTATAAACACATAAAAGGCCCTTAAGAATTTGTGCCTTCATGAATTAAAGTGAATTGAAAATGTGATTCTTAGCAAGTGCCATCCATTGCTTCTAGTTCTACTTTCTGGGCCAACTAGAACAAGGTTAATATATATTTCACAACAACCATTCAAGTACTGAAGAAAGCTATGATGCCTCTACACCCCCCTCCAACTTTCTTAGAGTCTTCTGTTAGTTAAACGGTTCCTTCAGTAGATAAGTATACCATATGATCTCAAGAAGATGGAAGTGGATAATCTGTTCTTTCTGTTTCAAAACTCACATTCCATACTGGATTTCCTCTCCAATGTTCCTAAGTAACATATCTTTCTTGACTCAGTTTACCGGCTCCAGCCACTTCCATGATTTGTCATTCTAAGTTTCTCTCAAAGAATTTTTTCTTCATTATTCATAATCACTTTACAACATTACTTAGTGTAGTGTTTGCCAAAAAGTAGGTACTTAATATTTGCTTGTGGGGTGCCATAATAACAGGTATATTCCATTGAAAATAAAATATTGCAATAGCTTCTAGTGCCAAAATATGGCAAATATTTATTACTTATTTTTCTAATTTTAATTTTACTAGTTTCATAATATTTCAGCTAATTTCCCTCTACAAAAGTCCTATATTCAATTACTGTGAATGCAGTACATACTATCTTGTTGGCAGATTCTACCAAACTGCTAAATCCTCAAATAGAGGCTTGATTGCATATCTGTTAGCTGATCAAAAGTCTTGTCAAGTTAAGGGAGACACATTATCATAGTTTAGTCATAGGAGAACTGATCATCTAAAAGTATGATTATTAGGCCACAACAGCTCTCTAAAGGGAAATAATTTTTGTAGCCTTACGATCTTCATTGGTAAAGGCAGTACTCATATCAGTGAAACCACACATTTTTTATTTATTGAAGTATTCAAGTGGTAAGCTGCCTAGTAAAATTTTAAGAAAGCTATGGAGGACAAACCTGCATTATGATTTGAAAGTTTGGAGTCTTTCATATACATGCAACTTTCATATACATGTTTTCTTCAGTACAACTGACTTTTTATCTCTGCATAAAGAAAGAACAAGGTGCTAAAAACAACTAACTGCTGCAATCAATGTGTGTGAACACCTTTCAAGGCAGTAAAGAATATATGAAGGAGCTAGTGAATGGGTGTGTGTGAACAAATTTAAACTGATTGAGAACTGTGATGCAGGAGATAATAATAACTGATATTTTGAAATTGGTATTTAAGGCTCATGTATGGTTTGATATCCTCCCCCCTCCACAAAAATGTCCCCAATGATAATCAACACAAAATAACCTCATGTTTCTTTATAACCCTGACTTCCCCCTGAGTTCAAAATGTTAAAAAGCTGCTGCCAAAGTAACTTTTTCATTTCACGAAGATATGCTTTTAGTCAGGCTTGGTATAAATTGCAAATATCTTTGAGTTGGTTCAACCCTTTAAGCTCATGAAGATTTTCTTTGGGCTTATTTATTACCTTAATAAGTTTACATGTGTTCTGGTAGAGGTCTTCATCCAGAAGGCATGTGCTTTTCTAAGCTGGCATGTTCTAGAAAGAACATTTTCTAGAGGCAACAGTGAACAAACTAGAAATCAAAAAGGAACACAAGAGAGAGTACTAAAAAGGGAATGACATGATAGAAAAGAGAAAGACCAGGACTCTCAAAACTCACAAACATTTATCCAGGAGCCATTAGTTCTACATATCAGTACTTTGCTCATAAGTCAAGATTGAATAGTGTAAAACTCTTCAGTTATACAAACTGGTACCCTCTCAGGAAATTTATATCTCTTGGAATAGCATCATGAACATTGCTCAGAGAGTAGAAATACTGTGACACCAGGTCAGAATTTCAGTTTAATTGTGTATGCTCTACTAATACAGAAATAAAATTCTTGTGAATTCTCTAAGACTACTTAATTTCAAAGTAATCCAAATTACTTTGACTGAAGCTTAGGGCTGGTTTTCTGAAACTCTGTTGTTTGTCAATTACCACAGTTCTTTATATATAAATACATATATATGTGTGCATTTATATGTACATATAGGTATGAAGATGTATGTATATGCACATATGAGTACATATATACCTATGTATATACACATAAATGTATATATATTTGTGTGTGTGTATGTGTGTATATGTGTATACATATTTGCCTAATAGCTTAGTTAGTGGATACAGTCCTTAGATTTAGAGTCAGGATGAAATATGAATTTGCTCAGTGATGTTTAGGCAGATCATGCCATCTTTCTCAGTCTCAATTTCCGTATTGGTCAAATGGTTATTATCATAGATGCTACTTTACAGATTTGTTGTAAATATCAAATGAGATAGATAAAGCATTTTCCAAATTTGAAAACACTAAATAAATGAGAGCTATTGATATTATAATTAACTGGAACCAAATTATATTTCTAAATAAAAATTAAGAGATACAATGGTTTACTCACTCTGACTTAGGAAAATGTTGCCTCCTTTGAGTATCAAAATAGTGTTAGGAAGTAGTAAGTGCTACTTAATGAATGAGAAAACTGAGGCTCAAAGGGGGGAAATAAATTCTGATGTCCTATACTTCTAAAAAGTGGAAAATTCACAGTTATAATTTAGGTTTTTACATTTCTAGTGAGTGAATTTCCCACTATATCTCACTCAAACAAGAAATTCAAGATGTGTGACACTATGTGATGAGAATAAAATTCATGCTTCCCACATAAATTAGAAAAGGTAATTCCAGAAATGGGTTTTATAAAGGTATGGATTTCAGGGCTACTGAACTGCAATTAAAGGGAAAGGATGTATATAAAAAGATGCAAAAATGTAAATGGTGGGAGGAAAAGGAAATAATTATTTATAATAATAGATATGTAATGATTTATTATTTTACTAATGATTAATTTATACATATTTATTTTCATAGCTTATTTTTAGCAATATTTTGCATTTATGCTAAGAAATCTTTGAAGACCAATGATTACTAGATTCCAATATCTCTCTTATTACAAACTCATTTTAAAATTCCTGCCTATCTTTCAAGGCCTGGTTCAAATGTCAGATTCATTTACTCATTCAATAAGAAAATATTAAGGAGGAGCAGCTAGTTGGCACAGTGAATAGAGCACTGGTCCTAGGGTCAGGAGGGCCCAAGTTCAAATGTGGCCTCAGACACGTAACACAAAACTAGTCATGTGACCTTTGGCAAGTCATGTAACCCCAATTGCCCTACCTTCCCCCCCCTCCAAAAAGCAAAAAAAAATATTAAAGATCTACTTAATAGGGGGCGGAGCCAAGATGGCGGCGTAGCAGCAGCAACACATCGCAGCTCTCACATAGCCACCCCAAAATACCCATAAAATAGGACTCTAAACCAATCCTGGAACTCCAAAATGCACACAAAGATACTTCCCACTAAAATCAGCTCGGCTACCAGGAACCATATCAGCACTGCAAACCGAAACCAGCCTGGCCTGAAGCCGCGGCTGTGCCCCGGGGGCGGCTGGACAGGAGGAGCGCGGAGCTTCAGGTGAGCAGATTAGCAGCAGCTGTGAATGGGAATTGTGAAAGGGGGAGATAAGCAGTCTGGCCAGAAGGCCTCCAGAGCAGAAAAGCAAAAGGCAGAGGTTTTGCACCCGCCTCGGCTTTGCAGCTTCCCACCCGCGGCCTGCATGCAGCAGGGGGACGGAGCGATTTTTCTCGGCCAGAGCTCTCGCGTTGAGTGGCCTGGACGGATCGCTATCTTGGGCCTTGGTCTTGGAGTCCTCGCTATCCAGACAGCCGGAAGAGTA
>CM053580.1:106457980-106473417 GCA_028627135.1 Pseudochirops cupreus
AAAAAAAAAGATCTACTTAATATATAATTTGGAGCCAGTTTGAAGAGGAGGCATAGAGTTTAGAGAGGTCAAGATACACATCTCATGGAGCTTTCAAACTAGTAAAAGGAGGAACTATAAACAAAGGTAAATATAATATAAATTATAAAGTGATAAATGCATTACCAGAAATGAAAATATGGTCAAAAAATATGATCAGGCAGTTCTCCAAAGAGAAAATGAAAGCTGTCAGCAAACACAAGAAAAATAATACTCCAAATAGGTAAAACAAATCATAAAGTTCAAATTAAAACAACTCTGACATTCTACTTACACTTAATGTTGAAAAAAATGACCAATATGATGTAAATTGTTGGAAAGGCTGTTTGAAGGAAAGTTACACTAATGGATCATTGCTGGAACTTTGAACTGATCCCATCATTCTCAAAAGGAATTTGGAAATATAACTGAAAAATCACTATTTGTGGCTGTCCTTTGACTCAGTGCCAGTGCTACTTGCTTTGTCAGCCAAAAAGGGATGGAAAAGATTTAGGTTTAGATATGTTTTTAGGAGAACTTTTTATGCTGACAAAAAAAATCGAAGCAAAGTAGCTGCCAGTCATTTAGGGAATGAATCACTGGAAAAGTATTGTGTGTGAACAAAATGTTATTTACTATTGAATCATTAAAGAAGAGACATAGTCAAAGAAAAATAAAGAAATGATATTATGAATTGATTTACAGAGTGAAAGAGAAATAAGAGAACAATCTATACATCATCTTTAATAATATAAAGGAAAAGAACTTTGATCAATGAATTAACCAATTATGGATCCAGTGGACTGATGATTAAGAATGTTTCCCACAACTTGACAGAGACAGAGTGGACTAAATAAATGAAATGAGACATACATATTTTAGATACTGAAAATGTATAATTATTTCTTTTACTCAATTATGCAAATTTATAACAAGGGAGCATTTTTTTGTGGGAAATTGTAAGTAGTGGTGTACTAGGTAGTGATATTAAAGGAAAGAACAAAAATATAATACAGCATTTTTAAATGCACATAAGAGGAAAAGAATTTTAGAAAGGTATACAAATGAGGAGAGCTGTGTTAGTGATATCTGAGTGAATTTAATAAACATTTTCAGAGGTTATTCATAATAAATATTCACAAGTTATCACAGAGATCATAATATCAGAGATCTATAACTGGAAGAGACCTCAAAGGGCATTTATTACATCATTCTCATTTTACAAATGAGAAAACTGAGGCTCAGGGTACTTAAGTGATTTGTCCATGGTGATAAGGCTAACAAGCAACAGAGGCAGATTTCAGATACAAGTCTTTAAACTCTGGAATCTTTCTACTTCTGTACTGCAGATATAAATTCTGTTTTGTTCTTCTTTGTTTATGTTCCTGTTCCTGTTTGTGTGTATTTATTACGTTAATTTTTAAAAAGATACAAACCTAAGTTTGAACATGAGAGACATGGTTTATGTGTCCTACTGATTGAAATGACAAGACAAAAAGAAATGGTTCAGGAGGAAAGATAAAGCCAGTCTTGGACATCAAGGTACTATTTAGTTTTCTGAGATAGAGAACTCCTTTAGGCAATTGGGGAAATAGGTCTGGATCTCAGAAAAGAGGTCAATATATATACACATACATTAAGTGCATTGACATATACATGTGTGTAAAAGGTGGGATACACTTATACATGTGTATATAAGTATATATCAAATTGTGTGTGTGTGTATCATTTATCCTATATATGATTTTGTTTAGCAAGCATCTACCCAAGAATGACTATTCATTCTGTTTCAAAACAAATGGTATATGAAACTACTCTGCAGCTTTCTTCAAGAACATATATATCAATGTTTAGTGACTCTTGAACTGTTACAGAAGTCATTTTTGCAGTAATTGAAATTTTCATGATCAATGTTCTATCTCCTTTATAAGTTTCCTTTTTTTTCTGTGCCCTACTGTCTCCCTCCCTTCTTTTTCTTTTTGACCTCCCTCCCCTATTGGAATGGATGAATGGCATTTGTCATTAATTCCTCTCATAATGTGCAAATGAATATAATGCCATATTAACCCTAGTGTAACTGGAATATTTTTTCATCATTTATTTTGTATTCTAACAGTGTCTTTTAGTGGCTCCAACTGTACTCTCCTTAAATTGATGTATGAACATATACTTTCTTTTACCACTTTCTAATAAGCTATATATAATAATTTTCATTATATTTATCTTCTTGTGTCATGTGTACTTCTCTTCCAGTCACTAAGTTCATTGAAGGTAGGGACTGTTTCATTTAAACTTTCAATCCTTAAAAAGCCTTTTGCTACTCTCAGCAGAGTTGATAGTTAATAAATCTTTGTTGACTAAATTCATAGAATTAGTGTCTTCTGCAAGAAATTTCACTTACTGTGTTTTGCAATAGGAATCATGACTTCATTGAATCAATGTAAAGGCATTTATTATATGCCTACTCTATAGCAGGTACTGTATGAGGCAAGGGGGATTGCAAAAAAGAAAGAGTGAAAAAATACATGCCTTGAGGAGGCCTACATTATGTGCTGGGATAAACAGAAGTAGATAAAACATTTTTTAAAAAGTATTTTCAAGCTTGAGGGTTGATGTGCAAGGACATAGAGTTGGGAACTAGTAGCAGCAATAGTAGTAGTAGTAATAATAATAATAATAGAAGTAGCAGTAGGAGTAGCAGTAGAAGCAGCAGCAGCAGCTGCTATAGTAGTAGTAGTGGTGGTAGTAGTAGTAGTAGTAGTAGTAGTAGTAGTAGTAGTAGTAGTGGTAGTAGTAAGAGGAGGAGGAGGAAGAGAAAGAGGAAGAAGATGTGGGATTCCTAAATAGCAATTATATAGTGTTTCAACATTCATTATCCCTATTTTTCATATGCTATCATATGGCAGCTAATTGATTTAGTGGATATAATGTCAGACCTGGATTCCAGAAGAATAATCTTCATGAGTTCAAATCTGGCCTCAGACACTTACTAACTATATGACCTTGGGCAAGTCACTTAACCCTATTTGCCCCAGTTTCCTCCCCTGTAGAATGAGCTAGAGAACAAAATAGCAAACCACTCTAACACCTTTGCCAAGAATATCCCAAATGAGGTCACAAAGAGTCAGACATGACTGAAAAACAATGGAACAACATCCATCATATACCATTTCATTACACTGTGAATAAAGCACCGGTTCTGGAGTCAGGAGGACCTGAGTGCAAATTGGGCCTCGGACACTTAACACTTACTAGCCATGTGACATTGGGCAAATCACTTAACCCCAATTGCCCTGCCTTCCATTCTCCAAAAAGCAAAAAAATTAAAAAAAATAAAGATTTAATATTTGGTATAGGTGAACAGTAAGCAAGCCAGTTTGACTAGAGAATAGTGTGTGAGGGGTGAATTCATAATCATTCTGGAAAGATAGACTGGAGACAAATTATGAATAACTTGAAATGACAAACATTTTATGTGTTTTCCTAAATATTAGTAGGACACATTGAGGCTTCATGATCAGAAGACTGTTATAGCCAAACTTGTGCTTTTTGGAATAACAATTTAATAGTGGTGCTGAAGATGTATTGAAGAGGGGAGATGTTCTATATATTCTATATAGGGAGAGTGCTTAAGTTTTTGTAATATCCTGGGTTAAAAGTAAAGAGGAGTACACACACAAACACATGTGCACACGCATGCACACACACACACATCAATAGGACATTTGACGTGAGGTAAGGAAAGGGATAGATATTAGAAATATTGAAGAGATAGAGTAGAGAAGTCCTGTAACTAACTACGTATGAAAGATTATTAGAGAAGAGTCCAGGAAGACTCAGTTTATGAACCTGGGAGGATGGAAGAAAGGTGGTGTAATGGTAATGTAATTTGAATTTGAAGATCCCCTTGTATTGGCAAAGGTAACAGGTACTTAGCACTTAGTAATTAATGAAGCCTGTGTTAAAGAAACAGAAGGTATGAATCCCTGTTGCTGACATAAGAGGAAGGGCTTGGCTGAAACAGAAGCTAATGCTGTGTGTACATAAGGAAAGACCCTGCCTGGGAAAGTCAGATCTTCTTGGAGCAAGCTGTGTGGAGGTAGAAGTTGCTGCCACTAGGGAGGCTGAAGAGGAAAGTCCCCTCCCCCCCCCCCAGGTTGAAGAGAATAATTTTGATTTGGAGAAACTGGATGAAGTGATTTTGATTCTGAGAACCAGCTGAAACTTCTGCTAAGTCAGAGGGCCAGCAAGAGCTGCTTAGGATTTCCAAGGGCCAGTCACAGGTGAGGGCCAGCCGGAACTGCTGAGGCTGTTGAGGATTTCTGATAGTCAGCTGGGGCTGCCAAAGACTAAGGAACCATGACTGTGATGCTGGTACTTTGTATAAACCTGTTTGTGGCTTTATTAAGCCTTAACTTCCTGGGAACAGAGACTATGAGGGATTTGGGGCAGACTGGACACTGTGCATTTCAGCATGGATCAGAAAGTGCTCTGAGAGCTAGACAGGGACCTGGGAGCTGTATGCCTTTGAACCCAGGTGACAGTTTGGTGAATCCAGGTAGGATGTGAGACCATGGAAGGGGATCCAGGGAATCCAAGACACCGCCCCAAGTCAAGCTGAAAGAAGACTTTACTTGGATATTGTGTACTGAGTGAGAAATTATAATTTACTAGTAACCCAGGGGTGGAGGGTTTTGTGTATTTTCTGATGATTTGAATAGCGAAGGATGAAGGATGACTGAATGATTGAGAGGATTGAACAATTTATTGACTAAATGATTGTACTAAGTAAATGATGACTGAATAAGTAATTGATTTGTAACTTAGAGTGTCCCACTAATGGAGAACCTTCACTATTGTACTTTGTGTCCCTTAAGGAGGCAAAGTTTGTGGCCACTATGGTGGAAACTATGTGGCCATTTTCTGTGATAAGTTGTTCTGAATGCTGTATTTTGATTATCTGTGATAAGTTATAACATTGTCAATGGTATATGTTGATTTCTGTGAATGTTTTGCTCTGATTTGTTATGGAATAAATAGTGTAATTGGAACCTTAAAAGCTGTTCACAGTAGCATTATTCTGGAAAGCCACTCATGCATGGCTTTACAGGTGGTACCCTTGACAGAAATAGGGAAGTTAGAAGAACAAGTGACTTAAGTGGCAAAGAAAATGAATTTGTTTTTGGAATTGAGATGCCCATGGGAGAGACAAGGAGGAAAGTAGGAAACATTGGTATGTTGGTTAAGAGGAGAGGAAAGCTGTATATGGTAACATAAGAGTCATATACAAAGAGATTGCTGTTGAATGTTATCTTAAAGTTGAATTTTATCTCTCTCTGAAAGAATGTACAGAGAATAAAAGAGGAAACAGGAGAAGTGTGTAGTGAAATATCCACAGAAAAGGATCAGTTTACAGATTCTCATATAGCAAAATATACTGAAAAGTGGCCCTCAGGTAATAAGAGGACATGGACAGATCAGTGTCACTAAACTAAGGGAAGAAATAATCTCACTAAAGGGTGAGAGCCATGGAGATGAGAGAAAGTGGCAATAGTCAACAGCTATAAACACTGTAGAAAGGTTGTAAAGTCCAAGCACCATGGCATCTCCCAGTTTTCCTTCTGGGCTGGATGGCTACACCATCCTACCTTGTATCCTGGCTCCAAGTTTGCCATAGTTCAAATTCTCAAGTCTGATAAGGATCACCTCCAGCAAGTAAAACTAAAATGGAATTATATAACAGAACAGAGACTGAAACAGAAATACCTCCAGGTTCTAAGGGTTAAAAGGGAGAGCAGAGGAAGCAGAGGTCTTTCCTTATGTACACACAGCATTAGCTTCTGTTTCAGCCAAGCCCTCCCTCTTGCCTTTCAGTTTTAGGCTCCTTTCTTTGTGTGAACTGTGATTTTCAACCTTTGAACTCAGCAAGAAAGAACAGGCAAGAAGAAATATGGAGAAAAGAGAACAATTCTCTCAGTTTGATCAGTCTTAAAAATGCAATCTGTTCTAGCTGATAGAAAAGGGCTATTGCTATCCCCCATGTAGGGGATGAAAATTGGCTCCATATTAAGCAATCTGGGTATCCCCAGGATAAGTCTTTTAGGGTACCTTCGTGTTACACTCCAAAGACTGCTTACAGTTTTTGTTTATTTGTTTTGGGTGATGATGAAAAAAGGTCCACAGAAATATCTATAGCAAAATATATTTTTTTGGAGGAGACAAATCATGAGCATTGTTAGGAAGATAATTTAATAAATTAGAACCATAATGTAAATCTCACTTTTATTAAGCTATTGCTGATTTTTAAATTAGTTCACAAGTATTTATTAAATGCCTAATATGTATAGGCAATGTGCTAAGCACTAGAGATACCAAAAAAGGTAAAACAAATAAAATAAAGAAACAAAAGCTCTTTTCAAGAATTTCACAGTCTAACAGGAGAGATAATATGCAAACAAATGTGTAAAAATAGAATATATTTGTATATATTTATCTAGGAAAATTGGGAATAACTTCAGAAGAAAAGCAGTAACATTAAGGAAAACTGAGAAAGGCTTCTTTCAAAAGGTGAAACTACCTAAGACCTGAAGAGAGCAAAGGAAGCCAGGTAGGGATAGATGAGGGGAGAGAGAGAGTTCCAGAAATGAGAGGCAGTCAGTAAAAATGCTCAGCGTCAGGAAATGGCATAGAATGTGTGGGAAACAGCAAAGAGCTTGGTTTCACAGGATAGCAGGGTACACGGAGGGGAAAAAAGTTGTAAGAAAACTGGAAATGTAGAAAGAAGCCAGGTTATGAAAGGCTTTAAAAACTAAGAAGATAAATCTGTCTTTCATACTAGAGCCAATATGAATCAATGGAATTTATTTAATTTCATCACCAATTTAAAACTTCCACCAAATTGTGGTTAGGCTTCTCTCTGCTAGGTCATTTAAAATTCTCTTTTGACTTCAGTATTTTAAAAATCTGTTAACTCCTATCCTGTGCTCACCCGTGTCTGGGCCTTTTCCCTTTATGAAATCAGATTGTTACCAATCCATAACTTGTTAATCACTAGTATGTATACATTATTTTGGTGGGAACAAATCATCATATAGTTTCCAAACATATGCCCATTAATCTCTTTATACAAGAGTTAGTTTTGGTCTTCAACTAACAAAGTCTACATATAGAGCCATGTTTTCTTGTGGTCAAATCATTTTTTGTCACGTTTGACTCTCTGTAACCCCAGTGGGCAAAGATACTGGAGTGATTTGCCATTATCCTTCTTCAGCTTATTTTGCAGATGAGAAACTAAGGCAAACAAAGTTAAGCAATTTGTCTGGAGTCACACAGCTTGTAATTTTGTGAGGGCAGATCTGAACTCAGAAAACTTAGTCTTTCTGACCTCATGGCTAATACTCTATTGTAATGGTAATTAATTTAAATTTGAAGACCCCTTTTTGTTATGTAAAGTAAGAAGGTACTTAGCCCTTAGTATCTAATCAAACTTTTGTGGCTAAGAGGCAGAGAGTGTGAACTCTGTCTCCTGTTGCTCACATAACAGGAAGGGTTTGGCTGAAAGAGGAATTCAGTGCTTTGTGTGTATCTAAGAAGAGCCCCAGAGAGAGACAGTCAGAATTAGAATTTTTCACATGGCGGGCTCCTGATGGAGAAAGAGTTTCTCTCAGTGAGCATCTGGGAGCTGACTGAGAACTGAGAGAGGATTTTCTTGAGACCTGAATCTGGTGAAGACTGAATTTGCTGTCCAGAAGGTTGCCTGGGAGGCTGAGATTTCTTCTGGGTCCTAGGACCAGCTGAACTGCTAGAAGACTGAAGAAGCATGACAGGGATAAGACTTTGTTTGTGGCTTGGTTGATCCTTGAATTCCTGGGAACAGAAATTGTGAAGGTTTTGAGATGTGCTAGACACTGGGAACTTCAGCGTGTAGCAGGAACTGCCCAGAGGACTGGACAAGGACCTGGCAGCTGTCTGTCTCTGAATCCAGGTGACTGGTGGATTCAGGTAGGAGCTCGGACCATGGAAGGGCATGCAGGGAATCTGAGAGACCACCCTGAGTCAAGATGAAGAAAAGGCCTCTCCTTGGATATTGAATGCAGTGATGAGATTGAAGTTTATTAGAGACCAAGGGGTGGAAGGTTTGTATAATTTTCTAGTGATTGTATTTATTGATTAACAATTCTTAATGACTTATTGCTAGATAAACAACTGATTAAGTTAACCTATGATTGCTCCATGAGTGGAAGACTGACTATTGTATTTTGAGATGACTGAATGACTGAGTAAGGAGGCAAACCTCCTTAGGGATGCCAGTTGATTGTTCTTTTGTTCTTTGTTTTAAATACTGTGACCACTTTGGTGAAAACTATGTGGCCAATTTAACGATAAGCTGTTGTGAACACTATATTGTGATTTTCCATGATAAAATGTAATGTTGTGTATATTGCATTGTTGTGCATTAAGAGCCAGCCGAGACCTGGGTTCAAGGTAAATTTAGGTTGTAGATTTATTGATTAAACGCAGGACTACCAGATTGTTTTCATTCAGATTGGCAGTAATCCAGTGGGGTACAAACTTGATTATATAGGCCAAAACCACAAAAACCACAATCAGGAAGGGGAACTAGCAGAAGCCATGACAAAGCAAAGGCAAATAATAGCCATTGGTTAGATCTATAGGTCAGGGCTAATTTTGGAATATGATATGAGGGTACCAGAGCATAATCTTCCTCTAACTCAGGTGTCCCTCAGAAGAACAGGGGTAGTCAGCTCTTTCCAGAACAGGGTGGTTGGTCATGGGGCAAGGGAGAACTGCAAAGTCCCAGAACGGGCCAGGGTAATGTTCTGGGGAAAGGGTGTGGGGACGCTGTTTGGTCAATGGAACAGGACAGGGTGGTCTCTATATTACACCATAACCATGAGTTGCACTTTGTACACTCATAATTATTCAAAGAAAAAATATATTTATATAGCATGCGAATAGGGAACTTTGCCTTGAGCAATGCCCAGACATGCCTTAAAGCTGTTCCAAGCTCTGAAAGGATATAGGATAGGAACAAAGACAGAAATATAAAGGGCGCTTAATGGTGGGCCACAAATCAGGTGGTGTATAGTAACCTGGGATTTGGGTTTGGGTACAACAGTATCTTGATTTGTTGTGAATATTTTCCTTTTATTTGTTATGGAATAAATGGAGTGGTCACTATACTGTGTGATCAGAACCTAAAAAGCTGTTCACAGTAGCATTCTTTTGGCAAGCTGCTCATGCATGGTGTTACAATTGTACACAGTAATAGCAACATTGTGCAATGACTAACTTTGACAGACCTTGGTCTTCTCAACAACGCAAGGATCTATGATAGTTCCAAAGGATTCATGATGGAAAATGCTATCTACATCCAGAAAAAGAAATGTGGAGTCTGAATGCTGATGAAAGTATACTATTTTCTCTCTTTTTATTTGTTTGTTTGCTTGTTTCTTCTTTCAGATGATCCCTCCCATTGGTTCTAATTCTTCTTTACAACATAACTAATATGAAAATATCTTTAATATGAATGTATATGTAGAACCTTTATAAGATTGCATGCCATCTTGGGGAGGTAGAGAGGGGAGAAAATTTAGTACTCAAAATCTTATATAAGTGAATGTTGACAAGTAAAAATACATTAGTTGATAAAAATAAAATTAAAAAATTATCAAGGAAAACTACCCTGATATCATAGAATCAGAAGATAAAATAGAAATTGAAAGAATCTGCCTTTTTACTCCTGAAAGAGATCCCAAAATGAAAACTCTAAGAGATATTGTAGACAACATCTAGAATTACCAGGCCAAGGAGAAAATATTGCAAAGTAGCCAGAAAGAAACAATGTAAAAATCATAGAACCACAGTCAGGATTATACAGGTCTTAGGACCTTCTACATTAAAGTATCTAAGGGCTTGGGATATGATATTCCAGAAAGCAAAGTACCTTGGGTTACACCAACAATTAACTATCCAGTAAAATTGAGTGTAATCTTTCAGGGGTAAAGATGCATTTTCAATGAAATATGGGGTTTCCAATCATTCCTGATTAAGAACAAAAACAAAAACCTAGAGCTGAACAGAAAAATTGATCTTCAAATACGAGACTCAAAAGAAGCATTAAAAGGTAATCAGGAAAAACAAAAACAAAAACAAATGTTGTTCAATTAGGTTAAACTGTGTATATACCTACACAGAAAGATGATTCTTGTAACTCTTGAGAATTGTATCTTTACTAGGATAGCTAGAAGGGAATGACTATAAATTGACTTTGATGTGATAATAAAAAAATTATTAAGAGGTGAAAAACAAAAGATTGTACTGGGAGTAGAGGAAAAAGGGAGGAAGAATAGGGTAAATTACATCTCATGAAGAGCCATGAAGAGGGATTACAAAAGAAGGAAAGAAGGAAGAGGGAATGAGCATTGCTTCAACCTTAGTCTCACTAGATTTGGCTGAGAGAGGAGATTAATACACATTCAGTTCAGTATAGAAACATATCTTATCCTGTTTGGAAGTAGGAGGAAAAAGGAGAAAGGAAAGGGAAAGGAATAATAGAAGAGAGAGCAGAAGTAAGGGAAGAAGTACTAGAGAAAAGAGGAAGGAAAAATGAGGGGGACTGATACAAGGAAGGGCAGATTGAAGAAGGCAGTAGTCAGAGATAAAACATTGGTGAGGAAGGAAATCATGAAAGGAGAAAGAAAAGTATAAACGGGGGGGGGGCAGAATTAAGATGGAAAGGACAGTTAATAATTATGACTATGAATGTGAGTGGGACGAACTCTCCCATAAAATAGAAGTGGATAGCAGAGAGGATTAAAAAATATGCCTAAAATATGTTTTTTACAACTATCACATTTGAAAGAGACATACACACAGAGTAAAGGTGAAAAGACTGAAGCAGAATATATTATGCTTCAGCCGAATTAAAAAAAAAAAAGCAGGGGTAGCAATCCTGATCTCAGACAAAGACAAAGCAAAAATAGGCATAATTAAAAGATAAAAGAAAGAAAACTACATGTTGCTAAAAGGTACCATAGGCAATGAAGTAATATCAACACTAAACACATACGCTCCAGTTGTATAGCATCCAAATTTTTAGAGAATTTAAGGATAACAGGAAGAAACAGTAAAGCAATACTAGTGGAGGACTTTGATCTCATCCTATCAAAACTAGATAAATCTAAACATAAAATAAACAGGAAAGAAGTTAAGGAGTTGAATAGAATTTTTAAAAAGTTAAATATGACAGCTCTCTGGAGAAAACTGAATGGGGATAGAAAGGAATATACCTTTTTCTCAGCAGTGCATATCACCTCCACAAAAAATGACCACGTATTAGGGCATAAAAACCTCACTAACCAATGCAGAAAGGCAAAAATATTAAGTGCATCCTCTTTTAGATCATGATTCAATAAAAATTACATATAATAAAAGGTCATAGAAAGACAGACTAAAAACTTATTGGAAATTAAATCACCTAATCGTAAAGAATGAGTCAAACAATGAATCACAGAAACAATCAATAACTTAATCAAGTGAGACAACATACCAACATACCAAAACTTATGGGATTCAGTGAAAGTCGTTCTTAGGAAAATCTCTAAATGCTTACATGAATAAAATAGATAAAGAAAAGATCAATGAATGGGGTATGCAACTTTAAAAAAATTAGAAAAAGAATCAATTAAAAATGCACAATTAAATACCAAATTAGAAATTCTGAAAATCAAAGGAGAGATTAATAAAACTGAAATTAAGAAAACTATTGAACTAATAAAACTAAGGGCTGATTTCATTGGGAAAAAAAAAACAATAAAATAGATAAACCTTTGGTTAAAAAAGAGAGAAAGGAGCAAAACAAATTGCCAGTAAATGAAAAATGTGAATTCATCACCAATGAAAAGGAAATGAAAACAATAATTTGGAATTATTTTGCCCAATTGTATGCCAATGACTCTTGACAATCTAAGTGAAATAGATGAATATTTACAAAAAAATGTAAATTGCCTAGATTAATGGAGAAAATAATTCCATTTCAGGAAAAGAAATTGAACAAACCACCAAGGAACTCCCTAAGAAAAAATCACCAGGGTCACATGGATTTCCAAGTGAATTCTACCAAAAACTAAAGAACAATTAATCCCAATACTCTATAAGCTATTTGGAAAAATAGGTAAAGAAGTCCTACTAAATTCTTTTTATCATAGTAATATGGTGCTGATACCTAAACTGAGAAGAACCAGAGCAGAAAGAAAATTAAAAACTAATTTCCCTACTTCATATTAATGGAAATTTTTTAAATAAAATATTAGCAAAGAGATGACAGCAATTTATCATGAGAATAATACACTATGAATAGGTGAGATTTATACCAGGAATGCAGGGCTGGTTCAATATTATGAAAATTGTCAGCATAATAGACCATATCAACAACATAATTAACTAATTATATGATTACTTCAATAGATACAGAGAAAAGCTTTTGTCAAAATACAAAATCTAGTCCTATTGAAAACATCAGAGAGCATAGGAATAAATGGAGTTCTCCTTAAAACCATAGGTAGCATCTATCTAAAACCACCAGCAAACATTATATGTAATGAGGATAAGCTAGAAATATTCCCAATAAGATCAGGGGTGAAACATGGATGTTTATTATCACCGCTGTTATTCAAAAGGGTACTAGAAATGCTAGCTTTAGCAATGCAAGAGGAAAAAAAGAAATGGAAGGAGTTAGAATAAGCAATGAAGAAACAAGACTGGTGTACCTAGAAAATCCTAGAGAATCAAATAAAAGAACTAACTGAAATAATTAGCAACTTTACTAAAGTTGCAGGATACAAAATAAACCCACATAAATCATCAGCATTTCTATATATTACTAACAGAGTCCAGGACAAGAGGTAGAAAGAGAAAATTCATTTAAAATAACAGTAGACAATGTAAAATATTTGGAATTCTACCTGCCAAGACAAATCCAGGATCTATATGAACACAATTACAAAACACCTTTCACACAAAGTCAGATCTAAATAATTGGAAAAATATCAGTTGCTTATGGGTAGGCCAAGCTATAATAAAAATGACAATTCTACCTAAATTAATTTACTTATCCAATGCCATAACAATCAAATTAACAAATAAAAATATTTTATACAGATAGAAAAAATAAAATTTATCTGGAAGAACAAAAAGTCAAGAATATCTAGGGAATTAATGAAAAGAAATGCAAGGGAAAGTGGCCTCCCTCTACTAGATCTAAAACTGTATCATCAAACAGCAATGATCAAAATTATTTGACACTGGATAAGAAATAAAGTGGTGGATCACCACAATAGGTTAAGTACACAAGAAATAGTTGTAATGACTATAGTAATCTATTGTTTGATAAACCCTAACATTCTAGCTTCTGGGATAAGAACTTCTTATATGACAAAAACTGCTGGGAAAACTGGAGAATAGTATGACAGAATCTAGGTATATACCACCATCTTACATCATATACCAAGATAAGGCCAAAATAGGTACATGATTTAGACATAAAGGGTGATGACATAAGCAAATTAGTAGAGCAAGGAATAGTTTACCTGTGAGATCTGTGGAGAAGAAAAAGATTTATGTCCAAACAATAGCCAGAGAACATTAAAAAAAATTCAAAATGGATAACTTTGATTACATTAAATTAAGAAATTTTTGCACAAAGAAAAAGGGATCATCACATATGGATTTTATTTTCTTTATGTTAAATAAACACTTAAAACTGGAGGATGTAGATATGTGGACAATTATAATGAACTTTTTTCTTAATACACTGGTTTAGAATTGCCTCTGTTTATTGTACTTTAATACTATTGTGACTTTAAAAAAAATATATTTAAACATTGAGTAGGGATATTTAAGACATCTTTTGGAATGCAGCCTGGATAAAGACTGATTTCCTTTTAATCACTAATCCCTGTACTAGAAATTAGTTGATAATGCAGCTACTTTACTAGTAATTTTCTTTTTCTCCTAATCTTCATGCAATTATTTTAGCATACCTCATCTTGAACACTGAAGAAATTTTTTTGTTTTTTTTTTCCTCAAAAATTAAACATGTATTTATTGTAAGGTCAGTTATTAGCAATAATGAGCATTAATTGATGATTATCTTCTGGAAAATCCCAACAATTAGAACCATTGAACAGTATAATTGGTGACAAGGAGGAGGTAGATTATTCTTTCCCTCACTGGAAGTCTTCAAGAAAAAGCATTTGGTGAAAGCTCCGTAAAATGCAGATGGTGGCATAGGAGCAGCAAGGTACCACAGCTCCCAGTAGCTACCTCAAATACCCATAAAATATGACTCTAAACAAATTTTAGGGTTCAAAAACTCACATAAAAATACAGAAAAACACATCTCCTGCTGAAGACACCTTGGCACAAAGGGCTAAGCAAAGCACCCTGGGAGCTAAAACCAGCCCATCCTGAAACCACAGCATGGCCCCAGGGGCAGCCAGGACAAGCCTTAGCTGGAGCCTTCAGGAGAGTGGATCAGTGGCAGCTGTGGCAGTTTCCAGAATTATCAAGCCATAAGAAACAAGGACTAAGTGTTAAGATCAGTGGAACTGAGCAAAATTTGGGGGAGAAAAGCAGTCTGGCCAAACTGCTTCCAGGGTAAGGAAGTGGCAGAAGTGGTGGCCCTGCAGCCACCTCCTCATAGCTGCTTCAGAACTCCAGGCCTGCAGACTGCAGGGGGCCAAGCGATTGTTCAGAGGCCAACTGCTCTTCCATTGAGGGGCCTGGATCCAGATCGTGGTCTTGGGTGGTGGTCCTGGGGCACATTTTCAGTGAGCCAAAGCTGGTGGGGGCTGCAAAAAAGAAAAACAGCCCCCTAATAGCTCTGGAATCCTGGAAAACCCCAGTGATTTAGGACAGAGCTTTCCCATCTGGAGGCAGAGTTCCACAGAGGTAAATAATCATTGACTGGCCAACATGAGCAGGCAAAAGGAAGCAAAGTAAGAACAGTAACCAAACTCTAGATTCCTTCTTTGGGGACAAGAAGGATCAAAGCATGGAAAGGGAGGAAGACAACACAGTCAGAACTCCCTCACCAAAAGCTTCCAAGAAACATGAAGACTGCCTAAAAGCCATAGATCAGGTTAAGAAGGATTTTGAAAACCAAATAAGAGAAGTAGAGGAAAAATTGGGAAGAGAAATGAGAAAGATGCAAGAAAATCATGAAAAGAGAGTCAACAACCTGACTGAAGAAAATAACACCCTAAAAAATAGATTACCTCAAATGACAAAAGAGGCCCAAAAAGCCAATGAGGAGAAGAATGCCTTAAAAAGTCAAATTTACCAGATGGAGAAAGAATCTCAAAAGCTTTCTGAAGAGAATAATTCCTTCAGAATTA
>CM053580.1:106473917-106498438 GCA_028627135.1 Pseudochirops cupreus
TTTGCCAGATGGAAAAAGAATCTCAAAAGCTTTCTGAAGAGAATAATTCCTTCAGAATTAGAGTGGAGCAAATGGAAGCAAATGACTTTATAAGAAATCAAGATACTATTAAACAGATCCAAACAAATGAAAAAATAGAAGGCAATGTGAAATGTCTCCTTGAAAAAACCACTGACATGGAAAACAGATCCAGGAGAGACAATTTAAAAATTATTGGACTACATGAAAGCCATGATCAAAAAAATAACCTAGAAAGCATCCTTCAAGGAATTCTCAAGGAAAGTTGCCCTGATATTTTAGAACCAGAGGGCAAAATAGAACTTGAAAAAATTCACTGATTGCCTCTTGAAAAAGATTCCCAAAGGAATTTTTTTGCAAAAACTTTAAATTTGATGTAGGCTAAAAACTCTGTCATTTCTACCATAAAACAGTAGGTTATCACAGCATCAACAATAAAAAAGTGGCAAAGCTCTATGTCAGTAAGAAAAAAAAAGATCCCCAAAAGAAAACTCCTAGGGATATTATAGCCAGGTTCCAGAGTACCCAGATCAAGGAGAAAATATCACAAGCTGCCAAGAAGAAACAATTTGAATACTGTAGAAACACAATTAGGATAACCCAGGATCTGGCAGCTTCTACATTAAGGGATTGAAGGGCCTGGAATATGATATTCCAGAGATCAAGGGAACTAGGATTAAAACCAAGAATCACCTATCCAGCAAAATTGAGTATAATGAACTCAAGTCCTCCTGACTCCAGTGCCATTTCTCTATTCACTGCACCATTAGCTGCCCTTTGTTTGACTAAATCTTGATGTTTCATAGAATGATTAGCTTCTACTTCCCAATTCTACTTTTTTAGGAGTTGCCTTCCTTAGGGGATTTTTTTTTTCCATTTGACCAATTTTCTTTTTAAGGAATTGTTTTCTTTAGTCAATTGTTGTCTTTTTTTTTCCAAGCTATTGACTGTCTCTAGCATGCCTCTCATTCTTTTCCCAATTATCTCCTACCTCTCTTATCTGACTTTTAAAATCCTTGTTGATCTCTTCCAAGAAGGCTCTTTGGGCTTTAAACCAATTCACATTTCCCTATGGGGTATCAGTTGTAGATTTATTGACACTGTTTTCCTCTTCTGAGTTTTGTTTAAATCTTTCCTGTCACTATAGTAACTTTTGATGTTCAATCTTTTTTGCTTTTTGCTCATTTTTTTTTTTTGCCTCTTTTGGCAGCTTTCAAAACTGAGTTCTCCTGGTGGAGCACAGGGGCCACTTTCTCAAGCATCTTGTACTAAGGTCCTGGGGTCCTGACTTTTGCCCTGGGGCCTCAGGTGCTGGTTCCTGGAGGGTTAAAGGTTCTGGAACCTTACCTGGTGCTGAGCTCATCTTAGTGATGGTGTCTAGCATATGTTGAGAACAGGAGAGGTTGTTTTGCATTTCCCTGGGCTACACCAAAGCACATGGTGGCCTAGCCCCTGTAAGATGCCTGTTTGCCCAGGGCTGTGCTGAACCATGTGGAGGATGTCTACCCTGCCCAGGACTATACTATAGCACATGGTAATTCTTGTAGCTGGAGTCTGTTGGTTCCCATGGTTCTGTTAAGAGATGTGGGTGGTGTTGGGGTTTTCCTGCTCTACCTCTCTCGGGCTTTGTGTCTCCCACTGGTTTGCTGAGGTGTGACTTGTGCAGCCTTGGTGGTACACTTCCTGTCCAGAAATGCACTCCACTTTTATTTAAATGAGACCAATGTTTCTTGCCACTCCCCCAAATTTCCTGTGCTAAAAGACTGCTCTACATCATCTTTCCACCAATTCAGCTGTTCCATGGTTCATTCTGGGGTGCTATTTTATGTTTATTTGAAGTTTAAAATGGAAGAAGTACAGTGATTTAGTGCTTTCTCCACCATCTTGGCTGCTGGAAGTCTTATCCTTTTTTCTGATTATCCATTTTCCCTATTGTACATTCTCAAAATCACTTGTCTATCTACACAATTTCCACCTCCTTTGCTCCACTCTCAGGTGTAGAGGTAGTGGTCCTTCACTCCATTAAGACTAATTCTTCCATGTCTCTCCTTAATACCATCCTTTAAAATTTCCTCCAGGAAATTTTTCTTTTAATGATTTAATGATCCTCTCTTTATTTCTATCTCTATGTGTCTGTGTGTCTATCTTTCATGCTACTCTTTCAGTATGTAGCTGTGTTGATCCCTGTCCCACCTTGAATATCCCCTCGGACTTCTCCTTTTTGGCTTCTTTGGATTGATCATTATCTATGCCCTCTGCTCCTAACAACAAGTAATCCTCAAGACTCTGTACTAGTCCCAAATTTCTTGTCTTATATTTCTGTACCCTTTATATTGGTGATCTTTTCTCCAGCCATAAATTTATTTACTGAAATTATTCAGATGATGTCCCAGATTTATATGCCCAGTTTCTAGTATCATTCTCTAACTCCTCTTTTAATCAACATTTGTCTTCTAGGTACCTCTGACTCATAATTCATAGTTATCACTTACTAACTTAACTAACTCTTTCTCAAAAGTTTCCTATTTCAGTTGAGGGCACCTCCAGCTTTCTAATAATTAATTTTCAAGAATTGGATTCATCTTATGATCTTCCTATCAGTTATACAATCAGTTGTCAAATCTCTTTCATTTTATTTCTTGCTCTCCACTCAGCCAAATCAGATTTCAGACCTTCATCAGCTCTCTTCTGGACTACTGCAATAGCTTCCAGATTTTCCTTTCTATACCCCTCCAAAAATGTTTATCCTTCAAAAGTGTAACTTCAGAGGCTCCTTATTGAGTTCAGACTAAAATGCAAATGCTTCTCTTGTCCTTCAGAGTTTGGGTCCAGCCAAAATTCTCAGACTTATTTTCTATTCCTATGCTTTATTCCTAATCCCACTTTACATTCCAACCAAGCTGGCATACTAGCTATTCTCAGAATCCAATGTTTTATATGCAAGTTTTCCCTCAAGACAAGGATGAACTCTATTCTCCTCCCTGCCTCTTAGAATCACTAGTTTCTTTAAAGGTTCAACTCTTGGGCCGTCTGCTATGGGGATCCTTTAGCTTTTAATAATTATTTTTTCCCCTTGAATAACATGTTGTTTTTACCCCCTTTCCAGTTTACCTTTTGATACCTCTCTTGAGTCTTCTATTTGAAGATCAAATTTTTCATTGAGTTCTGGTCTTTTTGCAATATTCACAATTCCAATGTCCACTGTAAATATGCCAGCATAGTGCTCAATCACAAAATATAACAGACTTTGCATATAGAAGACAGAAGCAAAACATTTATCCAGACACCAGAAAACCAAATCCCTAAACCAGTAAGCCAATTCCATCATAGTATCAGAGAAGTTAATAAACCATAACCACACAGAGAGCCATAGCATCCTTCAGACTTCCCCAAAACCAACATTTACTCACAAGTCTAACTGTCTCCCTTGGGTACATCCTCTCCTCCCTCTAGTCTCGAACTCCTCTGACTCCCAGCTTCCTGTGAGCTCTGCTCCACCCTTCAACAAACTCCTTCCACCACAGGTTCCATGTGACATTCAGCATATTGGGGGCAGAGTATATCTTTAAAGCAGGGAAGGCCTTCAAATTCTGTTAGGCTTATTAAGGGGCAGGGAAGATCTTCAGATTCCCATTACCATTATATTAGGAGTCTGGAAGTCCCCTATTTTATTGAATGTCCATCTTCCCAAAAGATTATGCTCAGTTTCACTGGGTAGTTGATCCTTGGTTGTAATCCAAGCTCCTTTGCCTAACAGAATATCATTTTCCAAGTCCTCTGATCTTTTAATGTAGAAGCTACAAGGTCCTGTATAATCCTGACTGTGGTTCCGCAATCTTTTAATTGTTTCTTTCTGACTACTTGTAGTATTTTCTCCTTGATCTGATAATTTGGGAATTTGGCTACAACATTCTTTGGCATTTTCAATTTGGGATCTCTTTTAGGAGGTGACCAGTGGATTCTTTCAATGGCTTTTACTGTCTGTTTCTAGGACCTCAGGGCACTTTTCCTTGATGATTTCTTGAAAAATGCTGTCCAGGCTCTTTTTTTTTTATCATGGTTCTCAGATAGACCAATTATTCTTAAATTATCTCTCCTAGATCTATTTTCCTGGTCAGTTATTTTTCCAATGAATATTTTATATTTTCTTCTATTTTTTTTTTCATCTTTAGATTTTGTTTGGCTGATTCTTGATGTGTCATAGAGTCATTAGCTTCCACTTGCCCAATTCTAATTTTTAATAAATTGTTTTCTTTAGTTAGCTTTTGTACCCCTTTTTTCCATTTGGCCTATTCTACTTTTTCAGTATTTGTTTTCTTAAGTGTACTTTTTTTTTCATTTTCTCAATTGAATTTTTAACATTTTTCTTCTATCTCTCTTATTTGATTTTCAAAATCCTACTTGAGCTCTTCCAAGAAGGGCTTTTGGGCTTCAGACTAGTTCATATTTCCCTTTGAAGTTTTGGATATGGGTACATTGACATGTCGTTCTCTCCTGAATTTGTGTTTTGATCTTCCCTGTCACCAAGATATTTTTCTATGGTAATTGATTTTTTTTTTATTCTTGCTCATATTGTTTGCCTTTTATTCCCCCTGGCTTTTAAATTTTATCTCTGCTTCTGGGGCCCAGGGGACACTGTCCAAGACTTCTTGCCCTGGAGACAAGAGGCCTGGTTACTAGTTTTCTGGGCTAGGGCCTCAGGTGCTGGAGGATGGATCATGTAGTAGTATTGTAGTTTACCTGGTGCTGAGCTGGAGGTGGTGTGTTGCCTGGTGCTGGCGCTTGCGTGCTACTCCACCCTGGGGCTCAGGATCTCCTGCTGATTTGCTGAGGTGTGGCTTATTGCTGACTTCTGGGATGTATCTTGTCTTGCACTGCTCCCCTTCAGTCACAGCAAGAGGGACCTTTCCTGTTAATCCTCCTCACTTCATGAGCTAAAAGGATCTGTCCTTCTGCTGACTCCATTATTCCAGAATTTTTCCTGGGACAGTATTTTCTGGGTTTTTCAAGGTAAATGGCTCCTGAAAATTTAAATAGGTGACTTTTAAAGATCCAGTGTGTGAGTTGATATCCCCAGGAGTAGCTGTTGCCACTGTCACAGACCCTGTACAGGATTGTGTTTTTCTCTCACCCAGTTCTGACCCCCCACCCCCACACCAGGTGCTGAGAGATCTGGGAATCAACACTAATGCCAATGATTCATTCCACTGAGGTCTGCACTGGCTTTGCTATGGTTGAATCTGCACTGGTGCAGCCTGTGTGCTTGACTGCACTCCTTTCCCATCCTGGTGCAACAGATCCTTCCTGTCAGCTTTCCAGGCTGTCTTGTGTTGGATATATGCCATACTTTTTCTTTTTGTGTATTCTTCACCTCCAGAATTTGTTCCATCTCATTTTTTAGAGATATTTGAAGGAGTTGTGGGAGAACTCAGGTGAGTCCCTGCTTTTACTCCACTATCCTGGCTCCTCCCCTGAGAATGTTCATTTTTTTCTAAAAATTGTTTACATATTGTTCTCATTATGAGAATTTAATATTTGAGAATAGAGATCTCTCTCCCCACCTTGGTATCTCCAGTGCCTAGAAAATTATCTTATTTATCAGGATAAGGATAGGAATAGGGATTGTATCCATGATAACATTGATATAGAAACTCCCAGATTATGAGACTCCACTTTCTAATGCAGTTCAGCATGTTCTCTCTGTCATTTAAGTTTTCTGAGATACCAACCTACAGCACTAAGTTGTTGAGTGAACTGCCCAAGCTCTTGAATCTATTATGTAATTCACTGTATTTCACCATATAATCGTTGCCAGCACATAATGGTATTTTTTTAGTTTAAAAAATTGGTTTATAACTTTTCATCACATAATCATAGCATGATATAATTCTGTTCACCATGCATCTCAAAAGGTAAACAGAGCTGCAATATATTCATTAGTGGCATATAGATGCTCATCTATTTCTTGTGCATTGTGAGCTATGAGCCTAGAATTCTCAGCACATGTGCATTGTCAATATATTTCTGAAAACTAGGACTTCCAAAAATTGCATCAGGGACATGTGTTATCATATATGTATATTTATATATGTATATATATGTATATGTGTATATATGTATGTATATATGTGTGTGTATGTATGTATATGTGTTTGTGTATTCAATAAATTCTAGGTTCATTTCTGACCTTCTCTATGCCCCCTCAACCTCTTGATTTTAGGCTAATTAAAATATATTGGTTAGGCTAGTGATTTTTGAATGCTAATCTTTCTATAAGAGGTCAGGTTACTCAATTCAGAGGATAGAAGAACTCTGGAGACAACTGCTCCTGGAAAGTAACAACCCACTCTTTTCAGTTACATTCAATCTTATTATACTTGCCTTTAATTCCTAGGATAAGGTTAACAGGACAAGTTAATTTCCTCAACTGTGAGAATACAGGAAAATTCTTCAAGTTAGGAAGCATAAATGTTGCTTCAGAAAAACAGTAGTTTTAAATAACATCAGGAAAAGCTAAAGAAAACGTTAAGTTAAGTGTATCCTAAAGAACTTTCACTGTGACTTATTCTCTCTTTCCATAAAAAGCTGTACATCATCATTCTGTAGTTTAGGAAGTAGCTTGCAAGAGAAAAGGAAAGACACCATTGTCCTTCCTCAGGGCTGGACATTGCTTCTAACCACAGATGAAAGAAAGAAGGTGGGAGGAGAATTCTCTCACTTCATGCATAAAGTAATTCTCCCATGTTACCAAACTATGCATCTGGTCATGTTTTGCCTTTGGCTACAAGGAACCAGGGACATTATTTATGTCTTGCAAGATACCCTAAAAGACTTGCAAAAATATTTAAATGTTTAGAGAGGGATGAACTTCACACAACTAAACATAAAAATGCGAGTCTTGTCTTAAAATTATCAAGATTCCTCATAAACCAAATAAAAAGAAAAGAAAGAAATTTCTTTGGCCAAAATGACCCTGAAAATTTGAAAATGCAAATGATTACTGAAAATAAGAAACAGATTAAATATGATGTCATTTAATTTATGTTTTTAGTTGTTTTTTTTCTAAATACATGTACAAACAATTTTTTATATTCATTTTTAGTTAAAAATTCTCTCCCTGCATATTAGTGAAAAGAAATCCTAGGGAAGGTGGCCCAGCAATAACAGATCTTAAATAGTATCATAAAGCAGCCACCATCAAAACTATTTGGTACTTGGCTAAGAAATAGAGGGGTAGATCAGTGGACTAGGTTAGGTACACAAGACATAATAGTCAACGACTATGGTAATCTACTGTTTGATGAAGCCAAATACCCCAACTTCTGGCATGAGAATTCACTGTCTGAAAAAAGCTGCTGGGAAAACTGGAAAATGGCATTGCAGAAACTGGGCATAAACCAACATCTGACATCATCTACCAAAATAAAGTCCAAATGGGTACATGATTTATATATAAAAGCTGATAGTATAAAGAAATTAGGGAAGCAAGTAATGGTTTTTCTGTCACATTTATGGAGAATGGAGGAATTTATGACCAAACAAGGGATAGAGAACATTGTGAAATGTAAAATGGATAATTTTGATTAGATTAAATTGAAAAGTTTTTGTACAAAGTCAATGCAAATGAGATTAGGAGGAAAACAGAAAACTAGGAAAGAATTTTTACAACTAGTTACTCTGATAAAGGTCTCATTTCTAAAATATATAGAGAACTGAGTCAAATTTACAAGGAGACTAGTCATTTCCCAATTTGGCCAAAGGATATGAACAGGCAATTCTCAAAGGAAAAAATTGAAGTTATCTATAGTCATATGAAAAAATGCTATAAATCACTATTGATAAGAGAGATGCAAATCAAAACAATTCTGAGGTACTACATCACACCTATCAGATTGACTAACATGAGAAAATAAGAAAATGACAAATGTTGGAGAAGATGTGGGAAAGTGCAATGGCAAGCAAACAAGTACTTAGTGCTTTGTTTCAGTTGAGCCTTTCCCATGATTATATAAAGTCTTTGTTAAGAAAAAGAACTTGTGAAACCCACAGTGGGAAGGACTTGCCAAAGACAGGAACAGGAAGGACATAAGAGGTAGGCGTCTCATTTTTCCCACATTCCCTCCAAAATTTGTCATTTTCTTTTCTATTAGCCAGTAAAATAGGTGTGAAGCAGGACCTCAGAGTTGTTTTAATGTGAAATTCTCCAATCAATAGTGATTAAGAGCATTTTTTGATGACTATAGATAGCTTTGCTTTCTTCTTCTAAAAGCTGCCTGCTCATATCGTTTGACCATTTATCAATTTAGCAATGACTTGTATTCTTATAAATTTGACTCAGTTCTTTAAATATTTGAGAAATGAGGCCTTTATCAGAGAAACTTTTTTGTATTTTTTTTTCATTTTCTGCTTTCCTACTCCTCTTGACTTGATTTTGTTTGTGCAAAAACTTTTTACTTTGATATAATTATGATACTATATATTTGTTGCATATATGTTTAGTATTGATATTATTTCATTATCTATGATATGTTTCAACAAAATGTAGTTTCCCTGTTTATCTCTTTTTATTCTATTTTTGCCTTTGCTTTGTCCAAGATTGAGCTACCTCTCCTTTCATTTTTTTTTAAATTCATCTGAAGCCTAATAGGTTCTTACTCCAGCCTTTACTCGATATGTATCTCTGCTTCAAGTGTGTTTCTTATAAACAACAAATTGTAGGATTCTGTTTTAATCCTCTATGCTAATCATTTCTATTTTATGGGTGAGTTCATCCCATTCCCATTCACAATTCTGATTACTAATTATTTCCCTTCATCTTCCTTTTTCTCCTTGTTTATTCTTCTCTATCTCTTCTTTCACCCTATCCCTCCTCAAAGGTGTTTCACTTCTCACTGAGGAAAAATGGATATTTAGTGATATAGAAGACTTTAGAGTATTCTTGATGAAAAGACCAGAGTGGAATAAAAAACTGACTTTTCAAATAAAAGACTCAAGAGAAACATTAAAATATAAACAGGAAAGAGAAATGATAAGACAGTTAATAAGGTTAAACTGTTTATATCCGTACATTGGAAGATGATACTTGTAACTCCTAAGAACTTTAATATTAGGGCAGTTAGAAGGAGTATACATAGAGAGCACAAGTGTGAGTTTTGCTAAATGCAAATGTTTGGCTTACAGAGGATGAATCTATTATTGGTCCAGCACTCTGTGCCACACATCACCTTCTTTACTCTCATATCCTACCTGTCTTTTCTCCTTATAATGACACATTCTATTAAATGTCAGTGCTTGCTGCAAGGCTGCATCCATGACATTTTGTTGCAGTTACATAAATGGAAGACAGTGTTGGTAATTAGAAAGTCATGAGACCCACAAATCTTCAGCAATAAGTATCTATTACTATGGCTGTTTCCAAATCTGTTCCTCCCAGGGACTCTGCAATATCACGTCTGTGCTTACTCTGTGGCTAAGATGCATTAGAGTATGAATTGGTTCTCTGATGTTCCTACTAATTTGGCCTTACTATCAAAACCAAGAAAATAGAGGTCGTCCACCAGCTACCACTGCACCATCCATATGTGGAACCATTGGTCACAGTGAATGAAGAAATTTTGAATGCTGAGAATAGGTTCACTTACCTTGGCAATATATTTTCCAGGGATATCCACAGAAATGATGAGGATGATGCACACACATTGCCAGAGCTGGCCCAGTATTTGAGAAGCTCCAAAAGAAATCAGATACTGATATCTTATTTTGAGCTTAACTGCCAAACATTCAGACTCTACTACAGAGAGCACGACTCCAGTGGATTTGCCATATAGCCACATGCCAAATTCATGCTTATCTTAAATATATATATATATATATATATATATATATATATATATATATACACACACATATATAATACATGTATATGTGTGTGTGTGTGTGTGTGTGTGTGTGTGTGTACACACACACGTATGCATGTGTATGTGTATGTATATATGTATGTGTATGTATGAGTGTGTATATTTTTTTACAGAGAACTTGCACAAGGCAAGTATTCCACAGTGGTCAGAAGAAGTGGTGCTAGGATTTGTTTAACATCCCTCTAAAGAACTTTAGTGTTGACTGTGAGACATGGGACATGCTGGCATAGTACTGCCTAGCATCAAAGAAGGCATTGTACGGAGTACAATGAGCAAAGTAGAATCAAAGTAGCACAAAGAAACATGAGGTGCACAAATCCAGAGACATCTCTATCCCAAATGTTCTAATGGTCAGCTTGTGCTAAACCTATGGTAGAACCTTCCAAACTCATATTGGACTGATCTGAACACACTATTACTCAGATCTAATATTTGCACTATGTTAATCAGAAATATTTCATTTGGGACCAAAAGGTATTATTTCTGTCCTATAATACATCTTTCAAGGCATTGGAAAACTATCTTCGCAGTCTTTCATTCATGCAGTTATGTTTTGTTGTTGTTGTTGTTGTTGCTGTTGTTTGCTTCTTGTCAGTAAGGTGTGGTGTTCACACTGAGTCACCACCATGTGAGCACTGGGTATAGATGCCAAAAACCAGACCTAAAAGAATAAACTTGTGAGGCTGCTTATACTAATGAATTCAGCATGCAGCATGGGTTAGAGAGAATAGTGAGTGGGAGCTGGATATGTTACAGTTGCTCACCATCATTTATAGGAATTTTACATTCTACCTTATATTATAGATTCAGCTTTAGTAATTTTCTATCCGACCTATTTCATTTTTAAAAGTATTTTCCCCTAGTGGTAGAGGTTTGCATTGCAGAAAACTGCTCTATTATAGTCTCTTTTTGGGGGTAATATCTGAATGAAAAAAGAGGATTATATACTGCAGTTTTCTATATTCACAGGAACATACCATATATAGAATAACTCACTTACTAATTTAAAACCTGAAAAAATATATAAACTCTCCATTTCCTTTTTAGAAAAATAAAAGTCTTATAACCAGATAGTTTTTTCTGTGTCTCCTAAACTATATTATGACATCATCATTTGGAAGGAAACTATATATTTTAGTCCTAAATATTATTCTGATTCATATTGATTGTGCAAACTTTTGATCAACTTAACAATTGGTTGCATTCTTTCAACCATCACCTCAAACTAGGAAAAGTATTGAGGAATTGGTAGTCTTACCTGCAATAATGATTTGCTCTTTCAGGTATATTTCTGACTAAATAAAACTTTTGATAATTTATCTTTTTTTTTTTTCCACTTGCAGAAACTTAGAGAATAGAAGTGGCAGCAAACTTTTATAGCACATCAGCTATGTGTAAGCAATTGTAGAGGCTTCTGAGTATATGAAGCAATAAAAGCAAATCTCCTCCTTCAAAAGACTTCAGTCTCTATGAGAGAATCAGGCATAGATATACATAAACACATACATCTATACATACATTCAGATATACTTACATTGCATATGTATGTATATATGTGTGTGTGTGTATGAATGTATGTGTATATATGTACATATGAAGTAGTATAAGTATTAACATTAAATAATGGGTTAAGTACTAGACATAGAGTTTGGGAAACCCCAGGGTCAAATTCCATCTCTGACAGCTGTTAAGTATATTCCTTTGGATGAGCGACCTTTAATTTCCTTTGGACAATCCCTTAGGACTTCTCTACCAAGTCATAAGCAGGTTGTAATCTCAAGGTAGGTTAAAGAAAAAAAGTTTCAGATACTAAAAAAATAATAAAAATCATATACGTCAAAATGGCTGAGTATCTAGAGAGCCTCTATGGAATTAGTATTTCCTGGGTTCTAATCCTACCTCTGATGTATACTGTTCAAATTTTAGTTGTCCTCCAAAATCAATAAGAATATAAATCTGTTATAGCAAGTTCCTTCCCTAGAAATATTCTCAACTAATCAAGGCACAGGTCTAGATCAAAAAACATAATAAAGTGTGTGTGTGTGTGTGTGTGTGTGTGTGTGTGTGTGTGTGTGTGGTATACTATATGTGCTACAGATGGAGAAAGAAATTACTGCACTGGTTAAAGGGAATGAGGACTTAAAGTAGGTATTTTTTTTAATTGAAAAATATTCTTCAAGTACAAGAAATATTTGAAAGCAATATTGTACAGAAAAAAGTGGTAGGTATGGATTCAGAGGACCTGGTGTCTATCATTTACTACCTGATTGACTTTGGGCAATCTAGGTTTGTGAAATAAGGTGGTAAGACTAGTTGATATTTTTTCCTAGCTCTAGATTAGGAAGCATATCATATTATTATTGAAGACCAAACTGAGTGGCATGGTAGCAAGTGGAAATATGTTATGAGGCCTTAGGTCAGAAGTCTTGGGTTTGAAAACTGCCTTGGGTCATTTCTAGCCAAATGACTATGGCCAGGTAACTTTACCTTTTCCAGATTCAAGTTCCTCCTCTCTGAAATACAGGTAATATGATTCGCACTGTCACCTTACACCCCTCTGGGGAAAGTACTTTATAAACTTTAAAACATTATGTTAATGAGAGCTCTTAATAAGGGTTATATGTGTTCCCATGCTAAGGAGATGACTGTATTTTGAGATGGTCAGAGATGATTCCATAGAAGTGATACAAGTTGGATTTTTGAAATTAGAATAGACAGTACCTGAGCTGGGAAATGTATACAGCTGGGGCACTTATTGTGCTTAAGGAAGACCAGCATTTGTGATGTGAGGGCTTGCCAAACACTTTTCAGAGCCTCTCATCCACCTTTGGTGTCCACTTAGCACTCAACTCTCACCTATGGCTCCAAGAAGCTGTAACATGCACAATGGTTACACATGGTAGACTGTCTTGTTAGAGGGGCTAAACAAGGTTAAGGGTAACTGAAGGGCCTCAAATCTGTTGGTGAATTGGGGCGGGGGGAGAACAGGGCACAGTACTATCACAAGCATGTGAAGATTTACCCCGAGCATAATGGGCAGATAGGAACAATTTGTTCCAGTGGTCATGAAGGTAGCTGAAGTTGGCACTACTTATTGATTATAGCTTGGTCAGACATCAAGGACTCCAAGGTCATCCACTGCATCCTGGGCCATCACTAGGCATCTTGATTTTTGTCTTGCCACTGGACCTCAATGACTCTGGAAGAGAGAGAGGCTGATAACTTTGTGCAACTCTGCCTCACTTAAATCCAATTCATGCATGAGTCAAGACATCACCCCATGATTTCATTAGTCTCTTCTGAAAACAAAGGACAAACAACATATACAGCTAAGATTCTTCACTAGTAACCTATGGTATTGTCTGTATGTCTATTGTGGAATTGTCCTATTTGAAGGACATTTCAAACTTCCAGAAAGGCAAGGAAATTTGCTAAAGCAATGCTTCACTTGACCTTCCTCCCCCAGAAAAATCTCAAGATCTATTAATTAACAGCTATTTAGTTCAATAATCAGAAATTAGCCATCATTATTCTTTTTTTTTTGTTACAGAATTAAAATATAGTGACTGGTTAAATGCGAAGCCAGAAATGAAACATTTCCTTATCTTCTGCCTATTTCTCTGTTGCCTGGTAGGTTTTCTGTTGGGTTCTATTTCTACCTTGTCTATTTCAGTATGTACAGTATAATTCCAGCATGCCTCCTCTTTTGATGGCGTTGTGACTCACTGATAATGATAAGTGAAGAAACATTTATTTGAAGCAATCGTCTTTATCAGAAAGCTGTGGAGGAGTCTCTGTCGAGCTGATATTTTCTTCAAACTGTTCCAACAGGAATTTGCCTGAAAATATGTCAGAATTGATATTACAATTTGACATTTTTAATACAGTTCATAATTTCTCCTGTGCTCCCCTTCACTTCAGCATAATTATGCTGATTAGTTGGCAACTTGGGACAATAGAAGAACAGTTAATATCAAGCTTTTGTTTATAGGAAAATTCTTGTCGGGGATTAGGGCTATTCCTGTAGCTGGAAATACATTGGATTTTATATGTTGTATTCAGCAATTCTGTTCAGTATGGCTAGTGAACTGTTCTAGTTCAATAAGCAGCACACTATATTAATGCATGCATCATGTGTGCTAGCAAAGGCTATGTACATTCAAAACTGTAATATATGCTTTACCCACATTTGACATATTAAATATTTAAACTACAGAAAATATTTATGTTCATTCAGGTGATGCTCAGCTTTTTTAGTGTTCTGAGTGTGTGTGTGTGTGTGTGTGTGTGTGTGTGTGTGTGTGTGTGTGCATATGTATTCCCTAGAGAAGTAATGGATGAATGAAAATACTAGGCAAACTTTATTTCTCTACACAAATATATGGCCTAACTGCTGTCTACACTGGAGAGTTAGTGTGATTATGTAGGCTATTTAACAACAACAAAAAAAAATCAGCAATGGTTTATATAGCATCTTCCAGAAGAAGAAAAAGAAAATAAAAATACTTATATAACTAACTCAGTTCTATGCTCACTCCACTTTGTAAGGCTAGACATTTATAAAATCTTCATGAAAAAAAGTGATTTACTGGTTTTTATGCAATATTTTCTGTAACTAGGAAACCTTCTTTAAATGGAAAGAAATGCTCTATGAGCTATGGCTATACTGCATACAAATTATGGATATAAAGCAAAATCTCAAGTTCTGGTCACACACAGGATGTGCACTCTCATTGCTAAACACAAAAACACATATGGCTATTATTAAATACAGTAAAAGACTTTCAACATATTTTTGAAAAATTTCAGCCAAATTTTCCAACCTCAAGGACTGAATGCCATAAATTCATTTTGAAAATAACTTGTGTGAAAAATCAAGTTGGATGTTTCTGTTTTGAAAGAGGATACAACCACCTCATTCTCTCCCCAAAAGAAAACATTCACAAATATTTTTATACATATGGAAATGTTTTTCAATGTTACCATTTAACATGCAATTGACCAGATTAGTTGTAACATAATTCAATGCTTTGCATGAATAGGTAACAGGTGAAGATCCAAGAGCATTATTTTATTTTTTAAATTTCTTTTCAGTATTATCATCTCTGAATAATGGTCTTTGGGCACTATAAAATATAACAAATTTATGTTTATGAATGTGACACTAAACATCAGGGAGGAATGGTGAAGAAGACAGAATGTTGGGTCTGGAATCAATAGATCTCAGTTTAAATTCTCACTCTGCTATTTGCTGCCTATGTGACTTTGGTTAAGTCATTTAATAACTGAGTCTTAATTTCTCATCTGTAAAATGAAAGAATTGAACTATATGACTTAAAATTTTCACTTTGCCTCTAAAGCTATGACCCTATTCATTTAGAAAGCTCACAATATTTATTTTGTTAAATTATATGTCTGTTTGTTTGAAATGAGTATTTTGCAATGGATTCACTGAATATTCACATTAACCTGAAGTCATGAAAAAGAAAGATTTGTTGTAAAGGCAGGGTCCTGGTTGTTTCTCCTCCTCCTCCCCCTCCTTCTTCTTCCTTCTTCCTTTTTTCTTCTTCTTTTCCTTAGCTGCTTCTGGGATCTGGAAATGAAGTTGAGCTGCTCAAGGGAGGAAGACCTTTTCATTTATAAGAGTGG
Organism: Pseudochirops cupreus; assembly: GCA_028627135.1. Taxonomy (NCBI): domain Eukaryota; kingdom Metazoa; phylum Chordata; class Mammalia; order Diprotodontia; family Pseudocheiridae; genus Pseudochirops; species Pseudochirops cupreus. Next base: position 106,489,502 of record CM053580.1, read on the forward strand.
TTCTCAACATTCCTAATACCGTGACCCTTTAATACTGTTCCTCATGTTGCAGTGACCCCCAATCATAAAATTATTTTTGTTGCTGCTTCATAACTGTAATTTTGCTACTGTTATGAATCATGATGTAAATATCTGATATGCAGGGTGTATTTTCATTGTTACAAATTGAACATAACCCACAGGTTGAGAACCACTGATTTATAAAATTCCCTTCTCTGTGTTGCCACGTAGCGTAGCTTACACATGGTGTGAGTTAGCTCCTAGTTGCTGGTAACTAATCAAGACTACCTCATGCTTTTATATCTTGAGCAAAACACAACTCCCTGATATCATACTGGGTGACTATAAACACCCAAAGATATCTAAAAAGGGTAATTAGAATAATGTAGGGAATGACCTTTCAATCAAAGATGTATCAGCATTTTAGATCTATTAGCTATGTGATGAAAAAATGCACACACCAATGAGTTACTTCTAATACAAAATTGTATAATAGCACTTGATGTAAAATGATTTTAGAGGAAAAAAAAACTTTCTCATGGCTACTCTTTTTTGGTACAAAGCAAAATAGCTATTGCAGAATGAGTTATATATACTTGTAATGTTTCCATATGTGGTTTTTTAGCCACCACAACCACAAATCTTATTTTCTTCAGTTAGGAAGAAATAGCACAAATTGGGAAAGAAAACGAATAGAAAGTATGTGCTATTCAAGATACATATGTCTCTGGTAAACAGTAAAACTCAAAAATATATTTGTTGAGTAGGTGACTAGTATTAGCTGGCTAATTCACAGTGCTTATGTGTTAATTAGAATCCTGGTTTAATATTAGGAGGAAAAATATTTTTCCATGGTTTTAGTTCACATTTTCTTAAAGTGCTAAGCAAGTGTCTCAGCCTGCAATATATTATATACTGATTCAGTCAGTATGGCACTATTCAAACCTATGATAATCATCACCAGGAGCATTTATTAAGTACCTATCCATGAATATTGTCATAATACAAAAGTATAAAGAGAGTGTACAAGCATTGCCCAGGAATTTATAACCCATTTTAAACACAGTGATATAAATATCTAGGTAATTATATGGCAGTTTTCTGGGTTGAGAGTGACACAGTTTCCAAAGGTGTCCATTTACCATAATGAGAATGTTCTTGAAAGGATTTCAGTTTGAGCAGGTTCAGCCAGCAAGTCATTTTATCAGATCTTCCTACTTTTATACTGCTATATCTCTTCTACATACACACACACACACACACACACACACACACACACACACATAAACATACATATGTATATGCCCACATGTATATAATGAATCAATGAATTATTCTATAGAATGAATGAATGAATAAAAATTATTAAGTGTTTACTGTGTATAAGAAAGGGGCAGAGTTCGTTGTATTCTGTAGTGGATAGAGATTCAGATTCAGGAGGATCTAAGTTCAGGCACAAGCTCTGATAGATATACTTTTTGTGTAACTCTGAGCAATCATTTAATGCATCAGTACCCTAGACAACTTTTTAAAACTATAAATTGTAGAGAAGGTGCCAATCTGCATTGGCAGATTTAGTTTTCTCAACTCCAAGTTCCCTATGCTAATGAAATCACAAACTGAAATAGCTCAGACTGTTCCTAAGTAGCTGAAAAAGTAGCTAGCACTACAATGACATTTTCTTTTCTCCATAAATATCCAAGCCTTAGTTATCCTTTGGTATTCTTAGTATGTATCTCTATCCTTGTATCATAGATGTACCCTGTTGGTGAAATGAATAGATTACTAGGCCTGGAGTCAGGAAGACCTGAATTCAAATCTGGCTTCAGACTCTTACTAGCTATGTGACCCTGAGCAAGTTATTTAACCACTGTCTGTCACAATATTTTTAACTGTAATATGAGGATAATAATAGTATGTACTTTGCAGGGTTGTTATGAGGATCAAATGAAATAATACTGTAAAGTTCTTGGCACATAATAAATACTTAATACGTGCTTGTTTTCAGTCTTTCTTCCCTTGTACCTTCTACTGAAGAATGAGTTTGGAAATTCATTCTTTCCCTCTTTTCTATTCCAGTTCTTCAAAATTTGAAGACTCCCAGTTCATGATTAAGATCCATTGTCATGTATTTAGTTAGTGTCAGTATGATGACCCGCAGGGATATTACAATTGTCTATGAGGATTATTGCTCAAATGTCCCACTGAATATTTGTTAAAAAAAAAACGTTTTGTTGTTGCTGTTTTACAAAATTCTGAAGCAATTTAAAGAAGCATATACACTAGTATACATGATAAGAAATTAGATCATATAGAAAATGTACAATTTACAAATAGGGTGTGTTTTTCAATTTTATTTGAAAGTTGATTAGAATTCAGAATGTTTTTCCCCCATAGGAACAATTTTAATAAATGGGAGATAGATTTATTCTCAGGAGAACCCATAGGGTTTCATTTCAAATTATCAAAGATCTTTTACAAGTAAAGGAACTCAATGATCTTCAATACCAAATCCTCACCTTAAGGTGAGTAAAAACATTGTTATCTCCTTTTGAAACCCTAGGCAATAGAGATTTAGAGAAATCAAGACTGAAATGGCTTACACAACTTCTTAGCTGCTAAAATAGTACTAGCACTCATTCTCTCCTATACGACCTTTTCCTTTCTCCATGATTTTTTGGGTTTTACTCATACTTCAGAACCTAGCATAAGTGATCCTGGAAACAGATCTCTCATCCAATTTGTAGGGTACAGAAGAGTATCTTATTAGGGAATAGAATGTATGAACTGCCCACAGATTTTGGAGTTTGTATTGGGGAGTTCTTGTAACAAGAATATCATAATTATTCAAATTCACATTTTGAAAGAATTTAATGTGGTATAAGATTAATTGACATCTAAAATTTTCAAAGTATAAGTTATTTCATTTCAGTTACCCAACAATTCATTTAGGTGGATATATAGGGCATTATCTCAATTTAAAGATGGGTAACAAATTTATAGTATAACAATATTATGAAACAAAAAATTTTGGAGATTTGACTACATTGATGAAGAATGAAGTCACAAAGGAAGAAGAAAATTTGTAGAATAACAACAGCTCAGCAAAAACAAATTATTTTATTTTATCTAACAATTTAAACTATAACAGCAATATTATAAAATTAAACAATTTTGAAAACTACCTTGCTGAAGATTAAATTTGCCAGAGTCACAAGAGCAATTCTTACAATATTAACAATATAAAAACAAGCACCTCCAAAAACTATAAGAACTCTAATCAATGAAGGGGCTATCCAAGATTGCAACAGACCAATGAGAAAATATGTTATTGGACTCCTTACAGAGAGAGGCAATGGAGTCAGGATATAGAATGAGATATTTTGGAGGGTATTAGATCTACAAGAAAATTCATTTTGCTTAACTATGAATATTTCTTAAAAGAATTCAATTTTTTTTCCTTTTTCACCAAATAAGGTAAAACATGAAATATTTTCTGTCAATTTTATAAGTAAAATTATATTAAATTAAAAAAAAACTTTGGTTGAGCAAAGTTAAGTTAATTAATTTGTGCCATACAATTAGAAAGATAAACAATGTAGCTCTAATCAACCTATTTCTCCAGTCTTGTTTTCACAACATCCTTTTTCATACTGTATTTTTAATGTAATTTTCATCAACCACAGTCAAATAAAATAATGTGATGGTAATGCAATCTGAAGATCCTTTTGTATTGCTAAACTAAGAGGTACTTAGCACCTAGTTTCAAATTAAGCCTCTGTTACAGAAACAGAAGGCATGAACCCCTGTTGCTGACATAACAGGAAGGGGTTGAACAGCAAGGAGCAATACTGTATATAAGGAAAAATCCCAGCTGGAAAGTCAGAATTTCCTGGGAACTTGTGGCCATGGAGCTTCTTCTGAGGGCCAGCTGGGGCTGCTGAGAACTTCTGAGGGCCAGTAGAGCTGCTGAAGACTTCTGCAGGCCAGCCAGAACTGCCAGAGAAAGCATAACTTGTGATGTTGGTACTTTGTTTGTGGCTTTGTTAAGCCTTGACTTCCCAGGAATAGAGACTGTGAAGGATTTAAAATGGACTGGACACTGTAAGCTTCAGTGTGGAACAGGAACTGCATAGAGAGCTGGACAAGGAGCTGGGAGTTGTTTGCCTTTGAACCCAGGTGGCAGTTTGCTGAATTCAGGCAGGAGATGGGACCATGGAAGGGAAACCATAAAAACTGAAAGCCTTCCCAGAATCAAGATGAAAAGACCTCTCTGTGAATACTGAGTAGTGACTGACCCTGATGTGAGGTTTTGCTTTCAGATGCACTTTGGGAAGAGTGGTGTGATTTGGCCAGATGAGACTCTGGGCAGCTATTGCTCCCACCCCCACTACTTGCCCAACCCCCAGGGTTTTGAAAACCCAGATATTGTTGCTTCCCTGTCTGGTAACTAACTAGGTATGGATGTAATAGTCAGACAGCTGGAAGCCTTGTCTGCTGAACTGTGTTATTTTCTGTTGAATAGTGACTGATGGAATTGTAATTTATTTGTGATAGTACTTTGTGATTGAATTAAGGACTCTGTGATTGACTAAAAAGCCTCCTTAATGATGACTGAATGATTGAGTAAGGAGGCAAGCCTTCTTAATGATGATTAAATGCTTCAGTAAGGAGGCAAGCTCCCCCTAGGTAAGATTGAATGATTGAGTTACTAAATGATTGAGTGACTAAATGAATTTACTTTGTTCAAAACTATGTGACCACTCTGGTGAAAACTATGTTGCCATTTTACTAATAAGTTGTAACATTGTGAATGCTGTATTTTGATTTTCTATGATAAGTTATAACATTCTGAATGTTGTACCTTGATTTTCTGTAAATGTTTTGCTCTGATTTGTTATTGAATAAAGAATGTTCATTATACTATGTAACTCGAACCTTGAAAGCTGTTCACAGCAGCAGTCCTCTGGAAAGCTGCTCATGTTTGGCTTTACAAATAGTCATAGATTTACTTTCATATAGTATTAGTAATGCATTTTATTCAATTTACATATGATCTTGAATTTCTCTAAGTTAGGTACATAATTCTCAATATAAAGAAAATTTGTTATGTAGTTAAATATACTAAGACAGGATATTTAGATATTTTAAGGTAATGAATTGATTTTTCCATTCATCTATTCAACATCATAAAGACATAGCCTTTTTCATCTTTTTTGCATTTGTGTTAGTGTTTTTAGTAATTTTCACAAATGGTAAAGGAGGAAAATGTGTAACCATAAGTAGAAGAAATTTGTAAGACATTTCATCAGACTTTTTTTTTTCCCATCAAAAGTCACTGCAGTATCACATTTATACCCTAATGTCATAGTTCTTGAGGTATTATAGGGGAGATAGAAGTGTTGCTAAACAGATGGGAAAAGCAGTCAGAATGGACAGAATATACATAATCAAGGTCTGTGGTGGAGGTGATACAATGGTGAGGGTATTATGAGATCAATATACAAGGTGTCCAAAGAAGGCTAGCTTACAAGAGGTACAGAAAATATCTCAGAGCTTGTTCCTAATTTTTTTTAAAAAGGGTGAGTAACAGAAGATCAATAATTATTGGTATATGTGGCTATTATTATTTATATAAAACCTTGATGAGGGTCATCTTTCAGCTTGATAGGGTAGTGCAAAGAGTGCTTGACTTAGAGACAGGAAAATCCTAATTAAAATCTTGCCTCAGATATTTATTAGATGTGTTGCTCTGAGAAATTTCATATGACCTCTCATTTGACCAATTTGTTATAAGGCAGTGAGATATGGAACAACCCTGCCTCCAAAGAAACAAAATAAATACAATATAAATAAAATAAAATATACAGTACACTGGAGAAATTCATGATCAACACGGGCAGGTAGCAACCTATAATCAATGATGAACGCAGAAAAAAAGTCAAGGATGTCATCAATTAATTCTGAAAAGTGGGTGCTCATGTGGCAAGAACAAAGGATGACAGATGGACATGATGCTTCACTGAAATTTTCATTGTCTCTTCTTTTGTTTTCATAGAGGAGGCTTAGACTACAAGAAAACCTCACATTTTTGGACCAAATCTGTGATTTATTTATAAACTGGTGATTAAGGAATGTCTATCAGGTTTTCACCTTGAGATCCACATGTCAGATCCCCTGTGGAACTGTTATGGGATAAGATTAGCAAGAATAAAATAGTAGAATAGGCTGGGTTGGTTTGTAGAGGGGACAATTTGAATGAATTCTAAAATCTTATGAGAACATAGATCTATTCAGTTCTAAAAATGAATTACTGGGAAGGTGTAAGGAAATGTTTTCCTGAACCATTTGTGAAGATTGTAAGAATCATGTTTATGATAAAGTACAAAAATTTTGGGGGAGCTGGTACACAATTCATCTGGCCTTGGTCTATGAAGAAAAATCCTTGCTATCAGTTTCTGAAATGGATCTATTATGACAAATGCTATCTGTTAATAGTTAATATTACAATTATCTGGAAACGTAGTGATTTATACTGTTTCATTGAATTATTTAAGACTTGATGACATTCTTTCTTGTTTTGGGTTGGTGTATAGATGAGGGAACAGGTACCTGGAGAGCACAATACCTACAGAGCTTTGGGTGATGGAAGGACTATGACATTAGAGAAAGGAGAAACAAGATATGCAGAGAATCTGATGAGTTTTTATAATAATCCCTCTTTCCACAGAGAGTGTCTTCATTCAAAAATAAATAGAAGCACAAATTTGTGAAAAGATGCCAAATTAGTGGGAGGCAGCATGTAATACCTAATATCAACACTAAAATTAAATAATAATCATCATATAATCTTTACCCCCCTTTTTGTCCTTTTTTAAGAGTTTACCTCCACATCATTATATTAACTAAATACAGTTTACACAGTTTTGAAATCTAGATTTAAAGAAGACTACTACCCTTATTTTTTCACAATGATACCAATAAATCTAAAGCAAAGCAATAAAGTTAAAAAAAAACTTCATAATTTCTAAACCCTGATCACTTCAAAACTGAAACACTTATAAAATGCTACAATAATTTTAAATTGCCATGAGTGGAGAGTGACTTAAAGTTACTAGAGCACTTTATTTTTTTTTAAGTGTTTCATCTTAGAGTTGAATAAAATAGCATTCTGAGGTTTATTCATTGCTGAGTAAATGTTAAAACAAATATACTAAGCAAGGAGATGATACCTGGTCCATAAGCATCTAAGAAAGACGGCCAATTGATTTTGCCACTCAAATATAATGTGCCTATTTTTCTGTAGAAAATATGTGGAAAGAATGTTTTTCTGGGGATGGAGCCAAGTTGGTGGCATCAAAGCAGGAAAAGTCCATGAGCTCTCCCCATAACCACCTCAAATACCTATAAAATATGATTCTAAACAAATTTTAGAGCTACAGAACCCATAAAGTGACAGAGAGAAACAAATCTCCCACTAAAGGCAGCCCAGCAGGCAGACAGGAAGGGTCTATTGCAGCACTCTGGGAGCTGAGCCCAGCCTCATGTGAGGCTGTGGTTTTAGCCCCAGGGTGGCCCAGACCAGTGGCTGCAGCTGACTTCAGGGTGGATCACTATCAGCAGCAATGGTGTCAAGAATTATCAACCCATAAATGCCAAAGACAAAGTGAGAGATCATCGTAGGACTCTATTAGAACTGGGGGGCATGAAGGAGCAGGTCTGGCCCCTTCTCCTGGAGTTAGAAGTGGTAGTGAAGCAGTGGCCCTTCAGCTGCCTCCATGTGGCTGCTTCAGAGCTCCTGGCCTGCAGATAGTATGTGGGCCAAGTGACCATTCAAAGGGCAATCCCTCTTACTTTAATCTGCCTGGATCTGGATCACAATCTTGGATGGTGGTCCTGAGGTGTGTGACCAGTGAGCCAAAGTTTGTGGGCACTGCTAAGATGGCACCCTCATAATAGCTCCAGCAGCTAGGCAAAACACAGTGATTTGGGAAAAAGCTCTCCCCTCTGGAAACAGAGGTCTACTGTGGCAAAGAGCCCAAAAGTCAAGTAATTGACTGGCAACATGAGCAAGTGAAGGAAGAAAAGCAAGCACAGCCAGCCAACTTTAGATTTCTTTTTTGGGGACAAAAAGGAACAAAGCATGGAATAATAGGAAGACAATGAAGTCAAAACTCCTGTACCAAAAGCTTCCAAGAAAAATATGAATTGGTTATAGGCCATGGAGGAGCTCAAGAACGATTTTGAAAATCAAGTAAGAGAAGTATAGGAAAAATTAGGAAGAGAAATGATTGAATGAAATAGAGGATTCTCAAGCATTCTTGATGAAAAAACCAAAGCTGAACAGAAAATTTTACTTTCAAATACAAGAAGCAAGAGAAGCATAAGAAGGTAAACTGGAAATCAGGAATTTATTAAAATTGAACTATTTATATTCCTACATGGAAAAATGATAATTGTAACTCATGATATTTTTCTTGATATGAAGATAATTGAAGGGAATATATATATATGTATATATATATATGTGTGTGTGTGTGTGTGTGTATATGTATGTATGTATATGTGTATATGTAAATGTATGTATATACGTGTGTGTATGTATATATGTATATGTGTACATTCTATATATATGTTTGGGAGGGTGTATGTGTGTATAAATATATATGTGAGTGTGTATATATGTGTGTACATGTACACATAGAGGGCATAGGATCAGTTGAATATGAAGGGATGATATCTAAAAATAAAATTAAGAGGTGAGAGAGCAATATATTGGGAGGAGAAAGGGAGAGATAGAATAGGGTAAATTTTCTCACGTAAAAGGGGCAAGAAAAAATTGTTACAAGGGAGGAGAAGAGCAGGAAAGTGAAAGGGAATGGGTCAACCTTACTCTCACTGAATTTGGCTTAAGGAGGGAATAATGTACACACTCAA
>CM053580.1:106498938-106520375 GCA_028627135.1 Pseudochirops cupreus
AGAAAAGTAGGAGGGAAGGGCATAAGGGGGGGGGGGATTATAGAAGGGAGTGCAGATTGGGGGAGAAGGTAGTTAGAATCAAACACTTTTGAAAGAGACAAGGTCAAAGGAGAAAATAGTGGGGAGTGGGATAGGATGGAGGGAAATATAGTTAGTCTTTCACAATATAACTGCTATGGAAATGTTTTGTGTAACTACACATGTACAACCTATATTGAATTGCTTGTCTTCTCAGTGGGGATGGGTGAGGAGGGAAGAGGGGAAAGAATCTGGAAATGAAAGTTTCAAAAACAAATGTTAAAAAAAATTGCTTTTTACATGCAGCTGGTAAATAAGATATATAGGCACTGGGGTATAGAAATCCATTTTGCCCTACTAGAAAATAGGGGAGGGGATGGAGGAAGATAAAGGAGACAACAGATTGGGGTAAGGGGTATTGGGTAGGCTCACTATCTTAGGGTGAGAGTTAGGGGAGAGACTGGAGAAAATTTGTAACTCAAGATCTTGTGGAAATGAATGTCGAAAACTAAAAATACATCATTAAATTTAAGATTTAAAAATAGAAGGAAAAAAGCACAACTGTAATCACACCCATCCTGCCTATTTTGCAAAATTATTTTGAGGATTTAATCACACAAAGTAGAATACTTTCTCACAGTTGTTCCCCATTCCCACCTCCTTCAACAGAAGCGATCCCATAAGAAATATCTTACTGCTCTAAACTAGTAGATTACTTCATACCTCTATTACTGCATTGCATCATATACCTTTTATTGCAGTTATTTGTATACATGTCTAAGTTCCCTGTCTGTCTAATGAGGACAAGGATTCTATCTTATTCTTAGTATCCCTTAAATTATTCAGTGGAATAACTTGTTCACAGTAGGCATTTAATAAATAGTTGTAAGACAACAAATAAATTAATGACCTCAAATTGTTTTAAAACACTACTAGAACAAACTTAGGTGAACCACTTCAATTTTCTGGCCTCACTTTACTCCTTTTTGCTATGGAGTTAATGTTTATACTACCTAATTCACAGAGTTGTTGTGATGAAAATATTTTGTAAAAAGTACATCTAAATTGAACATAACATTTTCAGGAATGTGTAATGGAGGGATCCTAAATACACACACACTTCAAAGAAAGTATAGGTGTTTTTCTGTTACCTGCTGGTCACAACCATACTTTTAATTGGCTCTGCTGAGGGACAACTCTCTAAACTCTGGAGAATTGGTGAGCTGCCCTCCTCTGCCCCTTCTCCATCCACACCTGGCCCAGTAAGCACAGGGCCTCCTGGATATATCTCCATCTTGCATGGGTCTCCCCTTCCACATGTATCTTCTGTTCTTTAGTAAAGGGCCTTGTGAGAACTGAAAAAGTAGCTGGTATCTTCCCCTATTGGATATCTACCTGAGCAAAAGGTTATTGTTACCTGGAGCAGTAGCAGTAGCACTGACTGAGAGGGAAAGACTGTGGGGTGTCCTTTGTTCTCAAAGAAAACCATGACATCAGTGAGATGATGACATGACTAGCAATTGACTTTGATTTCAGTGAGGGAGGGCTGTGTAATGTCACCAGCATCACTTTCTTCTCCAGAGCTATATGGGTCCAGTGGCCAGATATCAATCAAGACAACTGAAGATGACTGAAGATACAGGAGACCTTGGTCTTTTTAAGCTGAGATTTTTTCAAGTTCTCATTTTGAGAGAGGAAATTCCTCTTCTCTGAATAGACCTCTGTAAGAAGAGAGTCAAGGGATGGCCACCTTAATAAAAAATAAATAAAAATCAAACTGGGAGGGGAAGACCAACCCCCTGGGTTGCTGACCAAAAGAAAAACAGTTACTATTTACATTCACTCTGAGCCAGGAGGATCCAAAAAAATAACCATTAAGTAGTGCTTGGACAGGGTCAGACTTACTGTTGTACAATCAAGGAGATCCAAAATGAATTGGGTTTAAGGTTTGGTCTTTCAGAAAGAAATCTAGCCAGTAACCTCAAATTAACTAGGTGGCATTTGGCCATCAAAAGACTGGAATTCGCAGAGAGGGAGCACCTGAAAGTAGAGTCCACTGGATATAGATCACATTTTACCTAGTGAAGGTAAAATATCTAATAGCTAATGAGTGGCCTTTTTGCAATGTCCCACAGACATTTGCATACCAGCCTTTCAAATGTTTGCAGGCCTTTTAGATTGGTTTGTTGCTTAGCAGTTCCTTTATTCTGTGGGAATAAATATGAGTTTTCCATAATTGATTACTTTTTATACTCTTGGTACTTCTTTTACTCTTCCCCTCTCCCATTTGGGAAGTCACCCATACATTAGAGCCAAAAATATGTGTTTTGTTTTTTTTTCAGGAATCTAAGATGAAGGTACAAAACTGAGACAGTAGTTACCCTTTTGAGGAGAAAGTCATCCTTAGAGTAACGAAACTAAGGGAAACCTGGAGAGTTGTTAAAGAAAAAGGATTAATGATAGCCATCCACCTCTGTGTACTTGGCCTCTTCTTTTCTGGCTAGGCACAGTGCTAGCTAATCTGTTCTCATTACTTCTTTGTTAATATCATTGACTAGTATGTCAGGAATGCTACAGGAAGAATATCTGTAAGTGGCAGCAAATTTCCTAATGCCATTTTAAATATCAATTAAAAAATTACACTTTACATGACTCTTAAAGCACACTTTGGCTAACACTCTCTTAAAGGGACAGCATACTAAAAAAATCAAAGAAAATATATACCTTGCCTGAGAAAATATCCAGAACAGTCTAGGTTGTAGGATTAAAAAAAGCTATGAATAGGATCAATGAGTTAGAGAGAAAGAGAAAGTTATCCCATTTTTTTTCTGACTACTAAAGGCCACTCCCTGAAGAAAAGATCCTGGGCAGAGAAAGATGGAAAGGTAATTGATCTTGTTGAGTAACAATGTGGTTGTGACTTTTAGATATATTGTTTCTCTCCTTTCAATCAAATTTCCTTCTCTAACATTGTAATGGAGGAAATCAACAGAACCCTTTGATCCTCTGTACTTTGGGATACTTTTTGAAAGAGATGTTCTAGGTTATCAATGAATGATTTATGCTTTGGGGTGACACAGCAACCCTTTTATTGGTCTTGTGTCCTTGCACTGTGGTCTGAGGAAATAATCTTCACATTGGTCCCTTGGTCCTTGTAAAGGGTGCTGGGGACAGGGATTTGGTGTCTAGTATGTCAAGGTGGCCACTGAGCAGGAAGATCTATTTAATCAATGGTCTCTAAGCAGGGTACAACTTCTTCTATTACTATGTTCACACCTGCCATTCACAGAGAATCTTCAGGCCTCTCCCTCAGACTTACATTGAGGTCTTAAAGTAGACAGAAAGAATTTTTCTCCCTCCCATTCACCCAGCAACTATGATGACTATTAGCACATGACAGACAGAATATTAGATGTCTAGGAGAACCTGAGATCATTGCTCAAGTCTCTCAGCCTCTTTTTCCTTGTGTTTATTCCCCTTAGGATAGGTGACTGAAATAGCCATCCTGAGTTGAGTGTTTTCCACCCTTGGTTGCATACTCAAGAATTTGAGATCACCTCCAGAAGGATGAGCTCAAACCTTACCCATGTTTAACTGACAATATGGAGCCTGAGTGACTTGCTCAAATAAGATAGAACCTAGGTAAAGGACATGTACATTGTCAGCCTCTTCTTTGGTACTGTTTTGTGTTTCAGTGTTTAAATATCAGTCTCCTGGGAGGGGATTTATATGTGAGCTATATCATGTTTAAGTATCTGCCAATTTGTATTTATTAGTCATTTGTGTTATAAGCATTTATTTTGTGTGGAAATTAATTGCCATCCTATATCCCAGTTACTTTGCATATTGAGTATCTTTCCAGAAGGAATTTTTTTGATCCCCTTGGGAGAGGCTTTCTTAAACTTTGTTTCAGAAAATTTTCCTGGACTGAAATAGACAATGTGAAATGGGTCTGACTTCTCTTTGGGCTTTGCATTTTAGATAATGAAGTCAGTTTCTGGCCCATAGCAGAATCCCTCTATTGAAGAGGTTGAACCTACTATTGACCAGTAGGGTTTTACAATTACAATCACACAGGGACAAATATGTGCACACATATGTAACCATATAAATATAATTCTATACAATTTTAGTAATAATGCTGATAGTGCTGCTAATGTTGATGATGGTGATGAGTATGAGCATGAAGAATAGGCAGATACATTGAATAAGGAGTATTGGACTAGATGTCAGAATACCTAGCTTTGGTAAGATATTATCATTTTTTTACCTGGATAACTTTGGACAAGTTACCATACTCTTGTGTATCATAGCATATTTGTGTGTAAAATGAACAACTGACTTATAATTAAGGTGTTCTTAATATGAGTTCTGGGATTTCTTTTTAAAGTGACAACCATGTTTTAGTATTATTGCTTACCTTTGAAATCTGTTTTTTTAATTTAAGGACCTAAAAACATTATTTCTCTGAAATGTCTATAGTCTTTACCAGCCTATTCAAATGATTCATAATTTATAGGTTGTTAAGAACCCCTTGTCTATATGATCACCAAGATGACTTCAAGATTTAATATGATGTGAGAACTTTCAGTGTTTACAGACATCTATTTTAACTAAAACATGGGAGTTACTAACTGGCAGGGTAACGGAAATTGCAACAAACAAATAAAGAAAAAAAGATATCCTTATTTCTACGAAAAATACTTGTCAGAAAACTCAAAATACCCCCTCTACTAAACTTTAAAACAAGATGAGATCCAATGAAAATATGATCATTAGTCAAAAGAGAAAAATAGAGAATTTCAAAGAGATGTTGTGTCTACATTAGGAAATTCCTTTTTTAGCCATATATTTTATTGTTTTTCAATTGTTATATTTTAATTGACTACATATGTGGGCATATGTATTATGTAATTTACATTTTACATTAAAAATATGGTAATGTTTCCACTGAATTCAGAAAAAAAATATTATTTACCTACCTAGGCATCTCAGTGGAGTAGCTGATAGAGCACTGCATTTAGATCCAGGGAGACCTAAGTTCCTAATCATACTTTTTTTAGTATCTGTTTGATTCTAGGTAAGTCACTTAACATTTGACTGTGTATCAATTTACTTACATGAAAAATGACAGAATTGGACTTAAAATAAACCTTAAAGCACTGAATAACTCCACCAATTAATCAATCAGCTGATATATCATATGTATGTACAACATAAAAGTTCCAAAGTAAGCATTTGAGATACAACGAAAAAGAAAATTGTCTTTTTCCTTAAGGATTTTATATTCTAATGGGAAAGAAAACATATATAAATAAATACATATGAGATAAATAGAATAGATGTTAAGTAACCTAAAGTGAATGACACTGGCAGCTGAGGGGATCAGGAAAACCTCCTATAGGAAGTGCCTCTAGAGTTAAATAGGAAACCATGAATAATAGATCAGAGATCTGTAATAGTAATGAAATTTAAAGATTGCTAAGTTGACAGGTACTTAGCTCCTAGTTTAAAATTAAACCTTTGTTAAAGAAACAGAAGGTATGAACCCCTGTTGCTGATATGACAGGAAGGGAATGAACAGGCAGGAGCAATACTGCATATAAGGAAAAACCCAGCTCTGAAAGTCAGAGTTAATTGGAGCAAGCCACAAGGAGGCTGGAAAAAGTGATTTTTATTTTTTGAATGGAGCTTATGCTGCTGAAGACCTCTGAGGGATAGCTGAAGCTTCTGAGGAGCTGCTGAGACTGACGGCCAGCTGGAGCTGCTGAGAAGCTTCTGAGAATTTCCAAGGACCAGCCAGAGCTGCAGAAGACTGAGGAAGCATGACTGTGGTGTTAGTGTTTTGTCTGTTTGTGGCTTTGTTAAGCCTTGACTTCCCAAGGATAGAGACTGTGAAGGATTTAAGGTGGACTGGACACTGTGATTTTCAGTGTGGGAAAGGAATTACAAGGAGAGCTGGACAAATAACTGGGACCTGTCTGCCTTTGAACCCAGGTGACAGTTTGGTGAATCCAGGTAGGATCTGGGACCGTGGAAGGGGATCCAAGGAATCTGAGAGCCTACCCTGAGTCAAACTGAAAGAAGACTTTACTTGGATACTGTGTACTGACTGAGAAGACTGTGATTTCCTTGTGGCTGAGGGGTGGATGGCTTGTGTATTTTCTTATGATAGAATATTGAATGATGACTGAATAGTGATTTATTTGTAATTTGTAATGCTCCATGAGTGGAGAACTTTGACTTTTGTATTTTGTGTCCCTTAAGGAGGCAAGCCTCCTTAATGATGATTAAATAATTGAATAAGGAGGCAAGCCTCCTTGAGGATGATCAAATGATTGAGTTACTAAGTGATTGATTGATTAAATGATTGTACTTTGTTCAAAACTATGTGACCACTGTGGTGGAAACTACGTGGAAATTTTAGTGATGTTTTTGTGAATGCTGTACTTTGATTTTCTGTGAATGTTTTGCTCTGATTTGTTATTGAATAAATAGAGTGTTCAGTATACTATGTAATAAGAACCTTGAAAGTTGTTCACAGCAGCATTCTTCTGGAAAACTGCTTGTGTGTGATTTTACAAGGTCTTGGGAAAGAATATTCCAGGAATGGGGAACAACCAATGCAAAGGCATAGGAATAAGAGAGGAGTTGTCATGTGGGTAGAAAAGCTATTAGCCCAATATTATGTGAAAGAAAGTAGACTGAATAAAGTCTGGAAAGGTAGAAAGGCATCAGGTTGTGAAGAGATTTAAATGCTAGGCAAATGCCTTTATATTTGATTTTGGCAGTAATAGAGACATAGTGATATTTATTGATGGGGGAGGGAAGTGGAAAATTGCATAGTCTGACCTGATACTTTAAGAAAATAATTTTGGGGGATTTGGGGGATAGATAAGAATAGAGAGATGAGTCAAAGAAAGCAATCAGAAGTTTATTGTAATATGACAAGACTCTGAATTATAGTGATGGCTGTGTGAGTGACAAAGGGGAGAACATGCAAGAGATGTTGTGGAAATATCATTACTATTAATATAAGTGTCTGTGAGGCCTTAGGAAATTCATTTAATCTCTTTGGATCTCAGATTTGTTATTTTAAATTAGAGTGTTAGATTAAATATTACATAAGATCCTATAAGTTTAAATTCTATGATTTGATAGGTAGTCAGAAACAAGATTCTAAAGCTTCTAACAACAACCTGATGGAAGACCTAGTAAAGGATGGGGAAGAGCTTAGACTAAGTGTGGTTTCCATCTTTTATTAGCTTTGTGACCATTTGCAAATTATTTCACTTCTGTGACTTTCATCCTCATCTATAGAATGGAAAAACAATATTTACTGGTCAATGTAAGGAATGTTCTTTATAAATATAAATCATTATGAAAATATGTTATATTATGAATTAATGAGAGTAATTGACTTTGCTTTAAGCAGACATGTGACATGATAAAAGGATGATTTAATGAGATTTAATTTTGTAGGATTATGTAAGAAAATTAGGAGCAAAACTAGTGATGAAAGCTACATATATATACGTGTGTGTATAGATATATATATCTATACACACATATTTACACATATACATACATATACATATATATATTGAGAGAGAAAGAGAGAGAGAGAGAGAGAAAAAATAACATTCAAACTTTTAAAAATGTTCTGTCCTAGGTACTTCATATTGCCTCAGGTATGGGAGGGGGAAAGGATATACTGAGGTTAACAGATATTTTCTATTTTTTCTTTAACTTTATACACAGATTACATACATATCCTTTGCTCATAAATTTCTAAAAATAAATATAAAAGAAAAAAATATCGTAGTTGTACTACTTTTGAAATAGCTCATGTACCATTAACATTTCCAACCTTTTATTTAGAATAAGAGTAATTCCTATACCTTTAGTTGTAAGGGTCACAAAATAGGTGCCAGATTGCAAGTGGTGATGTTGAGATGCAGGGAGGAGTGAGGCCAGGGAATTAGTTGGGTCACGTGGAAGTCAGAGCATATTGCACCGTCCCTGGGCAGGGGATATTGCATTGCTTAAGACTTTCTTATGTGGGATACCTGAGGTTTCCAACTGGTGTCTCCACACCCTGGGGTCTTCATGCCCTTGTAATTACCTCCCCTCTCACAATTCTGCTCAGCTGGGCTGTGTCACGTGTGGTGTGTGGATCTGGGGTAGATAAAAGGACCCAAGCCTTGGAGGGACGAGGTCTGGCCTTAGAGTCCTGCTGTAAGGCTTCCCAGGTGTGACATCAATAAAGCCTCTTAACATCTACCCTCCAGCATGACTTTTCTTTTCAAGAGAAAACGCCAGCGTCTTCTCCTTTGAGGTAAGTAAATCTGCCCCTTTGGCCAGGGCAGGCGAACCCTGACATTTAGTTATGTGAGTTTTACTTTATTGTCTAAGATTGCACAGAAGATTATTTTCCAAGCCAGGGCTAAAGGTGATAGATACAATGGCCAGCATCAAAGTTCGTGAGTCCAGGAATAAGAAAATGACCCGTGAGGTACCTAACCTAATTCACTAAACTTTTATTTCATGTTAATCAGAACTCATCTTGTATATGTATCAGACTTAAGTCTTCCTACACACATAATATATAAACCTTTACAGGTCATAGGCCTTTCTGGTTGCTTGCTCCTAGTTTACATAATGAAAAAAAGTTATATTAAATATTCTAATAACTACTGCTATTTCAAATTATATATTATTGTATATATAAATATAAATAATTGTATATATAAATAACACACATGTAATGTGTTATTTAATATTTAATCCTTCCCCCCCCCAAAAAAATTCTTGTTCTCACCTTCTGTAATGATCTAGAGATATAACTAAATATTCTAATGTTAAAAAAAATTCATTGGTGGTATAGAAGTGACTCAGGTTTTTCAGACATTATGTCAGCAAAGAGTAAGTTCTGACTAATTCTGCCATTCTGGGAAAGAATTTAACAAAGACCCAATGATGAAACTATATCTCTGTCATCCCAATGATGTCTTTAAATAAATTTTGAGAGGTCATTCACAGGAGCTTGAATTGGTTAGTACTAGATGATTGTATTCTTCTTCAGAAATGTATGAAAACTATGGAAAAGTTATCAAACCTCCTTGGGTCTTAATTTCTTGTGCTGAAAATGAGAAGGCTGGACGAGATGATATCTAAGATTGCATACTGCTGTAATTTCTGTGAGCCTAAAGTTAGAAACAAGATTGCTTTATAGGAGTAGTAAGTGGGGAGAAGAAAAGAATAAGTATTTATATAGCTTCTATTCTGTGCCATAGTAAAGTGGCATGGAATAGAGACTCAATAAATGTTTATTGGTCAATGACTAGGTGCTATGCTAAATACTTTTTTCCCCACAAATATTATCTCATTTGATGCACAAAATAATACTCCAAGTTAGGTGCTATTATTTTTCTGTCATTATAATTGAGAAAACTAAGGCAAACAGAGATAAGTGATTCATCCAGGGTCACACAGCCAGCAAGTGTCTTTGTCTGGAACTCAGGTCTTTCTGACTCTACACCCAGTTCTCTATCTACTGTGACATCAGCTGCCTCAACCCTGCAGCAACCAGCCACAGAGAAGATTGATACTTATAGCCATAAAGTACCTATACTGATGTGACCCAGGGCTTTTTGAAACACTAACATATTGGCAAAACAGCATTTTAATTGATAACATTTCAGAAGAGAATCACATAGTTTTATTCCAAATTTATTCCATAATGAATCTAGAAGCAAAACATTATTATCCCTTGATATAATATGATTTTATGAGCAGATAGGATAGTACAGTCAATTGAAAACTGGTCTCAGAACTAGGAAGAAAAAAAAAGTCTCAAATTCTGCCTCCTATAAATACTGTTTGCATGATCCTTGGCAAGTCACTTAACTTCTCTATACCCTAGGCAAAATTCTAAGATGAAAGATACAGAGAAGGTGACAACGTGAATTGTTAGCAGTGGATTCTTCAATTCAGAGTTCTCTACATCAATGAAATCACAGAAACAGTCTCCACACCAGTCCATCAAAATAAGATAAGGAAAAAAAAATCCTAACAAAACCTTAACTATAGCTTTTCAAACACTGATAGATTGCTAGTTTCAGTTTTTCCAAGGGAAGAAATGTACCCTAAAACTATCTAATTTTAAAACACCAAGGCAGATTCTTTGCAATTACAAGCAGCTTTTGTGTAATGATGTCAGCTTTAAGGCTATGTTCTTAATTGCAATAATTTGGAACAAATTAAGGATTACTGCAGTGAGCAATCCTAGTCACTGGGCTACTAGAATACTAAATTTTTAAAAATGCAATATAAATCTACTGTGGAGGACATTCAGGTCCATATCACAATGTCAGTCAGTTGACCCAGGTTAGCATTTGATTCAATGGGCTGAAATGGTTATTGTATCTTTATAGTATTATAGTATTAGTTCACTACTTTCTCAAGGAGGACTTATACAGTTATCCCTCCCACATCACAGGGTTCTGGAAAGTAGGCTTAAAATTTTTCTACCCTCCCTTCATATCAGAGAAAAACTCTTCCAGCTTTGCTGATTTCCTCCCCCCCCCCCAACCATGATACTATATAATATTATACATATAAGTTATTCATTTCTGAGTTTCTATAATTTTTCTGTGTCATCTGCAACTTCCATAAAACTAAAAATTTTCATTTAATTTCTGCTGGTGATATATTGAAACCATGATGAGGAAAGTTGCTGTGTGGAAGGGATAACTAGAATCATAGACATAGGTCTAAAAGGGGCCGTAGAAGTTATCTAGTTCTACCCTCTAACTTTATACATTAATAATTGATGCCCTGACACATGAAAGACTTGACCAAAGTCACACAGGTTCAAATGCCAGTGGTGGGATTAAAAACTATGTTTTCTGACTACAAATTCAGCATTTTTTCCCACTGTGCAATATTATTCCAATTGTTATTTTATTGTTAATTAATCATTAATGTAATAATGTAAATAACAACAATAAATAAAATATAGGTGCTAACATGGAAAAGGAAAAGAGGATCATTGCTGCAAAATCAGGATGACTACCATCTTTTATAAATCTTCCACATGGAAATAAGAGGCAGGCTTGAAAATTGGCTAGAACATTGGATTTTGAGTTAGAAAGAATTGAGTTCTGATGCTGCCTCTGACCCATAATCTATGTGACCACAGTAAAGTCAGTCATCATCTGTCAACATTATTTTGATATCTGTAAAACATCTTCCCTCAAAATGCCTGTAAGGAAAAAAAAATCTTATAAATTAGAATAAAAAATAAAATAGAAAATTACATATTGATAGAATGACTTTCCTCCCAGTAAGAACAGACCTATCATAACTGATTATCTCAGATTCTTCATTTTACAGTTAAGAAAATTAAAGTACAAAATTAAAGTTTCAAAACACCACTTCAATTGCAAATCTCTGTTGCCAGTCTCTGAACATTATTCCCCCTGACACATTTTGTGATCCAGTCAAATGGGACTTTTCTTTCCCTCCCAGGTAATAACATATTTCCTAACCCTATACCACGTTTGGAATATATTTTCTCCTTACCTCCACATTATAGAATTTCTCTACTCCTTATGTAGCAGCAGATCAAGCATGATTATTTAATACATGATGCTTTTCTTGATCTACCCTGCCAATAACAACTGCTAGAGCCTTCTCTCCCAACCTACCTTGCATTTAAGTACCATATACATATATTTCTAACTATGTACTTTGTATATTTTATTCATATTCATACATGCACTTGTATCCCCTATTAAAGTATGGGGATTTTTTCATTCTTTATACCTGTATTCCTGGCACCTAGTACAGTGCCTAGAACCTTTAAGCATCAAGTTAAAAAATGAATTCATAGATCAGGGTACCACTCTGGATTTTTATGTATTTTTCTTATTCCATGTTAAAATAAACATGTTTGTAATAATATAATAACAATATTTATGTAGCATCAATTATGTGTCAGGCACTGTTTTAAGCACTTAAAAAGTACTATCATATAATCTTCAAAGCAACAATCCAAGGTAAATGCTATTATTATCTCCATCTCACAGATGAAGAAACAGAGACAATCAAAAATTAACTGACTTGCTCAGGGTAACAGAGCTAGTACATATTTGAGGTTAGATCTCCAATCAGGTGTTCTTGACTCTAGGACCAGTGTTTCTTACTGTGACACCTTGCTTCCTTGTGAACCAGATTCTTCTAAATACTAGAAGAGAGTCAAAGTTACAGACAGACTGGACATTCTGGCAAGGAGTTGAATAGTTATTATCTCAACAGTAAGCATGCTTCTAACATAAGATGGTCTTATTATAAATAATGTACTAATGGGAGCTTATGATACTTGAAAAGAGAGGAAAAAAAAAAGCAAAACTCTTGAAGCCATGGATTTTCTTGAGATCTCTAAATGCCACTTGATTTAGGAATGCCTCTGCTTTGGATGCTGAGTGTGCCACAACTTCCTGCCTAACACACTTGCCTTGTCATTAAAAAAAAAAAACTTCCATATTCCATGTCTACATTCACTATTTAGTTCCACTAGGCCTCTACCATGACGCCTTAACTTTAGAGATGACATATGGGGGCATTTCTGAGAAGCTTTTCTCTTCCATAACTTTCAAAGGCCTAAAGGACTTGTTCATGTGTGAAGGTGATTCATGTGCCCCACAATAATTAAGAGGAAAGTATGGAGAGCTCAGTGGATCTGGGTGCTTTCTACCCAAGGCTGACCTCTTGGAATGCTGATTTCTGATCCTTCTTCTTTGGAAGGGGTTTGAAACCTTTTCTTCGTGTGTGTGTGTGTGTGTGTGTGTGCGTGTGCGTGTGTGTGTGTGTGTGTGTGTGTGTGTGTGTGAAAGAGAGAGAGAGAGAAAGAGAGAAAGAGGGAGAGATCCTTTTGCCAGCCCTAGTGAAACCTATGAACCCTTTCTTAGGTTGTTTTTAAATGCATAACTTAAAATATATGGAATTACAAATGAAATCAATTATATTGAAATACAGTTATCATTCCCTATTAAAAAAAATAGTTCGCAGACTTTAGGTTAAGAACCCTCATCCTGTTAACATAGGATGACCAGAAGACCAATGAATCCAGGGTCCTGCCAATCATTCTTGTTTTGGGTTTCCTTCACTGACCCAAATCCTTTAGGTTCCTTAACCTTTTAGGCCTTTCATTTCCAATTTCAAGACACTTTGTTTTGTAAAATGTCTAAATAAATGGCAACTATCACTCTGTACCTCTAAGTACTTTAAATGCTATGGAGGATTAGAATAGAAATTAGCCCAGTAAGCATAATGGGACTCTTAAAGAACATAAAATTAAAATTCTACTTTCAATTTCATTCCATTTGTCAAATTGATTTTTTTTTATGACTCACCTGATTGTATCTTTAAGTGCTCTCTTCTAGACTCCATAATTCTCTCACACACCCTGAGCTAGGACTAAATTTCTAACAAGACACCCTATGATCTTTTGTGAGTTTAAACAAATAGTGTCTGCTGTTATAATTTTTTGAAAGGCACAAGAGGAGACGCCTGTGTCTTGAGAGAAGTAAGTCTCCTTCATGATGAATCTTAGTTTTTAGGAACACAGTTGAAAGATTCAAACCAATTTTAACTTCTGAGATTCAGAATAAGGAGGGACTCATATCTATTGGAGGTCTGATCACCCCCTCCTTAATTCTGAACCTTGTGACTAACCAATTCAAGGACTAAGGGATCCCAGGGTTTGAACTATTTGTCTGTCTCCTGCCCCCTTTTCCTTATCTTCTCCTTTCTTCCACTATTTTATTTGCCTCTTATTTCTCTTTTATCCCTACGTCTTTATCTACTCTTTCTTTTGCCTATGTGTCTGATCTCTTTTTTCCACATAGAGTGTACACATATGCATTCTATATATGTATATATGCACAGTATATCTCTTGTAGATACCGAGTTACTAAAAGATTGTCTACCCAGTTAGAATATAAGCTTCTTGGGACCAAAGGCCTCATTTTTTGCCTTTTTCTCTAAGCTCTAGCTTAGAATAGTACTCCTATACATAAGTGCCTAATAAATGCTTGGTGGCTGACTTCCCTCCCTTACTTAAATAATTTTCCAAATATTTCTCCAAGGGAAGAAGGATTTAGACTGAGTTCCCCATTTTAGTTCAGTGGCAATGTGCCTAACATTGCTCAAAGCTAACACAAAAAGTTACCATCTTTAATTGTAATTTTTATTATAAATGCTAATAGTCTTTCTCCTAGAGTCATTTTAATTGGGGAAAAAAATCTCTTCATATGGTACATGGGGTTGTAACCATCTACTCTGTAAGATGGCCTTTAAAGAATCTGTCGTGTAAATGGAATATACATTTCCTTTGTAAATCTAAATTAAATGTGTCCAAAATTACCTGAGAAGTCTTTATATTCAAAAGCTATTTCACTTTACTCTGAGACTTGTGAGACAGTAAGCTGTTGGATATAAGCTACTAAAACTATTGCCAAAGAAAAAAAGATTCCTGCTTTCAAGTCTCTTGGAATACATGTAAATGGAACAAATGTACATCCACTTCCAGGAATAGTGTAGGCCATAGAAAATAATATATTAGCATGCAAGCCAGTATTTGAGAGTTTTCCAATGTAGAATATCTATTTTCCAAAGAAGAGAATCTATAGTCATGGATTGATTTGACTCACCTTTCTGTTTCTCTTACTTGTCTGTATCTATATTAATGTATATATTAGTGTGTGTGTGTGTGTGTGTGTGTGTGTGTGTATAGTAGTAGTAGTAGTGGTAGTGGTAGTGGTAGTAGTAGTAGTAATAGTAGTAGTGGTAGTAGTAGTATAAATGTCTAAATACTAGGTTTGGGATTTTCTTACAATCAGCCTCTATAATTGTGTAATGCAATTTGCCAATAAGATCATCTGAACTGTAGAACAAAACTGGAAAATAATAAAGAATTAAGGAATCAAAATCATGAGCAAACATTATGGGCTAGGAGTGCCTAGATTTGTTCTTGCTACCTGAGATGAAGTTTAACACAGGTCCTTACCCTTTCTCTCAATAGCAGCAATGGGAATGTTCTCCACACTTGACACATGATCCACCCATGTGTCGAGTCATAATCATACATGGCACAGAAATTTGGGGCCATGCTTAAGCAAGAGGATGGTGCATCTGCTTTAGAATTAGATTGGGAAAATAAGGACAATTATCTTGTTGGTCTGGCAGTTTTATAGAGAATAAGTATTTCTATAAGTGTTATTTTGTTGGAAGCTTTGAAAGATATTAAACATTTGTAAAATTGATTAGAATACATCACTTTTACTGCCAAATAGTTGGACAATTGCTAATATTGACATAGAAATGTATTTAACTGGTTGAATAATATTTAGGGTTATAGTTAGCTATATTTTGCACTAGTTGTAAATAGCAACTGTTTGGGGTCCAATGAAGTGAAACCATATCTATTCAAACAAGTTTGAATTGACAGGTAAGGCCCTGCTCCCATGACTTGAACTGAGTTCTCAACAACCAGCAACTTAAAGATGAACAGATGGGCTCCTGTGTTGATCCTGCATCCAGAAAGGTATTAAAGAAAGGGAGAAGTCAGTGAGTGAAGAAGGCTGTAGGATCTTTCTTCCCTCCATTGCCAAATCTTAGATAGGCAACATATGGTCTGATTGGTATCTGATTAACAAGGATAATTATTTAAAATAGGAAGCACCTGTCTTCTCTATTTTGTAGATAAAGTCTGCTATTAAAAAAAAAAATCTTGTATAGTCCTTGACTCCATGTTCTCCTCTACTGTTCATTAAATACGCTTGTATTCAGGCTTCCAAATTCCCTCAAATGAAACAATTGTTGTTTAAGAACTGCCTTTTGAAATTGCTGTTAAGAATTTGTGCATTGCTTTATTTCTTAGACTTTCTCAGTCTTTATCTTCCTTAAACTCTTTCTGGTAATGATGACTATCCCTTCTTTCTGCATGTTTCCTCCTCCCTCAGCTTCATAGGGACTTTTCTGCTCTGGCCTTCTTCCTACATGCCGGAGGATTCTTTGCCAATCTAATATCCTACATAGATGTTCATGATCCACCTCCTAAGTATGGCTGACTCCCAAATCTCTGTTCTCAACATTCTTTTTTTTTTACTTATCTATTTTCCATGCATTCAGTGATCAGATCTCTGAAGATCACTTATACTTTTAAATATAAGTGATCCTTATACTTTTAAGTCTTATGCTTTCCAGCCATATCCAGCTTCATATTATTATCTTATTTCCAGACTTGTGTTAGCAACCTCTCAAGGTCACTGAAAGTAATCTTTGCCATTATAAGGGCCATTATGATAAAATTGACCATGATAGTCCTCCCCAGCTCATATATCAGTCACCAACATCTGGGTTAAGGAAGGAGAGGGAAGGGAGCTTTAAAGTTGAAATTTAAAGTCAATAATAGTTTGCTCCAACCTATCTCCCTTCTGAGTATATTTCACATTCTTCCCTTTGACACAGTATCTTGGCCAGTGTTTTCATTTGACAAGGTCACATTTGACTTCTGTAATCAATTCTGGATACTGATTTGCTAATTTCTGCTTGTATAAATGAAAGTTGGGTAGCTATATGGTGCAGCATATAAAGCAGTGTGGTTGGAATCAGGAAGACGCATCTTCATGAGTACAAATCCGATCTCAGAAACTAGCTGTGTCACCCTGGGCAAGTCACTAAACCCTGTTTGCCTCAGTTTTTCATCTATAAAATAAGCTGGAGATGGAAATTGAAAACCGTTCAAGTATCTTTGCCACGAAAGCTCTAAATGGAGTCATGAAGAGTTTGGCATGACTGAAATGACAAAACAATAGCAACAACAAAATGAAATTTAGCAAAGGATAGGGTCTTCGGATGGGACTGAATTCATTTATGACTTGCCAAATACTGAACTCACAAGTGTAACACCATTTTAGGAGACTCCTTTCTGAAGTAGTAGAAACATTTCCCTTAAACATAATTTATCATATTTTTTTTACTTACATATCAAAATATTTTTTAAAAGAATATCCTTATATAACCTGATAATTTGTATACTAAATGTTCCATGGTTGTTTTTCTCTTTTTCAACTGTTAACAAAAAGCACGACTAGGTTTTGTCTTACCAAACTAAACCTCTCTTACCCACTAAACCCCCACCAATTCCTGTTCCACTTAGAATAATATTAGCTTCTTCCATGTTAGACTCAGGGTAACAAGCTATTATACTGTTCAGCTCTTTTTTTTCACATGGAAATCTATGCATTTTGGATAACAGTTCAAAATTTAAATTGGAATTTTTCTATAACCCATAGTCATAGAGTGACACATAGACTTTGACATAAAATATGTAGTATGGAAGGAAGAGTAATCAAGTGTGGTTTGCTTTAGGATGGTCATAAGGATGTGATGAGGGATATCAGGTAGTGTTGGATGTCTTGTTCTTACATAATGTGCAATCCATTTATGTTCTGTGTGCTGGGTTAAACTGGGACTTGTTTTCCCATATTTACTCAATTAGGAAACTCTCAAGTTTCTTGAGAGAGAATGTTATATCATTTGTGTGCTTGGTATCATTTGGTAAACATAATCACTTTTAAAAATTCTGTTTTTTTTTCCAGTATTCTGTACTTTGTAGATATTAGTAAATACCCGGTATGTTTGCTGTATGTCAGTCAATCAAATCATAATAATGAACATTATTTTTGTGAGATTTTAAGCTTTATAAAGTTCTTGTCATAAATTATTTCATTTTATTCTCACAATAAATCTATGAGGTGAGTGCTCTTATTATCCCTACCTTACAAATGAGTAAACTGAGTCTGAGAAAAGTAAGTGTCTTTAACAGTGTCTGAGACATCAGCCTGGCTACAAGCTCCAGGTCTCTATCTACTATGCAACTTAGCTGTAATCTATATGGTTAGTTAATTGTAGAAGCTCTGTGATGATTTATTTAGGTATGAAAGAATCATAGAAATGATTCCATATTATTATAAAAAGAACAGGTGGTTACCTATAGAGGTACCTTACCCCCTCTCTGGAAAGCCCATTTCACTTTTCAGCAGCTCTAACAATTGGGAAGTTTTTCCCTAATATCAAACCTAAATTTGTTTCCTTCCAACTTCTTCCTATTCCTTCACTGCAACTCCCAGATTTTTTTAAACTGTTGCTGTCTATCCTTCTCAACCCCATCTTGCACTTGAATTTTTGCATACAAGTATAAGACCTCATTTACTTTTGCTGAATTTCATCTCATTGTAGTCTATACTAAACACTAAACTAGCAAGATCTTTTTTATCCCTTATTCTGTCATTTATAGTTTTATCTATTCCTCCCAGTTTTATGTCATTTGTAAATATGATGAGCATTCCACCTATGCCTTTAACCAAGATATTGATAAAAATGTTAAATAGTTCAGGACCAAGCAGACATCCTTGAATACTTCAGTGGAGACCTCTTTCCTTGTTTAGACTAGACAACTGACAACTCCCTAAAGACTGAGTCCAGTCTCCCAACCATGCATATGGTTGAAACCATATTATTCTATTATCTTGTATGCACTTTTCCATTTTTCTCTTTCAGAACTGTTTAAGATAGATTAGTTAAAAAAAATAAAATGAACAAAAAAAATTTGCTGAAATCTAGGTAAACTATATCTACAGCTTTGCCCTCATCTACTATACACACACACACACACACACACACACACACACACACACACATATAGATAGATAGATAGATGATAGATAGATATATAAATAGATGTATATAGATATAGATATAGATATAAAGAGAAAGAGAGAGAGAGAAGAATAAGAACAAGAACAAGAAGAAAGAGGAGGCAGAGGAGGAGGAGAAGGGGGGAGGAGGAGAAGAGGAGAAGGAGAAGGAGAAAGAGAAGAAGAAGGGAGGTTGAGGGTGAGGGGAAAAAAAGGAAGGAAGGAAGAAAATTAATGTAGTTGGGGCCTGTTCCTCTTGAAGTCTTATCATCTCTTGTGTCATCATTTTTTTCCATATCTAACTTTTCATCAATCAAGTGGTATTTAATCCATTACAGAATTTTCTCAGGAACTAGAGTAACTTTTACTGGTCTACAGCTTGCACGCTCAACTTCTTTTTTTTTTTTAATTGAGACATTATTCCTTTTTCAATCTTGTCATACCTCAGATTTTTACATGCCATTTTAAATATTACTGAATGGTTCAGCAAATGCTTCTTCAATCTCTTTCAAAAGTTAAGGATATAGTATGATTTTTTGGGCCATGTGCTCTGAAGTCATTAAAAATAATTATAACTTCTCTATCTCACTACTTTTCTTAGTATCTTCTTCATCTTAGTCATTTTTGTTTTGTTATTTATAATGCAGAAATAATTCTCTTTATCCTAGAAAGCAGATAAAATTTTTGCTGCTCAGCTTCTGACACAGTACCACCAGATGTCTTTATAATTGAAATCTATCATTTCTACTCTGTTTTACTTCTTTGGCAATTTTATTATCTATCCCATTTGTAATGCCAAGGAAAGGCAATTTCCAAGGTTCAGAATACCAGCATAGCAAACTCCATTTATTCCGTGACAGATTAAGGCAAAACATTCACAGAACAGAGAAAATTAAAATACAGTGTAACTCATTTAGCAAGTAAGTTCTCAATTCAGTCCAAGTACTACTCTACCCCTGGACAGTACATTCATTTAGTCAGTCAATGTCTCTCTTCTCAAATGGAGATTAGTTTCCAATCATAAACAAAGTACATTCATTTGGTCAGTCACAGAACACAAAAGAAAGTCAAAAGTTTCCCATCCCTGGATCACTCTCTCAAAAGGGGCAGAACAGCACAAAAGGCCATCTACCTTTAAGCTATGTTAAGGTATCATTACAACATTGAATACCCAAGGAGAGGTCCTTTCTTCATCTTGACAGGGGTCAAGTTCTCAGCAACCTCTGTTCCTGGGGAGACAAAGCTTAACAAAGCCACAATATACATAGTCAGTGTCCTCATCAATTCACTCTCTGCCTGCAGAACAGTCTCAGGACCCCCAAAAACATTAGCAAGTCCCTCTTCCAGGATTTCTGTAAACACACAACAAGAAAATCCTCATTCAGGGCTTCAAAACCAACAGCAAGGTTCCAGGACCTCTGCAACAACAGCACTGTCCTCTGTCAGTAAATGTATCTGTCAAAATAACATCAAAAGAGACAGGAAAAATACCAGCACCACAGTCATGCCTCCTTAGTTCTCAGTAGCTCTAGGTGGCAGATCTCAAAAGTCCTGGGCAGACTAGGCCAAATGGTAAAAGAGATTAAAAAAAAAAGCCAATGAGGAGAAGAATGTCTTAAGCAGAATTTGCTAAATAGAAAGAGAGGCACAAAAATTTATGGAAGAAAAAAACTTTAAAAGTAGAATTGGTTAAAAGAAAATGGAAGTATAAAAGCTCAATGAAGAAAACAATTTCTTAAAAATTAAAAATAAGCTAATGAAAGCTAATGCCTTTATGAGAAATTAAGAAACAATAAAACAAAGCCAACAGAATAGGAAAAATGGAAGACAATGTGAAATATCTCACTGGAAAAAAAAAACTGACCTGAAAATTAGATACAGGAGAGAAATTTTAAAATTTTTGGACTATCGGAAACCCATGATAAAAAAAAAAAATTAAAGCCTAAACACCACACCATCCTTCAAGAAATTGTCAGGGAATACTGCTAGACTAGGACAGTAAAATAGAAATTGAAAGAAGATACCAATCATCTCCTGAAAGACATCCCAAAATGCTAACTACCAGGAATATTATAGCCAAATTCCATAGCTTCCAGGACAAGGGGAAAATATCATAAGCAGTCAGAAAGAAACAATTCAAGTATCATGGAACCACAATCAGGATAACACAATATTTAGCAGCTTCTACATTAAAAGATCAGTGAATTTGTAATATGGTGTTCTGGAAAACTGAATATATTAATGAATGGATGAAATAGAAGACTTTCAAGTATTCTTTGTGAAAAGACCAGAGATGAATAGAAAATTTCACTTTCAAATACAAGTCTCAAGAGAAGCATAAAAAGTTAAATAGGAAAGGGAAATCATATGGGAGTCAATAAGGTTAAAATGTTTACATTCCTATGTGGGACGATGATATATGTAACACATAAGAACTTTCTCATTATTAGGGTAGTTAGAAGGAATATATCTAGACAGAGGTGTGAGTTGAGTATGAAAGGATATCTAAAAAATAAAAATTAAAATTAAGTGGTGAAAGAGAAATGTACTGAGGAAAAAGGAACGAGAAAGGGAGAATGGGGCAAATTATCTCATGTAAAAGAGGCAAGAAATAGCTTTTACAATGAAGGGGAAGAGGGGGGAGGTAAGGGA
>CM053580.1:106520475-106566161 GCA_028627135.1 Pseudochirops cupreus
AAAAAAAAAAGCCATTCCCAACTGATAAATAATGAAAAGATATGAACAGTTTACAGATAAAGTAATCAATGTTATTTATAGCCATGTAAAAAATGCTCTAACTCACTAATGATTGGAGAAATTCAAATTAAGACAATTCTGGGGTACTATCTTATACCTATTAGATTGGCTAATAGGATAGAAAAGGTAAATGACAAATGTTGGAGGATATGTGGGGAAAAACGAAACTTTAATGCATTGTTGGAGTTATGAACTGATTCAGCCATTCTGAAGAGAAATTTGGAACTATGACCCAAGGGCTTTAAAATTATGCATTCCCTTTGACCTAGCAACCCTATTACTAAGTCTGTATCCCAAAAGAGATTTAAAAAAAAAAATAAGGAAAAGGACCTATATGCACATAAATATTTATAGCAACTCTTCTGGTGGCAAGGATTTGGAAATTGAGGGGATACTTATTGATTGGGGAAGGGCTGAACAAATTGTGATGTGTAATTATGATGGAATTATTGTGTAAAAAAATGATATCTGTCATCTCAGAAAAAAATGAAAAGACTTACGTGAACTGATAAAAAAATGAAATATAGCATATAAAGTAACAGTAATATTGTAAGATAATCAGCTATGACTGAATTAGTTATTCTCAGAAACACTGTGATCCAAGACAGCTCTGAAGGACTTATGATGAAAGATGCTATCCATCCCCAGAAAACAATTAGAGGTTTATGAATACAGATTGAAGCATATTTTTTTTTTGCTTTCTTTATTTTTCATTAGGAGTTTGGTTTTTTTTGGGGGGGGGGTCTATGTTTTTTTTTTTTCCACAACATGACTAATATGGAAATGTTTATATAAAATTGCTTGCCTTCTGAATAGGGATGACCAGGAAGGAGCAAGAGAATTTGAAACTCAAAATTTTAAAA
Organism: Pseudochirops cupreus; assembly: GCA_028627135.1. Lineage (NCBI taxonomy): Eukaryota > Metazoa > Chordata > Mammalia > Diprotodontia > Pseudocheiridae > Pseudochirops > Pseudochirops cupreus. Next base: position 106,521,399 of record CM053580.1, read on the forward strand.
ATCAAATGTTAAAAATTGTTTTTCATGTAACTAGGGAAAAATAAAATACTGAATATTTTTAAAACAAAATGTATTTGTTTATGACACTTCACTCTTGTTGTGTGGTTAAAATGAAAAGCAAGATGTATATAATAGTGATCTGCAGTTTCATGTAAAATCCTCTTTCTGTTCTACTCTTTATATGAAAATGTTCATTCTATTTAGTTTTTAAACTGAAAATAAAAATAATTCATATAAAATGTATTTTGCTTTAAAAAGTTTCTCAAAGTAGATACATGTGAGGTTAGTGCTTCAATATTTGATTTTATTTTTCTTCTGTGATCTAATAATTATCAAATTTAACCATTCACTATGTAAGAAAATTTAATTCAATTTCCGTAGTTCTTGCCAGTTATAAGTTCACTGAGAAAAAAATAAGGTATCACCTGAGAAAATAGAGACAAGTTTAAAAAGAAAGAAAATATCTCAGACTAAACTTGTCAGATCTAACCAAAGTGTTTATTGCACTGTCCCACTAGGACTCAAATTCTCATATGCCACTTCATATGAGTCAGTCCTTGGAAATCATCTTTGCACAGAACCCTTTCACTCAGTATCCCATGGTTTAAATAATTGGGGGAATGAATTCTGTTTAGGGGAAATAGTTGGTTCATATGGTTACTATGACAACTTTTCAGTTGTGAAATGTTTCCCTTCACCTATTGCTAACATGCAGCTTATTTTCTCCTAAATTGCAACATCTAAATTCTTATTTGAATACCGACAAAATGACAGTGTATTTGCCAATGTTACAGTATCTATAGATATTGGAAACAACTCTTGGAGTTCAACAATATGAGTTCACATCCCACCTCTGATGCTTGCTATGTAAGTGATCTTGAGTAAGTTACTTAAATTTCTTGGTACTTATTTCCATCATCTAAAAAATGAGAGTTTTGGATAAGATGGCCTCTGTACTTCCAGCTCCAGATCTATGAACTTATGACAATAACTGCTATGACCTACTATTCCAGAGCCAGCCTGCAACATATCCTCATTAGGGTTCTAGGGGTATGTTGAGTGGTTAAAGGTATGTCTTCTCTAATTTGCTCTTACCCCTGCCCGGTTTTTATCCCCCAAATCCCATCTTTAGGTGTAAGTGACTAGTGTCTCATTTTTATTTAAACACTTAATATCAAATGGCTTTTTACAAAGAGTTATTTACTAAAAAAAAAAAAAATAGATGGAGAACTTGAAGCACTAAGAGGGTAAATGCCTTGCCCAAGGTTCCATAGGTAATAACTAGAAGAGTCAGGATCTGAGACTCACTTCTCCAACTTTAGATCAAGTGCTTTTTCCACTGCTTCATGTTGCCTAGGTTTCCTCATCCATAAAAATGAGGGGATTGGAAGAAAATGACACAAAAAATGTATCAAGTATATAAATGAAAAGAATAGTAGAATCAAATTAAATGCTGAGTAGCCTTAGCTAGAGAGGAGAAGTAGGGAAATGTCCTACCCTCTTTTCATTTGGGGTGGGAGGTGACTATAACTAAATTACTAATTCAATGCCATACCAATAAAATCATAATCTGGAAGAACAAAAGGTGCAGAAAGTTAAGGGAATTAATGAAAGGAAATGCAAGGGAAGGTGACCTAGCTGCACCATAACTTAAACTGTATTACAAAGCAGCAATCATCAAAACTACCTGGTACTGGCTAAGAAATGGTGGTGGATCAATGGAATAGGTTAAATACATAAGAAACAGTAGTTAATGACTATCATAATCTACTATTTGATAAATCTAAAGACTCGGGCTTCTGGGAAAAGAGCTCACTATTTAACAAAATCAAGTGGGAAAAATAGAAAATAGTGTGGCAGAAACCAGGCAGAAACCAACATCTTTACCCTATACCAAGATAACATCAAAATGGGTGCATGATTTGATATAAAGGCTGATACTATAAGCAAACTAGGATAGCAAGGAATAGTTTACCTGTCAGATCTATGGAGAAAAGAAGAATTTATAACCAAACAAGAGATAGAGAACATTACAAAATGTAAAGTAGATTTTTTTTTATTACATTAAAATGAAAAGTTTTTTGTACCAATGATGTCAATGCAAGGGAAGAAGAAGGCTGGGAAACAATTTTTACAACCAGTATCTCTGATAAAGACCTCATTTCAAAAATACACAGAAAACTGAGTCAAATGTACAAGAATAAAAGTCATTCCCCAATTTATAAATGGTCAAAGGATATGAACAGGCACTTTTCAGAGCAACAAATTAAAGCCATCTATAGTTACATGAAAAAATGCTCTAAATCACTATTGATTAGAGAAATGCAAATCAAAACAGTTCTGAGGTACCACATCACACCTATCAGACTGGCTAACATGACAAAAAGAGGCAAATGATAAATGTTGGAAAATGTGGGGAAATTGGAACATTAATGCATTGTTGGTAGAGTTGTAAACTGATCCAACCATTCTAGAAAGTAATTTGGAAGTATGCCCAAAAGGCTGTAAATTTATGCATACCCTTTGACCTAGCAATAACATTTCTAGATCTATATCCCAAAGAGATCATAAAAATGGGAAAAGGACCCATATGCACAAAAAAAAATTTATAGTAGCTCTTTTTGTGGTGACAAAGAATTGGAAATTGAAGGGACAGCCATCAATAAGTGAATGGCTGAACAAATTGTGATATATGAATATAATGGAATGTTATTTTGCTTTAAGAAATGATGAGAAAGTGGATTTCAGAAAAACCTGAAAATTACACAATGTGGCTGTTACTGTGAACACTGTACACAATAATAGCTACACTGTGTGATGACTGACCTTGATAGACTTATCTCTTCTCAGCAATGCAAGGATCTAAGACAACTCTAAAAGACTCATGATGGAAAATGCTATCCACATCCATAGAAAGAGCCTGAATGCAGATGGAAACATACTATTTGCTCTCCTTTCCTTTTGCTGTTTTATTTTACTTCTTCTTTCTCATGGCACCACCCATTAGTTCTAATTCTTATTTACATCATGACTAATATGAAAATGGGCTTAATATGAATGTATTAGTAGAGCCTATATCAGATTGCATGTCCTCTTGGGGAGGGGAGAGGAGAGGATAAGGGAGAAAATTCAAAACTTAAAATCTTATGGAAGTGAATGTAACAATAAAATTATTTTTTTTAAAGTATAGAGACGTTTCTCCATCATCTTTGAATAACTCTTAGGAAGGACAAAATTACGGGTGGTTATAAGTGTTGAGAAGAGCTTTCTGACATATTTGGACAGCAAAACAACAACAACAACAAAACAATCTTTTAATTTTGATCAAATGTGTGGTGCTTCTGTTTGAAACCTCTTCACAGTAAGCACAGCCTACATTTACACCAAAGCTTGGCTGAAGATATGTCAAAAATACAGTCAAGAATACCAGGTATTTCTTTATGGTGTCTACATTTTGAAAGAAAATAAATTGACTATGACTGCTTGGGGAGTCACTCCATTCTAGAAGTATTTGGTCCTGTTTTGGAAGAATCCTCCTATCTATATATGTGCAGTCTTACTGCTTTCAACACACAATTAATAATCAACTGTTTTGTATACTTGTTTTATTTTGGCAAACTCTATAATTAAAGCTATTAGAATAAAATATCTGAACTATTAAAAAATTAGTCCTTCTTGGTCATGCGAACAAAAGATTATAGACTAGACATTTTTTCCCTCTAAATTATAGAGACTAAAATATATTTTTCATTAGAATTTACTTTAATGATTTGTAAGTTTCAATTAATCATACCTATTTTTCAGTTTTGCTTTAACTTTTTAAGCTATATTTTATATATGGAGCATAGTACCATATACTTACCATAATACCTATGCAGAGTGGTCCACTGGAGAGGATTTGATGGGTACAAACATCTGACCACCTCTATGATTTGGGGAGGCATGTAGCTAAGCTGAGGGAGAGTGGGACCAACCCCCTGAACATGCAGGGAGAATCTTCCTGATCTATGGAGACAAGGCATGGATGGGCACATGAGGGGCCAGTTCAAGCAAAGGTGGTGAACAAGATTCAAGATGCCAGACAGCCCAAGCTATGTGGGGACCTAGTCCTAAAAGACTAGGCTTCAGATCTTAAAAAAAGGAAATTACATGCCTGTAGAATACAACATCAAAACTATATTTATATGCTTCACATAGTACTATTATATGTAGTTTGTTAGAAACAAAATAGAACATATCTATTATTGAATAAAATTATATGACTAGATCCTTGAATATACCTACTATTGTACTATTCTCTGAAAAACTTAGAATTTTTATTCCTCCAGCAAATTCATCAATGAAAATAGAATAAAAGCATTTTTGTTGTGTTGTAATCTTATTGTCTTAATTTATAAAAAAGGTCAGCATCAGTTGACATCAAATGCAAATAGTATAGGATTTTGAGCATGTTTGGTTTTCTATGTTAAAAAATGAAATACTTAATAGTGCACATTGTTGGTTTTGTCTCATTAAGGTAATAGGGAAACAGATTTAATAAAAAGTTTTGCAGGATAATTTTCCATTTTCAGTTATTCAAGTAAAGTTGTATAGAATTACATAGAATGAAGTACAAAAACAACCCTTTCCCTCTATAATATTTTCTGAACATTAAAATTTGTCATTATATTTTTTGGTTCTAGAAAGCATGACAAGGAAATGAAATAATACCTAACACTTTTTAAAAATAACACACATCATACTCTGCTACTGCACTTTTTTGCCTAATTCATTAATTACACAGTATCTATTGCCTATTTTTAATGCAATTCTGATTTCAGTTATGTATTATTTTGCATTCCTTTATTGATACATTGGTCGATTTTACTCTGTACACATCCCCCACATTTGCTATCTAGTAAAACAATTAATATAGCTAAATAAACTTCCATCTCTAATTCACAGATCGTAAAGTCAGTACAAGTAATTGGCATAAACTCTTCACCTTGTACTTGACTTCAGTATATAAAGAGCTGTACTTTTCCACCTTCTATCCTTCCTCCTCAATGCAGTTTGTTATATTTTAACCTGAAGGGACAGGAGGTAGGGACATTTCTCTGTTTCTCTTCAATTCAATCTGAGGCAGCATAGAGTGTGTTCCCTAGGGTGGTCACCTTCTGGAATTTGACCTGACCCAATAAAAGGAAATAAAAATAGAATCTGACATCAATGCTAACCAACTCTGATTCCATCATGAAACTGTTTGTTTTCTCTGGTGACTCTAAAAAGCAGGTTCCAAATGATGCTAGAATCTCTTCTTTTTCATTCATCTGAGAGATTTTACAAAATTTCAAATAAAGTTGGTATACAGCAAAACTTTGAGGCCAAGTAGCAAGTCACTTAACCTCTGGTTGCCTTAACCCACTGGAGAAAGAAATGACAAAGTACTCAAGCATCTTTGCCAAGAAAACCCTACGGACAATATTAGCATGCTATGGTCCATGGTATCACAAAGTCAGACATGGATAAATAGCTGAAAAACAAGAGGAAGAAGCACAATCAAGTCTGCTCTGTAACAGTATATTAATAACATTTTCTTTTCCTATAGCATTTTCATTGACAAAATGAATGATCAATCGGCACAAAAAATTTATAACTTCATGTCAGTAAATGATAGTTTAACTTCTGTCCAATGAGATTTTGGACTTAGTCATTTTGCAATAGTGATGATAAAGGTATTTAATAGAATTCAAGTGTATTTTGTTGATTTTCATTTCTCTTAAGAAATATAATTCTGCCTATAAAGAAATATAGATAAGTTATAGGCACATACAACGTGCTTTACCTCACTGTATATTTACATTGAGCTATTACATGTGGAATCTGAGTATGAAGGCTTTATAAATACAAACTTTTATTAGTAGAAAGAAGCCAAGTTATAAATCAAAATATGAGCTTGTGAGAAAAAATGAGTTCCTTAGAAAGAACTCATGACACTGCAAATTCAGAAATTGCACAGAAAACATGCAAGGTAAATTGTTATCATTCACCTTATACCAACAAGGACTGAACACTTAGAATTTATTTCTTTCTCAATTTATTTTCAGTATATGAAACAACGATCATATCTACACAAAACCAAATAAAGGAATCAGAGTGTGGCATAATTGACCAATATACTTCAACAACATGGAAATCAGAGGCATCAATTTCTCTTTAGTGTATCTGAATAGCACATTGCAGAGGAAAAAAATACTACTTTTAAATACCTTAAATACTTTTGAACTAATTCCTTATATATTTTAAAAACAAGACACATAGAAATGAAATCTCTCTTATCAAAGAAATGTGTTGGAAATTTTTCCCCAGTTTCTTTTCCTCTTTTAATGTTGGCTTCATTAGATTTATTTGTTCAGTTATACACATACACACACATAATTAAAATTATCAATTTTATCTCATGTTACTATTCTTATTCTTTTTTTTCATGATATTTTCTCCTAAACATAAATTTAACAGGTAATTCTTCCCATATTTCTTGAATTTGTTAATGATATAATTTTAAAATTTCTTTGTCCTGTACCAGTTGGCACTTATCTTTATGTAAGGTGGGAAGTATTGGGCTTAATATAATTTCTTCTAAACTGCTCTCCAATCTTCTTAGCTTTTTTTGCTAAGTAGACAATTTTTGCCCCAGTGAGTGAAATATTTGTATTATTAAACACCAGGGTAGCTTGAACTCTCCCTTTTGTATTTTTCATTCAATACTTCAAAATATATCAAAACTATTTATAGGTGTTCTGTCACAATTGACAGCTTTCCTTGTGACAGTAGAATTCTGAAAGAACCTTTATAATACCATCTATTAAAATATAAACAGCTCATCCTTTAAAATCCCTTTATCTCTTTTCACTATTTTTCTGGTTGGTTCTCCTTTTAAATTTTTTCTATTAGTTTATGAACTTGTATTTCAAAGAAACTTTTCAATTTTATTTTTTTCATTAGAAATATTTGAAAATCATCCATTTCATTGAAGGCTCATTTTTCCCTTAAAGAATTGTATTTACTTTTGCTGGAAAAAATTTTCTTGGCTCTTGACCTTTGTCTATTACTTTTTGGAATATCTCATCCCTGTTCACTAGCTTCTAACTTGTGTGTACTCCTGATTATGGTTCCTTGCTATTTTGATTCTTTCAGGTTGCTTGTAGTATTTTTTTTTTTCTCTTTTGCTTGGAAGATTTGTGTTTTTCTTTTTTCTTTTTTTTTTCAGAGGGGGGAAGGCAGAGCAATTGGGGTTAAGTGACTTGCCCAAGGTCACACAGCTAGTAAGTGTTAAGTGTCTGAGGCCACATTTGAACTCAAATCTTCCTAACTCCACAGCCAGAGCTCTATTCAGTGCACCACCTAGCTACCCCAGCTTTGTATTTTTTTGATGACAATTGTGTGATTTTGAATTTGGTGTTTTCTTTTGAGTGGTGATCAGTACATTCTATTTTCATATTTTCTTCTGATTCTAATATTATCAAGCAATATTCAATAATAATTTTTTGAAAAATGATATCTATGTTCTTGTATAATGCCACTGTCTAACCTACAAACCTATAGGTGTTGTCAATGATTGAAGGGGGTAAAAGGTGAAAGCACAGGATATTTCGAAGAGGGAAGTGAAGAGAGTAAAGGAAGTTTTAAAGTGGATGGTGACTAGTGGAGGATTGGATGTTGACTGTGTAGTCTTCTCAAACTGTTAACCGAAGAGACTAGACAATGGAGGCTCTTGATTTAGCATAGGACAACGTGCATTCCCCCTGAAGAAACACAGTTCTAGTAAAAGGGTTTAATGAAGATTAAATAAGTGCATGAGTAGTAGGTGCTATTGTGGATTGTACATGTTCAAGATGGAAGAGCAGAGCTGCTGTGAATTCCTGAACTTCACTGACAGTGATTTTCATGGATAGTGATTTTTTCTTTGGGGCTTTAGTGTGAGTAAAACTCAGGAGAAACATCCTTTTACCAGCAAGTTGGAAACAGGAGATGGCACTGAGCTGTGTGGACTTGGGGTGGCATTGGATATCTAAATTGTTGAGTTTGGACTTGTTTGTCATTGCCTGAGGTTGGGGTAGGAAAGGAGATGAATTACTAACTTGATAAGGATTGCCAGTACATTGATCTTATTTGTTTATTTAATTCCTAGTATTCTGATTTTTTTTAAAAAGTAGTTTACTAAGTACTTGAATTTTATGTGAATCAACAAAACACATTATTAATGACCTACAAATGGAAAGGCTTTTTTTTTTCAGATAGTATATTGGCTAGGCTATGATTTCATTGGCTAATACATACATCCATACTCCAGAAGTTCAAGAAGCCATAGGATTAGCCTCCTCCCCCCAGAGTTAAGAGGACAAATGCAGTCAGCACTTTGAATACTGGGGAGAACTTGGTGATTACCAAGGTAGCCAGGGGATACAGTGCTTGAATTGCAGGTCCTGGTGTCAAGAAGATCTGAGTACAAATCCAAATGTGTGACCCTGGGTAAGTAACTTAACATCTGTCTGAGATTCCTCAATTTTAAAATGCTTATAATAATAGTAATTACCTTTTAGGGATATTGCGATAAAAGAGATAACATGTGTAAATTAATTAGCCCAATTGCTGGCATATAATAGATACTTAATAAGTTCTTGTATCCTTCCTTTGTTTGTACTGTAGTCTCTGGTCTTGGTTAGTTCATAGAGTGATAGAGAATTAGTTCATGACTACAGGTAGAGTAATTGGTTCCTACTATTTCCCCCATCTGCCAGCCTTGTAACTAACTCTTTCGAAGAGGCACATTAAAGTCCCATGTGTCTACAGTTGCAAGTGTGTATATTTATATGCATTTCCTATGAATTATTGAATAAAGATTCAAATTTCTTATTTAATATTGAAGCCTTCTGCCTTAATTAATAGCATACACATTCATGCATTTTATGCTGTAACAATAATAAAAAAATTATTTATTGTTATCTGATATTCTTCTACAATCTCTACCTGTGTATTATTCCTCATCTCTAATTATGATAGCCTACTCATTTCTCATTTTTAAAGTATTATCTCTTCTATGATGCTTTCTCCAATTTCACCCTCTCTGAACCATTCAGACCACTTTTTTTAACTTTCCCTAAACATTTAATCATTTCATAATTTAATTTATTATTTAATCATTTTTAAACTCATAATATTTATGTCCACATATATCCCACTTAATAGGGTATAACATTCCCAAGGGTAGAGCTGTTGTTATTTTTTATTTAATAGAATGTAAGTTTCTTGAGGGCAGGGTCTCCATGGTTTTTCTCTTCGTATGCCCCACACATAATACACTGCCTTGAAGCTAATGGACATTAATACATTTGTTAAATTGCACTATGTCTCTGTATCTCTAGTATCTAGCTCAGTGTCTTTCATAAAATCTCTGTTTACTTAATGTATGTGCTTTGATTCAATACTGAAATTCCCTGTTGTATCATAATTCATTTCTTTGCCTTTCATCTTTTTTTTGTCTTTTTTATCATGTGCTGAAAATACACTTTTGTTTCAACTTTTGCCTACTATTTTCAGTAGCAATAAAAAGCTTTCTCTGTATGGAATGGTCTGTTGTAACAAAAGTAATTGTTTCCTTTAATACTTGTTAACTATTATTAATAGTTACAATTAGCAATTTAGTATTAATGGTATAGGAAGCACATAATGAACCAGGTGTCTCTATCTATGTCAGTTCTGGGGAAATGCCAAACCCAACTTCCATATATCTCTACAGACTGCAATAAAGTAGCTAATAATAAAGCAAATATATTAGCTAAATAGAGAAAAGTAGCTAAATAGCTAAAAATAAAATAACATTTTATTATTAAAAAATTGTTTCCTATATATTATCACATTTGGTTCTTAAAATAAACCTTGAAATTGCTTAACATCAGTATTGTTTTACCCATATTACAGACAGTATACCTTAGTTCTTAAGTCTACCTACTTTCCCTTACTCTTCTCTCTTCCTTCTGCTCTTATAGTAAGATGTTAACTTTTCCATGTTAATAGTGAATATCAATTGCCCTTGGTATAACATATCCCATGTCTTCCATGCCTATAATGTATCTGTTTTACCTGCATTCATATTATTTTTGTAGCATAAGTTTATTCCCTTCTGTTTCTTGGTTCTTGCTCCATTGTTAATTTAGTCATACAGATAGTGCCTCCATCTACATTAATTCTATGGTTACCTGAAAGGCATCATGGGATAATAAATAGATCACTAGATTTGAAATCATGAAATGAGGTCAAATCTTGCCTTTGACCAATAGTATCTTTCAAATGCATGCTCTCTTTTCCATTCCACTAAAACTTCTTCACAAAATTTCTGGTGTGATGTTCACAATGTATAGTTGTAATCATGCCACAGTTCTGTTCAATAATCTTCCATGACTCCATACTGGTTCCTGTATAAAACATTTATCATCCTAGTAGTCAAGACATTTATATTCTGGTTATAATCTACTTTCCAATCATATGTTACACAATGCCAACTCTATCTTCTAGCCAAATGAGAAGTCATAGCATCCCTCATTCTTATCTTACTACAGGCTATCTTCTTGCCTTTGCTCATATTTCCTTAAATTTCTGGAAGATATCTCTTTCTTATCTCTGTCTCTAACAATTGAAAATCCTTTTTCCTTTCAAAATATAACTTACCTATAATTTCTACCATGGAGCCTTCCTTCAGTCTCCAAATGGAAATGATTTCTGCCTCCTTAACCTCATGGAATCATAAAACATTAGAGCCAGAAGAAATCATTATCTATTCTTAACCTCTCATTTAATAGTTGCAGGGATTGAAACCTACACAAATTACCTTGCTTCCCCATTGTTATCCAGCTATTAAATTCTGGGGACAGGTTTTCAAATCAAGACTCATGATTTCAATGCTACAACTATAAGCCCATTACAATTCTGTATATCTTTATTTCATATTTGTATTTGAAGCACCTCAGAGAGTACTTTCCATAAAATGAGCATTTAATGCTTCAGCAGAATTTAATCTGTAGGCCTGAAATAGGGACAATTTTAAGTGACTTTCCAAAGAATCACATTTTGCATGTTGTGAAGTTTGTATGAAATTTGTTTCTTTTGACTCATACTTAAAAGGTCTTATATGCTGACTCTGCCACATTTTAAGAGTTCCTTAAATAATCAGAAAGGTAATGTTGTTGCTCTTAGTAGTTCAACAATTGGGAGACTGGATCAAGGGGAAAGGGATTAGGAAACTGGGAATCAAGAGATTTCTTTGATGTATATATAGTAGGATATTACTTATAAGCTAATGATAAAGATATTAGTAACAGAAGTGAGATGACAAATTTTAATAATCAGGATACTGGAATGCTTTCTAAAATAGATTATTTAAGTAGCAATGTTCTCTTCCTTCCATGATCTCCTCCCAAAAGACTGATACTTAACAAAACTATGTTAACTCAGACTTTAATTCTCAAATGGGACTGACACAATTTGAAATTGCTGATTGGGAAATTTTATGTAAGAGCAATTTTAAGCACATAAAACTTTACCTACTGATGCAATATTATAATAGTGGATATAACTAGATAATGGAGAAGCAGAAAGTTCTATTATTCTTGAAAAATGCTACAAGGGTAAATTTAGAAATAATACATTTCAATCCTTCATTGTTATTCTAAAAATAATCTACTCTAAGTTTGAGGTATAGAGAAAGCCTGGGATAAATATAGTGTTGGAATGAAATGAAACATTTAACAATGCTGGTATTGAGAGACAAATGTAGGCTCATTTGGGGGAGGGGAAAGTGAGATTGAGGGACCTAAATTTAGATAGAGAAAGAATTAGCCTAATCATTGACCCAGAAGGAAAACTGCACTAAATATACTTCTCTATTCAAAATAGAAAGATGGGTGGTAGGAGGAACTGAGGCAAGAATGTCTGTGTCATTAGTGCTATTTCCAAATGTACAAAATGAAACCAGTTGATTGTTCATAACAAGAGAGGTTAAATCAAAGACAAAAGGATTAGTATTGAGGAACTGGGTCAGTGTCAAGTATATGTATCTAAACAAAGCAACTGCTATCCAAATGCAGTTACACAGGAAGATGGTATTTGAACTAGAATTTAAATTGATGTACATTTGTAGATCTTTTAATGGATCTGAGAATAGCAATAAAATCCTAAATGCCATAATTTATTTACAAAATAATGACAAATGAAATGGGATGAATTATTTCAACCATATAGGTAGTTGTACTTAGAAAGCTTAGGGAAAGATGGCTTTGATTCTTGATCCCTCAATATTCAAACAGGACACACATGTGCATCACCTGCAGAGAGACTCTAGTACATGACATATTTTTAATAAGCATTTATTGGATATATGTGAATGACTCAAGTTTTTTTGTTGTTGTTGGTTTTTTTTAAGGTCTTTGTCCTATTCAAGGAAGACTAGCACCTCTGGTGTGAGGGGTTGCCAAGTACTTTTCAAGGCTACTCATCCACCTTTGGTGTCTAACTGGCACTCAACTCTTTCCTGTGATTCCAAGAAGCTGTAGCATGTGCAGTAGCCACACCCTGCAAGACATTTTGGCAGACAGGCTAAACCAGGTTGCCCATTGGCCAGTTAGAGGTTGGCTACCCCAAGCATATGAAGATGTCCTGGGCAGAATGAGAAGATGAGAACAATTTGTTCCAATGGTCCATTAAGCCAGCAAAAGCAGATGCTGTGAAGAACTTAGAGCTTAGTCAGACATCAGAGACAACAAGGCCATCCACTGCATCTTAGGCCATTGTCATTCATCTTGACTTTTGTCTTGCCATTGGATTTTGACCACTCTGGAAGACAGAGCGAGACTGATTATTCTGTACAACTCTGCCTCACTTAAATCTAATTCAAACTCAAATCAAGATATCACCGATGAAGTCACTGGTCCTGTTCAAAAACCAAGGACAAACAGCAGAGCCAGCCTCCTAAGTAGGAAGAGAAACAGATTGCCATTATGTCATGAAGACCTGTCTACACAAAAATATTCATACAAGTTGGAATTATCATTTACAAAATTATTACCATACTACCCTGCCTGCTGACACATGAAATTTTACTATTAGAGATATATCTTTTTTTCTCAATAATTTGTCACTTACTAAAACAAAATCTCTTGCCCCTTCCCCCCTCCCCCAAGTGAATTATCATTAAGACAAATCAGTTGTATGCAGAATATTTTTCTGATATCAACACATATATGTATATGTAAAAATATATACATGTGCACATGTACAAACGCTTGTATACAATCAAAAAGTGAGTTTTTAATAGGGAAAACTGGGGGAAAAGAATACAAAGCTACTAAGATTGTCTGCTTTTCTATATTTTATAGCAACTACTGGTTGTTGTGATTAATGAGATGGAGGACTAGATATTTTTCCAATATTCAAAATGTTTCAAAACTCTTTAAATAAGAATTATGTAAAAGAGATAAAAACATTTAAATTCCTCCACAGCCTACAATAACAGGAGCCATGCTAGAATAGGTAGGGTCCCAGCAACCCCAGAATAGGCCTCAGGAGGACTGAATCACTAGTAGCGGTGGTGGTTTCCAGACCTCTCAACCCACAGATGCCAAAGACAACTTTTAAGATTGTCAGGTGAGAGTGGAGGCCCCATCCCTAGCAAACCAGGAGAAGAACTTGGGAGCCTTTCAATCAGCAGTAGCAGTGGCAGTGGCAGCAGCTGCTTCCAGAGCTCTCAGCGCACAAATGGCAAGGTATCCAAAAAGTGGTCAGAAAGAGATTATAGGAGTCTTTTTGCTAGCATTGAGGCAGGATTCTGTTGCTTTCCCATACTAAGATCTGAGTTGCAATCCTGGATAGCAGTCACAGGGTGAGGTGGAGCACTAGCAAACCAGAGCTTGCACATTGCAGGGATCCTCCTCACAGTTCCAGGCAGAAAAGAGTGCTTTTGGCCACTTGAAGTCCAGAGTACATAGGCCAGGAGAGTAGTAAAGACCTCTCCTTAGATCATGCCACCTTGGAAGAACTGACAACTTACAAATTCCTAGAAGTATCTCTGAAAACAACTGCACAAAAACCCTGAAGTTTGGGAAAATTTGCCCTTCACCCTGGAAGCAGAGCCCTACCTTAACAAAGAGCCAAAAAGTCAAGTAATAGGCTGGGGAAATGAGCAAGCAATAGGAAAAAAAACAACTCTGAAAATCTAAAGTTACTACAGGAACAAGGAAGATCAAAACACACAATAAGAAGAATAAAACAAAGTCAAAGCTCCAACATCTAAAGGCTCCAAGAAAAATATGAATTGGTCTCTGACATTGAAAGAGTTTGAAAAGGATCTTAAAAATGAAATAAGAGGAGTAGAGGAAAAATTGGGAAGAGAAATGAGAGTGATGCAAGAAAATCATGAAAAATGAGTAAAAAAAATACTGAAGAAAATAACACCTTATTAAATAAACAGACTAAGCCAATGGTAAGAGAGGTCCAAAAATCCAATGATTAGAAGAATGCTTTACAAAGCAGAACTGACCAAATTGAAAAGAAGTTCAAAAGCTTTGTGAAGAAAATGATTCCTTAAAAATTAGAATGGAAATTCCAAAAGATTTATGATGGAAAAGGGTATCCACATCCAGAGAAATAATTACGGGAGTCTGAATGCAGATTGAAGCAAACTACTCTCTCTCTCTCTGTCTCTCTGACTCTCTTTCTCTCTTTGTTTTGTTTTGTTTCTCATTGTTCATTCCATTGGTTATAATTCTTTTCTACAACTTGACTAATGTTTAATATGAAGGTATATGTAGAAACTGTCAGATTGCATGCCCCCTTGGGGGAGAAGGGAAGCAGAGGGAGGGGGAGAAAATTTGGAACTCAAAAACTTGTGGAATTGAATGTTGTAAACTGAAAGTTAATAAATTTAAAAGAAAAAAATAGAATGGAGCAAATGTAAGCTAATGTCTTTATGAGAAATCAAGAAACAATAAAACAAAACCAAAAGAATGAAAAATAAAATAGAAGACAATGTGAAATATCTCATTGTAAAAACAACTGATCTGGAAAAAAATACAGGAGAGATAATAAAATAATCATTGGACTATCTGAAAGCCATGAACAAAAAAATGGAATTGAATGAATCCAGCAACCATCTCCTGAAACAGATACCTAAATGAAAATGCCACGAATATTTTAGCCAAATCCCAGAGTTCCCAGTCAAGTAGAAAATATTACAAGCAGCCAGGAGGAAACAATTCAAGTATAGCGGAGCCACAATCACAACAACACAAGAATTAGCATCTTCTGCATTAAAAGATTAAAGGGTTTGGAATATGATATTCTAGAGGGCAAAGGAACAGAATTACGACCAAGAATCACCTACACAGCAAAACTGAGTAAAATCCATGAGGTAAAAAATTGACAATCAATGAGATAGAAGAATTTCAAGCATTCTTGAGAAAAGACCAGAGATGAATAGAAAATTTGACTTTCAGAAACAAGACTCAAGAGTAGTACTAAAAGGTACACAGAAAGGAAAAATCACAAGTGCCTTATTAAACTTAAACCATTTACATGCCTATATGGGAAGATGATATTTGTAACTCATAAGACCTTTCTCATTACTTAGAAGGAGTATGGATAGACAGAAAGCACAAGTTTATGTATGGTGAATATGAGGCAATGACATCTAAAAAAAAATTAGCATGTTAGAGAGGAATGTCCCAGGAGAAAAAGAAAGGAAGAGGTAGAATGAAGTTAATTATCTCACATAAAAGAGTCAAGAAAAAGCTTTTACAGTGGAATGGAAGAGGGGTGAAGTGAGAGAGAGTGAGGGAACCTTACTCTCATCAGAATTTGCTCAAAGAAGAAATAACATACACACTCAGTTGGCTATAAAAATCTACCATATCCTACAGGAAAGGAGAGGGAGAAGGCATAAAGGCATGGTGATTAAAAGGAAGACAGATTGGGGAAGGGGATGATTAGAACCAAAACACTTTTGGGGAGACACAGGGTAGAAGGAAAGAGAGAATAGAATAAACAGGGAGGGGGGAATAGGATGGAGGGAAATACAGTTAGCAATAGTAATTACAAAAAACATTTTGAAGGAAGTTTCTTTGATGAAGGGGTCAGTTCTCAAACATACTGAGTCAAATTTGTAAAAATGAGAACCATTCTCCCATTGAAAAATGATCAAAAGATATGAAAAGTTCTCAGATAAAGTAATCAAAGATATATATCTATAGTGATATAAAAATGCTCTAACTCACTATTTATTAAAGTAAGGCAAATTAAAACAATTCTGAGGTACTACCTCATGCCTATTGGATTGGCTAATCAAACAGCAAAAGTAAAAGATAAATGTTGGAGGAGGTTGGGAAAGATAAGACATTAATACCCTGTTGGTGGAATTGTAATCTGATTCAATCATTCTGTCAAACAATTTGGAACTATGCCCCAAGGGCTATGAAACCATGCATACCCTTTTACCTAGCAATACCACTTCTGGTCTATATCCAAAAAGAAATTAAAAACAAAAAGGAAAAGGACCCATACATACAAAAATGTTTATAGCAGCTCTTTTCTTGGGGCAAAGAACTAGAAATTGAGGAGTTGCCTGTCAATTGTTGTACGGCTGAATAAATTGTGGTATATGATTATGATGTAATATTATTGTACTATAGAAAATGATGAGCAGGATGCTCCCAGGGAAAATTCCAAAGATGTATATGAACTGATATGAAGTGAATGTACTGTGTAGAAAGTAAGAGCAACATTGTGAAATGATCAGCTGTGAATGACTTAGCTATTCTCAGCAATAAAATGATCCAAGATGATTTGGAAGGACTGATAAAAAATGCTATCCATCCCAAAGAACTGATGGTGTCTGAATACAGATTGAACCATCCTTTTTTTTTTTTAACTTTCCTTTTCTTGATTGTTTTTGTCTATGTTTTCTTTCACAGCATGACTATTGTGAAAATGTTTTTCTCACTACACATATATATAACCTATATTGAATTGTCGGCTTTCTAAGTGGGGGAGAGGGGTACAAAAGAAGGAAAGGGGAGAATTTGGAACTTAAAGTTTTAAAAATGAATGTTAAAAGTTGTCGGTTTTCTTTTTCTTTTAGCTGGGGATAAATCCAATCCTAATTTTTTTTAATTTCTTGGAAAACTGGAAAGTATTCTGACAAATATTAGATTTAGACCAATATGTTACATCATATAACAAAATAAGATTCATCTAGATATATGAGAAAAAATATGAAAGCTTTAATCACAAATTGGAGAACAAGAAATGTAGAAGACAGTTGGAGATAATCTTAGAAGGAAAGTAGCATCATTATGGGAGATCTGGAGAGGCCTCAGCAAGAAGCTGAGAATTTTTTTTTTATCTTAAAAAGGAAAAGAAAAAATTACTAGGAAAGCCATGAGATGGAAATGAAGTGGAAAAGAAGTCTGGGTAGGAGGAAGAGCCAGTGAAAATGCATAGAATTCAGAGATGTAATACCCTGTGGGAAGAACATCAAGCAAGCCAGTGTCACCAAATAGAGTAATTGGAGGGAGGTAAGGTACAGAAAGAATGGAAAGGGAGAAAGAAGAAACATTATGACTGCTTTGAAAGCCAGAGGATTTTACATTAGATCCTGGAGATAACAGGGAGCCAGTGGAGTTACAGTGAGACACAGTCAAATTTATGGGTAGGATTACTCAGAAATACATTCATGAGTGAGTGAAGTTATGGAAGAGCTATTATGTTCTTATTACAATATTTTGTATTAAAGTAAAGGTATAATATTCACATAAAAATATCCCAATTTTTCACTAATTCTTAGATTATTAAGTATTATATGGGAATTATGAATTTATGATGTACAATTATATATCCAAATTGTCCCTATTTAACTATGAGTTTTCTTGAATCACTTCTAAGTTTGGAGTTCAGTAAAAACACCTGAGAGCTGACCTTAGCTCCAAATGTATATATTCCCTGCAACTAGGGTGAAGAATGCAGATTAACAGTGTTATCCAAAATTAAAACAGTTCCAGTAGAGTTGGTGGATAATATAAATTGATAACATAACATAAAAAGAATGAATATATGTATGTGTACATATATGTAATTTTTTTACCTATATACATATATGCATATGTATATGTATATAAATATGGTTAGTTCTAGATATCAAATTATCTTTAAAAAATGATTTCTATGTTTAGGGAAAATGGAGATAATTGGTAAAGCTAAATTCCAGCACTTCAAGCTCTGGGTTTTAAAGAGCTTTGTGTCCTGAAGTATTTCACACAATACAAAGGCAGTTATTTAGATGCATTAGGTTACCAGAGTTTAGTGTCATCACATATTGTAATGATTGTTAAAGTGGTAAATGAGATTTATAGCAGCACACTGAACTCCATCCCATTTCTTCCCTGAAATAAATGTCACTAGATTTACATTTAGTTACCTTCAGATTTATCTCTATTTTCACTGTGTAAACTGTTTCTATGACTGGGGGCTAACACATCATAAGGTTTTGCATTTCAGGACATTCATTTAAAGTATTTTTTCTTTGTCAGCTTTGCTCCTTCTATTTCACAATACCCTCAGGGCTATGTGTCTTTTACAGTGTTTGAAAGTTTGTCTTGAATAGAGGTCAGAGAAAGAAACACATACATATAGACAGAAAGAGCAATAGATGCAGAGACAAAGAGACAGAAACAAAGATAGAGAGACAGAGGCAGGGATACAGAGAGAGAGAATATTTCTTTGTGGACATTAACTCTTAAAAATTTTTACTCTATTTTTTGTAATTCTAAACCATAAAGGCCATTGTAAATGTATTATTCTTTCTTAATAAATGTAAACCATAAATATTTTCTCAGGATAGTTTTTTCGTAAAGTACTTTTATTTTTTTTAAATGATAAATTCTCACAATGCTTAAAACTTAAGACATACCTGTTAATTTCAAAATCAAATAATGATATTTTAAAATTTCTGCTCTGAAATATTGGCATAATCTTAAGAGTTTCTATCACATCTGTTTAACATAGAGATCAGCATTTTACACTAAAAATAAAAACCACTCCGCATCATGTTTATTTTTACAAATAACCTTTTTATTGTGGGACTTTTTTTCTTAGTTATTTGCAACAGCCTCTTTTCTTTTGTAAACTGCTTTTATTTTCTCCCTTTTTTGATTTATAATTCCACTTGAGCCTCTTGCCAGCTTTAACTCCTTCAAGCATTCTGTTTATTTGAATGTATGTCTTTCTCTTCTGTGGTTATAAAAATAATGCTGAAAACCCAGAGCTGTTAAGAAAGCAAGAATAGTCATAGAGAGACAAACTAAGCCATCTTTTATAGCAATCAAAACAATCAACAAAATATCTTCACTCTATATGGGAAAATCTGGCTGTGCTTTGGGATTTTCTAACACCAAAAGTATCTTTTAAAAATCAGTTGACTGCTAAATTTAGGCCCGTGGGCTTTTCAAGGAAATTTAATTTTAAGAAGCATATTTTGCTAGCTAAATGAATGGTTGTGGAATAGGGGAAAAATGAAGGGAACTATATGATGGTTGTTTTCTTGGCTAACACAGAAATAGCAGGAACAATTGACATGCTAGAGATGAGCTGCATGCTTCATGGTGTTTACCTAGAGTGATTATACAGACCCACTGGAACACTCAGTTGAAGCATTATTAGTCAGAAAAAGGACCAAGGAGCAATGTGATAGAAGACATTTCACAATTAGTTGACCTGGGTTCAAGTTCAGCCTCTAACATATTGACTGGGTGACCTCTGGGCAAATTAGTTAACCTCCAGCTCCCCCTGCAATTATAATGTTATAGATTGCAGTATAGTCACAGATCTGCATTCATGGAGGGGATTCCCTCTCCCAGAATTCCGTATACAGATAAAAAATGGTCTAGGACACAATAATAAAGACAATACAAACAAACCCAAAATGCTCAGCTAGACCAAGAGAACTGAAGCATCTTCCTTAAGGTATGTCACTGAAATGCAGAGAAATTCAAATGTGAAGCATACCCTAAAGAGAAGGTTTCTTAACAGACTTTATTTTATTTCTCACTGTAGATAGACCATGGAGAGGGCATCCATGCTAATGTTGAGGGACAGAGCTCCTCCAAACCCATACATGGATATCAGTTGAGAGAAAGAATTACTATAAACAAAGGGGAGACTACTCTGTTATCTATCTGACCAGCAAAGTAAGATTATTCTAAATTATTTTATTTTAATATTTAATTAATTAATATGTAATTATTTGTTTTAATTAATTAAAATTAAATAATTGTAAATTACCTAGTAAGGAGTGAGAAATAAGGGGCAAGAAAGTAGGGAAATTAAATGTACAGTGCCTATACAGCAAAAGGCTGAAAAAGTTAATGCCAGTCTCTAGGTTTACCATTTTTGACACATTTGAATCCTAGCACTGGAACTATACCAGTCACAAAGGTTATCTCCTCTGTCTTAGAGGGCAATGCTACACATAGTGAATTATAGTACAAAGTTAAAATACAAACAAAAACACAAGTGGTCATACTTTAAGACTGAAATTCCTTTAAGAAGCTATCTTTTACATTTTTTCAGATGAGGAAACTGAGACTCAAAGAGATTATATAATACTTAGAGTCATAGAGCTATTAAGCATGAAAGGTAGGATTTCCTCCCAAATCTTCCTGGCTCCAAGTCCTGAACTTAAACCATTATACTATATTACACTCATATGGCCTTTGTGTGGGAATCATAACTTTGATTTCTAATTTCTGTTTTAGAATTGTTCTATTAAATGTATCCCTTAACAAATAAGGGAAACAAAAGAATACAAGGTAAGTTTATTTGAGCTTTGTATAACAAAATGATAAATGAAGTTTCAAGGTAGAAGGTCCATAACAACAGTATGTATCTGGGAACACCTTATCATAGCTGTTGTATTTGACTTTAATGCATAATTAAAACTTTTAACAAATGAAGAGAAAAGGTCATTCCATATAAGTGGAAAACAAGAATAAAGGCATAGATTGGGACATTCCAGGGCATTTTCAGAAGGCAGAGGGTGTTTCAGTTTGACTGGAACATAGAATGAATTGATTTGTATTATAGATCCTAAAGATAAACAACCTGTGTTTTAATTAGTACAAGGAACTTATTGTTGAGATCATTTCATATGCTGAAGCAGGTTAATGCCTTCTCTATAACTGATGGTCTTTAAGTGTTGCCTAGAAAATTTGGAGATTGGTAAAAGACTTGTCCAGTAAGTTATATGAGTTACTACTATGTATTTGAGATGGGGCTTGAACCATGTCTTTCTTGAACCAGGTTCCAAATACAGCTTACTAATCACTACTCCATACTACCTCCTATGACACAAGATTGGGGAAAACAAAGTGACATCAGATAGTTGTCTCCATTGAATTTTAAGAAAAGGAAAATAAACTATACTTCATATGCAATAGTGAGCCAGAGAGACCACTGACAATCTCTGTCTCTGTCTTTATCTCTGTCTCTCCCTCTCCCTCTCTGTGCCTCTCCCTCTATCTCATATCTTGGACCAGCTCTATTTTTTTATATCTCTATCTTTATCTATATTAGATGGTTGGTTGGTTTCCTTCATTTCTGAAGATGACAAAACTATTATTACTATTCTGGGGTCAAGGTAAACATGTCAAGCTGTGTCAAATTAGACCAATATTAGCTCAGAAGGCTCTACTACAAGTCAGGCACAAAAAGTCCATGTGAACATTTGAAATGGAGATGTTTCTAAACTTTTGCATCTCATTTCTCTTTTGGGTTTCTTTTTGAGGTTCTTTTACTACAACTCCGTTTTGCTCATACAGTTCAGTGTGTTCTTTAATTTAGGCACATCATTCTGTGTAGTAGTATGCCAGTGTCTCCTATGTCTCACAATCAATTCCAGAGTTCTCCAGAGAGACCTTGTGGGTGTCTTTGTATTGCTTCTCCTGACCTCTGTGTGAGTGCTTGTCTTGTGTGAGTTCTCATTAAATCATTTTAGGCAAATGTACACTTGGTGTTTGAACAACATAGTCAGCCCATCAGAGTTATGCTTTCAGTTTAGCTTGAGAAAGGACCTCAATACGTGGTAGGTACCTTACATTGCTAGCTGATCTTCAGAATCTTATAAGCTAATTAAAATTACCTTATAAGGCAGTAGTTCTCAACCTTCCTAATGCCGCGACCCTTTAATACTTGTATGTGGGCATATCTGCATGTGGGCAGACCTGCCTGGAGACATATAGAGCAACGGTATCTCAGTTCCTAAGACCATCAGAAATATGCGTTTTCTGATGGTCTTAGGTGACCCCTGTGAGAGGGTCGTTCAACCCCCAAAAGGGTCGCGACCCACAGGTTGAGAACCACTGTTTCACAGGAACACAACAATGAGGTCAATCAGTGCTCTGTAGACCTTCAGTTTGGTAGGCAGTCTAGTACCTCTTCTCTCTCACGCTTTCCTTCATAACCTCCCAAACGCCGAAGTAGCTCTGTTAATGTGTGTGTCAAACTTATAATCTGTGGGTACATTCCTGGAAAGTATCTGGGCAAGGTAAGTGAATTTATCCACAGTAATCAGAATCTCTCCATTTGTTGTAACCAATGGTTCTACATATGGATGATGTGGTTGTGGTTGGAGAATCTGTTTTCTTAGTGTTGATTGCCAGACAAAAATTAGCCCAAGCAGCAGAGAATCAATCCATACTCTGTTGCATCTTAGCCTCAGAGCCTGCATTGAGTGCACAATCATCTGCAGACAGAAGGTTGCCCTAGATAATAGATCTAACAAAATTGTTAGGATAAGAATCCAATTAAAGATTAGATGCTTAGAGAAAGGAGTTAGGATTACAAGAGCTTTGCATCAGAGCCAGAGAATACCCAACAATAATGAAATAGTGTGGCTTGGAAATCTCAATGCCAAAACAACCCAAGGCCATTTATGGTTCATGCTGATAGCAGCTACTGGAACTATATAGAGTATTGAGCCTAGATCAAGTTGGACAATGACCCATGTAGTATGACTTTTCTCTCTGAAGGGTGGTAGAATAAGAATATAACAGTGTTCAGTGTTATAAAAATCTACATATATTTATATATTGGGAAGAGGAAGAGAAGTGAATGATAATTATCTTTCAAGCATTTGCTAACAATAATTATAGGTTGTATAGTTTTATTCTGACAAATTCTCCCCTTTACCCTCCATTCTAAACCTATGATTTTATTTTTTGTGGGGAAGTGACTACATACAAATTCCCTCCACAGATACAGATCAACTACTTGCCTTGTTTTTAAAATAAGGTGTTTATTTACCATTTTAGGTGACTGATGTCTTTGAGTTCTCTAGATTAGCATCTGCCAAACTGTTATTCCACAGAATTCTCATGTTCTGTTGAGTATAACTAAAGGTCATGTGGGGAAAATGCAATGCTAGTAATATTTCCCCTTAATATTAAGTAATAATTCTATGCATCAAAATCAATATGTAATATTTTATTTTTAAAAGTTGTATTTTCTTTAAAAAATTTTCCAGTTCCCAATTGCCCTGGCATGCTTCACATCCCCAGAACTAAGTCTTTTATAGGTTCTGTCAACATATTGTAAATACCAAAGTGTTCTTACAATAAAATTACTTTGAGATCAATATGGCTTTAGGGTCTGCTCAGCACAGATTGCAATATCCCTTCCTACTCTAATATTCCATGTTTCTTTGAGTGACAAAGAATAATAAAACATAATATAACAAAATACAAAATGTATTATGTGGAAAACATTATGCTAGGTGCTAGTTTATATACAAAATTTACTTAAAGTATATTCTCTTTTCTCAAAGAGATTATTTTTAGCCTGGATAAAAACCAGTTATTTAAATAAGCAACATTAGACAATAAGCTATGATCTATTTATTTGAAACAGTAAGGAGTGAACAAGTAAGACTGTTACCAACTGGGATGATGCCTTCCCTAGCAGAGGCATCATTTGAATTGGACTTAAAAGGATGAGTGGGATATCATCCCAGTAGGAGAGAGAGGCAAAGGGAATTCATTCAAGTTAAAAGAAGCCACCTGAACAAAGACACAGAAGTGTGAGAATATAATGTATTTACACAGTAGAGAACGTTTGACTGGTGCATGCCCCTCATTTCAAATGATTCCAACAAGTTTTTCTTAAGTGCTTACTACAGATCTCCCTTACTACTTGAATATCAAGCAGAGGATTCTTATTTTATAATGAGGAGATCAATTGTCATTTTGTAAATAATAGTTTACAGATTTCAAGAGACTGAAAAACAAAGAAGTGTAGCACAGAGCATGTTTTTCTAGAGGTCTCATAGGCAAGGGAAGGAAAGAGCCAGGGTTGTAGCTGGGAAATAAGGGCCAAGGAAGTCTTTACTTCCGGAGATATTAGGGGGGCAGAAAGAGAGAGAGAGAGAGAGAGAGAGAGAGAGAGGAACTTGAATCCTTTGGTCTATCAGATAGATATTTAAAATGCAGAGTAAATTGGAAATTGTGACTTTGCATAGGAATGAAATTGTCACCTAAAATCCATAAAGCCATTAGATCTAATAAGCAGAATATAATACTGCTGATTTATTATACTAAGAAAATCAACCATTTATTAGGTACTGAAAAACAGCAATCACATGGCCCTTCAAATTCATTGAGGAGAATGTATATTTACACACATACACACATAGAACTGTCCATGTTATATACCTTATCTACAGTGACAATAAATATTATATCTATTATTGTCTTAATGCTTCTACTCTTCTCTTCCTTTCCTCCAGTATTTAGGACTGATTATTCTTAATGGCCAGGAAAGATTTTGGTTAAAATAGAAGTGGTCCTCGATATTATAGCATATCTATGGATATGTAGCCAATGATTTTCCTCATGAATAATGTACCCTAAGATACTTATGAGCATGCATTTATATATCTATATCCCCAAGCAAGTTTGATAATACATATTTATTATTGGTATTTTATAGATAATGGAACTGAAACTCACAGAGTTCAGGTGAGTAACCCAAAGTAATATCTAATAAACATTAGGGTCAGAATTCAAAATGGTTTCTTTTCATTTCAGATATTGCTTTAACAAAACGTTAGCAAACAGGTAGATATTCAGTATTTTACTTTTAAAAAATCCCTTGCTTTATTCATCCATTTTTTTGTTTTATTCTATTTGCTTTCAATTTTGTTAAATTGTTCTTTGATTTTTCAGAATTTGTATTTCGGTGATTGCTTTCTTTAATTGCTTAGTTTGTTGGAATTTTGTTTTTGTTTTTTTATTGTTTTTGTTTCCTATTGTCTCTTTTGTCAGTGAAATCCTATAGGGATAAATTTTCCATTAAGGATTGTTTTTGTTGAATATCATAAATTTTGGTATGCTGTCTTATTTTTTCCATTACCTCTGACGAAATCTTTTTTTTTGCTAACGATAAGATTAGTGTACATGATGGAATCCCACCTGAGCTATTTAAAAACCTAAAAGATGATGCTGTTAAAATGTTGTGCTCAATATGCCAGAAAATTTGAAATAGATTGGGGGGGAAATCAGTTTATGTCCCAGTACTAAAGAAAGCAATGCTAAGGAATGTTCAAATGACCAAGCAAATGTGCTTATTTTATATACAAGCACATTTGTGCTTAAAATTCTCCAGTCTAGGTTTCAGCAAAATATGAAATAAGAATTACCAGAAGAGTAGACTGGCATTTGAAGAGATGGAGGAACTAGAGACCAAATTACCACCATTAACTGGATTATGGAGAAAACAATGGAGTTCCAGAAAAACAGCTACTTGTGCTTCATTGACTATATTCAAATCTCTGGCTGTGGATCACAGCAAAATGTGGCAAGTCCCCAAGGAGATGGGAGTACCACATCATCTTACCTGTCCCCTGAAGAACTGTAACATAAAAAAAAAAATCCTAAGATCATGGCAACTGGTCCCATTACTTCCTGGCAAATAGAGGGAGAAGAAATGGAAACAATGTTGGATTTTATATTCTTATGTTCAACTACCATGGCAGTAGACTACTGCAGCCATGAAATTAAAAGATGCTTACTCTTTGGGAGGAAAGTGATAGCAAATCTGGAGAGCATGCTAAAAATCAGAGAATCACCTTGCCAGCAAAAGTCTGTACAGTCAAAGCTATGGTTTTTCCAGTAGCAATGTGTGTTTGTGAGAGTGGCACTATAAAGAAAGCTGAGCACTGCAGAATTAATGCTTTACAATTATTGTGTTGCAGAAGACTTTTGAGAGTCCCTTGGACAGCATGGAGGTCAAATCAAGAAATCAATTCAGGTCATTTACTGGAAGGTCAAATACTTTGGCCACATAATGAGAACATGGGACTTATTGGAAAAGACCTTGATTTTGGGAAAGACTGAAGGCAAAATGAAAAGGGTATAACAGAGGATGAGAATGAAAGATAGTGTCATGGAAACAATGAACATGAACTTGTACAAACTTCAAGAGATAGTGGAGGACAGAAGGGCCTGGAGTACTATAGTCTATGACGTCAGGAAAAGTTGTACATGTTGAAACACTGAACAATAAAAAACTACATATTTAAAGATATTTTCTCCCAAACTGTTGGCTAGTTTTTTTCCCCTAATATAAAAAGTCCCTTGCCAAATACTTTACTTTTGAATTTATTGAAATTGGCTTGCTAAGTTAAATTCCTTTTGATTTTTGCTTATTTTATTAACCAATATGCAATAGACATGTTTCTATCCTTGTAACATACTCTGGCATCTGATGACACTATTGTCCCTTCATTCCTTTATTTTTTTCCAACATTTTCTTGCTATCCTAGATTTTTTCTACAAATAAATGTTAGTTTCATCTAGTTCTGTAAAGCAATCTCTTTGTACAATAACAACTATGCTTTTAAATATGTAAATCATTACTAGTACTCTCATTTTTTTTTGAGACTCAGTGTGGTGACTACAGTAGTTATAATAGTGACTAGAGAGCCAGCCCTAGAATCAGGAAGACCTAGTTTCAACCATTGGCTTTGATATATAGTTACATGAATAGCTAGCTAGCCAGCTAGCTAGCTAGACAGATAGATAGTTACGCTGGTAAGACCCTGGTGTTTAATCTTTCAACCTCTTAGTGTTCTAGGTATCCCCATAGAAATGTAAGTTGCACAGCA
The DNA here is from genome assembly GCA_028627135.1 of Pseudochirops cupreus. Taxonomy (NCBI): domain Eukaryota; kingdom Metazoa; phylum Chordata; class Mammalia; order Diprotodontia; family Pseudocheiridae; genus Pseudochirops; species Pseudochirops cupreus. The sequence goes on from CM053580.1 coordinate 106,548,634, forward strand.
GGTGCCAAAATGAATTAGTAGAGAGAGTTTCCTCTTCCGTAAATTCTCTGTACCAAAGAAATCACAGGTCTAGTAACCAGCCATCTTTTTATTATTCTGCCTTGCTCTATGAGGGATAATCATAATTCCATGTAATTTTTCCTTTTTATGTTAAAAGAATATTTTAATTATATTCTTCTAAGTTCTGACTGTGTTTTGGTAAGCTTAACTCCAGATATTTTATGATTTTTATCACTATTTTAAATAGGATTTTTCTTTCTCTGATTTCCTCCTGGTTTTTGTTCTTGTGACAGATTTAGAAACACTGATAACTTTATTGCTTTATTTTGTATCCTTCTAGTTTACCAAAGCTATTAATCATCTATATTGATTCTACTGCTGGTTCCTATAAGATTTCTAAGTATAACTACATAGTATGTACTCAAAGGGGTAATTTTGTCTACACTCTGATATCTACTCATCTGGTAATGTTATGCCATTAATTTATTTCTCTTGTCATTGTTATTGCTAGAATTTATATGCATGATTCTACTAGAATTAAGTCCAAAAAGTGCAAGAAAATAGGAAATCCTTGCATTACATATGTATTTATTGAGAAACTTCTAGTACTTTTCCATTGTATATAAGTAACTTGATTTTCCATACTGGTATTGGTATAATCACTTAGTTTTTTGTTTTAAAATTATAATCACATTATATTAAACATACTATATAATAATCATACCTTAAAAATCAACCCTGACAATTAACCTTATAGTATGGATATTAATTATTTTCTTTCACATCATCATGTCATGGAAGTAGAATTATAACGACAACAATAGTGTGGATCAAGCTCCTGTTATTCCTACTAAGATTAAACACAGACAAGAATAACTTTTCCAAGAGAAACCTTGCAAGCTGCTAGCTGCTAGCTGCTGTTCACAGGGTAGGAGGCATACACACACACACACACACACACACACACACACACACACACACACACACACATATTGCTTTTTGGAGGGGGGGAAGGCAGGGCAATTGGGGTTAAGTGACTTGCCCAAGGTCAAATGGCTAATAAGTTTTAAGTGTCTGGGGCCGGATTTGAACTCAGGTCCTCCTGAGTCCAGGGCCAGTGCTTGGAGTCATTGCACCACCTAGCTAACCCTAGATATAAATTTTTACATGAATGGCTATAACAACAAATAAAAAACATCTACAAAAAGAAGGAGGAGGTTTTAATCTTATTGATAGGGATTGCAACAACATAAATGAAATCAGGAAGCTTAAATCCTGAAGAAACACATGATCATTCTGGAATACTTGTAAAAGAGGCTGTCCAGAACTGTGAAAGAACTCAAAACCATGGTATAGGGACATCAGCTGGAAGAATTAGGGTGTTTAGGCTGGAGAGAAAACTTAAATGATAAGAAAGGCATGATAACTCTTTAAGATCTTGAAGGACTGTTATGTGAGAAATGATTAGATTTATTTGGTTTGGCTTCATAAAGAATTAGGAATGCTGAGTAGATACCTTCAGGGCCACATTTTGAATCAATATAATGACAATTTAAAAGACAATCAGAGTAGTCTAAAAATTGAATAGACTACTTCAGTAATAGTTTCTCAATTATAGAAAGTCTTCAAGCAGGTAGTTGATAATCACTGCATGGTTTTATTGAAGGAATTCCTATTCAGACTAGTGTATCAGCAAGCACCTTAGCATACCCAGGATTGCTAGTAGCACAGGTTCTTAGATCTGCTTTTCTAAAGGAAAGCACCTCAAAATGGGTTAACAATATTACTTTAATCAATCAAACATATACCATTTACCTAGTTCAGGGGGAAAAGTTAGCACTCTGAACTTCAGAGAATACAAACAGAAGTTATAAACACAAGTTACAAGCAAACAAAGAAATAGATCAGCAGATGGCTTCCAACATCTGACCATTACATCAGTTACCTATTCAGTTACCAGAGAGGACGCACCTACATCTGGGTTTTTCAAAGCCGGGGGCTCGATGGCTTCCTAGAGTCTTGTCTGGCCAAATCACACAACTCTTCTCAAAGTGAACCCCAAAGCAAAACCTCACATCAGGGCATATATATAGCCTTCTCCTAGCTCAGAGAATGTCACAGCCCTCTTGATCCACTGCCCAATCACAAAATTACAAGGCATAGGCATTCCCGAAGAACAAGCCTCCCACCACAGGCTCCACATGACCACATTCAGCCTATTAAGGGGCAGAGTATACTTTCAAATAGGGGAAGGTTCTCAGAGTCATGTAGCCACTTTAGCAAAGGGCCTAGGGACAGGGAAGATCTTAAGATTCTCATAACAACTAGGTTGCATCAAATTACATCTTAGGTGTCTTCAAACTCAGAGATTCTATGAAATATTAAACACTATAATGTACTTACTACTTAATGCAGTAGAACAAATGTTTCTATGACCTAAAGAATGTGATAATGTGGATGATGTCAATATGTGCTATTACTAGTGAATAATGGGCAGATATCAAAGCCAATCTACCATATATCTGGTATTAAATGTATTTCTGGAAAGCTATTATATGAATCCAATTATATTTTAAATCCTTTTCTAACTTATGAGTGTTCATGATTCATTCACTCATCAAATGATTATTTAGTGTTTTCTATGCGCTTTGCTCCAGACATAGTAAAGCAAAAACCATTCCTGAACTCAATGAGCTGATATTACCCTGGGGTAAATCAGAGGGTTTAAAGGGGATATAAAACTGGCAAAGGGGACTCAAAACTTAGAAACATGCAAAGAGTTCAAGTTAAGGCCGATGGGTAGATCCAGAGATAAGTCCAAGCTTCATTTCAATTCTAGCTACAATTATGAGTGACTACAAAGTATAAGTTACTGTGATAGGAGTTGGGGTTACAAGAAAAGTGATAAAAGACCTACTTTACTAAATGTGCTTAAAGTATACTTAGAATCATAGAATTTTAATATTGGAAGTATCTTAGAAGCCACCTAGTCCAACATGAAAAAGTAACCCTACTATAACATACTTGGCAAGCAGTCATTCAGCCTCCTTTTAAAGATCTCTAAGCCTATATAAACTGGCTCCAGTACACCCATTAAATGACCGTAAATATATAAAAGCTAGAAGTATTCCCCAGTAAATAAGTAAGCAAAAGATATAAACAAGTAATTCTCCAATGAAAATTTTCAGTGTATTAGTAATTAGAAACCTTGTTCCAAATTATTAAAACTAAGAGAAATGAATAACTCTAAATTTTAATTTGACACCCTGAAAATTGGTAGGAATAATCAAAATTGTAAGAGTAAGGAGAGATAGGTACACTTTTCTAGCATGATAAGGTGGAAAGGCCCAGAATTGAGAGTCAGAGGACCTTTGACCCAGAGATCTCTTAACTAGTTATCTACCCCTCAGATGTCAAAGACCAAAAGAAAACTATGCTAAACATTACAATATTTATACTTGTGTCTTTTTTAGTATCAAGAAACTGGAAACAAAATAGATTCTCATTAATAGGAAAATGGTGAAAGAATTTGCGAAAATGGTAGAGTAGAGAAAACACTCAGGAAATTTCTTCCCACATTCCCCTGCAAATAACTTTAAAATAGTACTTCTAATCAAATTCTGGAGTGGTAAAGCCAATAAAAGTTCAGAGTGAGACAATCTTCTAGCCCAAGATAACTCAGAAAGTTAGAAACAAAGATCCCTGACAGGGGGGCCACCTAGATGAAACGCTAGTGATGAGACTAGCCAGTGGTAACATAAGCAGCAGTAGCAACTTCGGGAGCTCTCAAGCCAGAGATGATAAGAGGACCTGGAAAATGATCAGAAATAGATTAATGCAAACCTTTTTGATAGCAACAGACCCTTTGTCTCTCCAGGGGTGGGAAACTTGTGGCCTTGTGGTCACATGTGGAATTCTAGGTCCTTGGGCACAGCCTTTTGAATGAGTCCATATCTTACAGAATAAATCCTTTTATTAAGGGGATTTGTTCTGTGAAGTTTAGACTCAGTCGAAGGGCTGCATTTGAGGACCTAGAGGGCCACATATGACCTTGAGGCCAGAGTTTCCCCACCTCTGGTTCTATACAGATTTCTGGTTCATGGTTCAAGGGTAGAGAAGAGCACTTTTGGCTAAGAGGAAGCAGGAAACTTAAGGAACATTATTTATTTTGGTCACAAGGGATCAGGGCCACAGAGGAGTAATATTCTTTCAGGTTCAAGGCATCAGGGCCTGTGAAGAACAGTATCAATAGCAATCTCAAGGGATCAGGGGCTCTTCCTGGGTAAAGACGAGATTACAGACCAGGATAGCACTGACCTTACCTATTCTCACATCATACGACCAAAAACTTTCAACCCTCCCCCCCCAATCTAGCTTTGAGAATATATGAAACTTGAAACTATACCCCACCCCTCCATGTGGGATAGAGAGCACAACTTTAAGCTAGAGATCAAAATCAAGACATAGGGTAGGAAAAAATAGGCAAACAACAACAACAAAAAGAATACAACCCTAAAAATATACTCTTGTGACAGAGAAGATCAAGATATAAACTCAGAAGAATCAAGTCAAAACACTTCAAAGCAATTCATAAAAGAAAAAAAAATGTAACCTGTACAAAAGCCCAACAAGAATTCCTGGAACATCTAAAAATGATTTTCAAAATCAAATGAATGGTAGAAGGGGGAAAAAAGTTGTAAAGAAATGAAAGCAAAGGAAGAAAATTATGAAAAGACAATTAACAGCTTGGTAAAAGAGGTACCAAAAATGCTGATGAAGATAACACTTTGAAAAATGGAATTGACCAAATGGGGAAAAAAAGAGGTATGAAAGTTCACTTAAAAATAATAATTCTTTAAAAATTAGAATTGGATAAGTGACAAGAAAGTACCTGGATGGCTCAAGGGATAGAATGCTAAGCCTAGAGTCAGGAAGACTCAAGTTTAAATTTGGCATCTGACACTATCTTTGTAACTCTGGGTAATTTACCTACACTCTGTTTGCCTTAATTCACTGGAGAAAGAAATGGGAAATTCACTCCAGTTTCTTTGCCAAGAAAATCCCATATAGGTTCATAAAAAGTCAGAAAAAACTGAACAACTAAACAATGATTCCATGAGACATGAAGAAACAATAAAGCAAAATCAACAGAATAGAAAAAAAAATAGAAGTATGAAATATCTCATCAGAGAAACAATTGACCTGGAAAAAAAACTGAAGAGAGATAATTTAAGAAGTATCGTGTCAACTGAAAGCTATCATTAAAGAAAGAGCCTAGACATAATATTTCAAGAAATTTTGAAAGGAAATTGTCCTTATATCCTATAATCAAAGCATAAAATAGAAATCAAAAGAATCCACCAATCTCCATCTGAGAGATCTTCAAATGAAAGCTCTCAAGAATGTTATAGTCAAATGTCAGAGCTTGCAGGGCATAGAGAAAATTCTTTAAGCAACCAGAAATAAACTATTCAAAAACCGTGGAATTATAGTCAGGATCCTGCACAATTTAGTAACTTGCATATTAAAAGAAGAAAGGACTTGGATTATAATATTCCAGAAGATGGAAGAACTGAGTTTAAAACCAACATAACCATTAAAACAGTATAATCATTCAAAGGAAAAAAAAACAGCTATTTAATGAAATAGAAGACTTTCTTGCATTCCAGATGAAAATACTAGAAATAAATAGAAAATCTGTGTCTCAAACCCAAGACTCAAGAGAAACTTAACAAAGTAAATGCAAAATAAAAATCATAAGGAATCAAAACAGTTAAACTCTTTACTTTCCTATATGGAAAGGTGATACATATAACTTAAAATAACTTTATCATTATTAGAGAAGTTAGAAGGATTCTATATAGAATACTATGTGTAGGGGTGAGGAGATTGTGTTGAGATGATGTAAAAAAAAAATAGATAGATGAGAAAGCCAGATGCCATGGGATAAGGGGGAAGGGATAGGAAGAATGGGAAAAAAATTTTCTCATTATAGAGACATGCAAGGAAGAGCATTTACATTGGAGAGAAAAATGCTGGGAGTGGTAAATAACTGAATGTCATTCACATCTAAGTTGTTTCAAAGCTATCTACCTCCAGAGGAAGAATTGATAGAGTATGAATTCTGACATAAGGAGTCATTTTTAAAACTTTATTTTTCTTGTTTGTTTAGTAGTCTGTATTTTCTTTTACAACATGGCTAATATGGATATGTGTTTTGCATGATTGCACAAATATAATCTACATCAAATTGCTTGCTTCTCAAGGAGGGATGGAGGAAAATAATTTGGAGCTCAATACATTTTTAAATGAATGTTAAAATTGTTTTTACATGAAATAGGAAAAAAGAAAATATTATAAAAAATTAAAATTACAAGCTCATTAATTTTATGTATTTTCTGGCATATGCCAATTTGTAGAACTCTGCTTTCTACTTGCTTGGATAAGGGGATTTACTTGTTAATAAAAAAAAAATTCAATTGGTTCAAAGAGGGTAAAAATATGTACATACTGAATTGTAATGGAAACCTATCTTAACTATTAGGGAAGTTGGATGAGTATGAGATAAAAGAAAGGAGGGTGATAAAAGGGAGGACAGATGAAAGAAGACAGTGGGAAGAAGCAAAATATACTTTAGAGGAGGGACAGGATGAAAAGAGAGAGAAGGATAAAGAGAAGAAAATAGAATGAATATAAATTCACAATTAGGAATAATAACCGTGAATGTAAATGGGATAAAGTCACCCACAAAATGGAAGTTTATAGCAGAATGAACTTGTTGACAAGAATCCTATTTGAGAGACAGGGAGAGTAAAAATGAATGGATAGAGCTTCAGTCGAAGTAAGGAAAAAAAAAAGAAAAAATCAGCAATCATGATCTCAGACAAAGCAAAAGCAAAACTGGACCAATTAAAATGGATAAGCATGGAAACGATATCTGGCGAAAAGGCAACAGAGACAACAGTCTAAGGGAGAGGCTAAGCCAACATGCTTAAAATGACAATTCAATCTAAATTACTTTGCTTATTCAATGTGATACCAAAACAAACTACCAAATAATTATCTTACAGAGTTAGAAAAAAACCAACAACATTTATCTGAAAGAATAAAAGGTCAAGAATATCAAGGGAATTAATAAAAAAAGTGTGAAGGAAGGTAGCCTTCAAGTACCAGATTTCTAACTATATTACAAATGGTAATTATCTAAACAATCTGCTATTGACTATATAATGACATAATGATAGATCAGTAAAATAAATTAAGTACACCATACACAACGATTAATGACCATAGTAAATGAATGTTTGATAAATCCCAAACTCCAAGATTTGGGTATAACAACTCACTATTTGACAAAAATTGCTTGGAAACTGTGAAGTTTGCCAGAAACTAGACATAGACATTTCTTACCAGAAACCAAGATAAAGTCAAAATGGACAAATGATGTACTTGTAATTGGTGATATCATAAGTAAATTAGGGAAACAACAGGGAAATGTACCAGTTAAATATTTGAAGAAGTGAATAGTTTGTGACCAAACAAGACATAGAGTGGATCACAAGAAGTTAAATAGATAACTTGATTACTAGATATTAAAAAGCTTTCACACACACACACACACACAAAGTAACACAGCCAAACTTAAAAGAAAAATTGTAAACTAGGGAGGGATCCAAAAGTTACTCTAATAAAGGCTTTATGACTCAGATATATAGGGCCGATTTTATACAAATAAGAGTTATTCCACAGTTGATAAATGGTCATGGAATATAAACAAGCAGTTTTCAGAAGCAAAAATCAAAGCTATCAATAGCTGCTACTCTAAATCACTGATTAAGGAAATGTAAATTTAAAATAACTCTGAGATAACACCTCGTATTGACTAACATGACAGAAAAGGAAAATGACAAATTCTGGAGGGGATGTGAAAAAATTCAGACACTAATGTACCGATGGTGGAGTTGTGAACTAGTGCAAACATTTTGGAGAACTATTTGGAATTATGCCCACAGGGCTATCAAACTGGGCATATTCTTTTATCCAGCAATACCTCTACTGTGTTTGTATCCCAAAGAGATAAAATAAAAGAGAAAAAAAAAGACTTATTTGTACAAAAACTATTATAGCAGATCTTTTTGTGGTGACAAAGAATTGGAAAAAAAGGGAATGCCCAACAATTAGGAGATGGCTAAACAAGTCGTGGTTTGTGATTGTGATGGAATACTATTTTGCTACAAGAAAGTATAAGCAGGCTGATTTCAGAAAAACCTGAAGAGACTTATATGAACTGATGTTGAGGGAAGTGAACAGAAATTAGTAGAACACTGTACACAGAAACAGCACCATTATATAGATGATCAACTATGAAAGACAGCTACTGTGATCAAGGCAATGATTCAAGATAATTGAAAAAAGGGCCTATGATAAAAACTGCTGTCCATTTCCAGAGAAAGAACTGATGTCACCTGAAAATGGATTCAAACACACTTAGTTTACTTTATTTTTATCCTTTTTTTTTTTTTGGTGTGTGTTTTCTTTTTTAACATGGCTAATACGTAGATATGTTTTGCATTACTTCACATGTATAGTTGGTATCAAATTGCTTCCCTTCTCAAGCACAGGGTATGAATTAAGAGGAGAGAATTTGGAACTCAATTTTTTTTTTAAATTAATGCTAAAAATTGCATATGTAACTGGGAAACATTAAACTAAATAAATATAAAATATAGGAAGAAAATAAAGATTTATGATTCATGATATATTGAAACATTACTGAAATAAAGGAATTTGTATAATTCAGTAGAAGCATAGAATGACATAAATTGATGCAGAATGAAGTAAATAAAATCAGGAAAACAATATACTCAATTTCTAAAACATTGAAGATGGAAATAACAACAGAGAAAACACAACTGAATATTATATAATATCCATGATCAAGATTGGCCCCAGAAAACTAATTTTAAAAATGCACCTTTCTCCTTTCTTTTCAGAAGTGGGTTTTCTGGGTAAGGAGTTTTACATATATTGTCAGATTTGGTTGATGAACTAGCTAGTTTTCTTGAACAGCTACATTTTTTTCCCCTTAGATATGGACATATACATTTTAGATGCATGCACATGTTTCTATGAGTATATATACACATATATATTTACAAATCTATTTAATTTAATATTAATAACAGTTCTTAAATGTTTGCAAAGTATTTTACAAATGAGAGATAAGTGTTATTATCCTCTTTTTGTAGAGGAGGAAACTGAGGCATCTAAAAGTAAATCACTTATGGCTAGAACACTGATAAGCCCCAAAGTTTTATTTGAACTCAGGTATTCCTGATTCAAGGTCCAACACTGTATTCACTTTAACATATAATTTATACAAAGAATGACTCTCTTATTAGGAGAGAAAGAAAGGAAATATCTCAATGATGGCAGTACAAAATCAAAATATATCAAACAGATTCATCACAGAAGTTGCTTGAATCTGAGACTTGTGAAAGTTTTGTTTTGTTTTGTTTTTGGTCATTGACATATTCCCCTGCTGGTCATCAATGCTCTCATTCCTAATCCATCTACCATTGTACCTCTAGACACATGCCTGATGACACCATTTGGAATCTTCCCTCCCAAGGGAAACAGAGGTAAGAAATCTAGTCCAGCCAGGTACAGTCTCTCAGAGAGTAAAAGAAACAGTCGTATGAAGGAAGCAAAGGATCTTATTAAAGGAACCACACTCCAGCAACCCTAAAAAGGGAACATTGAAGAACACCTTCTTTCTCTCAGAAATGAAGATCAAAAGGAGATGAACTACATAAAGCATTTTACAGACTTTTAAAGTACATATAAACGCTAGTAACCAATCACAATAACAATGGTAAAAAAACAATAATAATAACAGTCCTTGTGCAGAGCTTTTTAGAATGTTAATGGCCTATTTTCTAAAATCACCACAAATATTCACTGACAATTCACGTTGATGGATACTCAAAGAAATCACCTTTGTAAGGCATGTATGATATCATTGACTCTTTGGGAGTGGGATAGCCTACAGGCATGTCATTAAGCTGCCATTATTTCTATGTCTTATGCTATTTCCTGTGCTATGCTTTTGTGACTGCAATGCATCCACTCCATTAATACTGATTGTTCTTCAGTGAGGTCAAGGTCTGGCTGGCAGCTTTTCAGGTTCAGAAACTCTATTTTCTGATGAAGCAAAAGGGAATTGATTTATGCTGACCAAACTCTCAAGAGACTTATTTATAAACCAGAATGCCAACTCAACAATTTATATTGGAAAGGGAGCAAAAGGAGCCCTGGGTTGGTATATAATCAGAAGAACTGGGTTAAAATCTGAACTTTGTTACTTATTAGCTATGTGACCTTGACCACATTGCTTCACATTTCTGAGATTTAGTCTTATCATCTATAAAATGAGTGAAGTAGACTATAGTCCTTTTGGTTCTAAATTCTGTTTTCTGATATGTTTTTCTAGTGATTGAAATTGTGTGCTTTCTAAGGAATCATGTACTTTGCAATATAAAATTTATTATAAGTTCATTAAAAGTCCACCATATTGGGTAGACTCTTAAGGAGCCTAGATATCTATAAGGCTTGCATTGGGCAAGCAGGCCAGAATCATCTGAGCCAGAATAAGTCTGTGCTAGGTCATTCTATGGTACTCTCACCCATGGGGGGAAGATGGCGTCTTATATACAGAAAGGTTGTAGGAGGAATATAGGGGTGGTCTAGAGGAGGAGTTTAGGGAGGCTCTTCAGGACTCAGATGAGGTCAAACTCCAATAATGAATTTGGAGAGGATCTTCAGGAGTCAGATGTGGTTAGACTCCAGTAATGAGTGATTAAGGGTGGGAAGTTGCTGGAGGCTACCAGGAGCTGACAGATAATGGTGGGCTAGGCCAGTTCAAGGGTGTAACAGGAGGATCAAGGAAATTGCCTGACAAAGGAGGGCTAAACACTTGGGCAGAGCAACTACTTAAGACCCATGGCCTCAGGCAAATGCCTTATGTGGGAAGATCCCTGGAGAGCTCAGGGGGTTGCCAGAGCCAGCACCTCATCACCTGGGAAACCAAGTTATACAGATTGCCTAGTGGGCATGTCACCAGAGTAAAATGATGAGGTGCAGTGGAAAGAAGATAGGATTTTATGCCTGAGTACCTGGATTCAAATTCTGACTGTGCTACTTACAGTTTGTGTGACACCCTGAATAACCATTTAAGCTGTTTTTGCCTTAGTTTTCATGTAAGGAAAAAGAGAGTGTGGAATAAGTGATCTCTAGGTTTTTATCTAGTTCTAAATTTTATGATACTATTCAATATAAGCTACTCCTAAAGCCTAGAAAGTTATTGTCCTCCATTAAAGAGTATATATTTTATATACAATTATTATTTTTAACTACATCCAACTGGGAATTAAGATACACAGGCACTGTGGTAGGGAGATCCATCCTGCCCTACCAGAAAGTCAGAAGAGTGATGGGGGAGGACATAGGAGAGAGCAGATTGGGTGAGGGGGTTATACAGTGGGATGGCTGTTTTGGGGTGGGGGGTAGGGGAAAGATGGGGAGAAACTGTAACTCAAAATCTCATGGAAATGAATGATGTAAACTCAAATAAATGAAAGTTAAAATTTAAAAAATAATAATAAAATAATAAATGGATAAATAAAGAGCATATATTTTTGATGACTAGAATACTTGTTTATTTCTAGATGTATTTTCTCCTTTGAATAATGCTAGATAACGTGCTTATGCTAGAATTTTTCAGTAGATCTCTATTTTAAAAAATTAGTTTGAAAACTTCTGATAAACTTTACTATACAAAATTTATATAGAATATAACTGTGATGAATGAAAAATGCTTTTATAATACTTTGAGGAATCTGTGATTTCAATGATGTGGGTAATCTCTCCAAAGGTAGAAATCACAACCTGGGAACACTTATTCATATTTGCCTATAAATTTTTTGTGTGTGTGTGGGTTTTGTCCACTATATTAATACACTTACTAAAGTTATCTTATTTTTTTTTCATTAATAAGCATTTATGTTCTTTTCCTGCCACTTTCCCCCACTCCAAAACTGTGGGAGTTAATAGATTAATAAATCTCTTTTAATAAATATGCATCATCAAACAAAGTAAATTCTCACACTTTCCATATCTCAATCCCCTATAGTCAAAGTCAATCATTGCACAGATCACATTTTTTAAGATTTTAAAGTTTGTCTGTATAACGTTGCTATATGAGTTGTCCTGTTTTTTCTCATTTCGCTGAAATATGTGGGCTATCAATTACCATTTGTATTACTCCTTTGTCATGTTTTTAACCTGTGGGCACAGTGATGGCCACACCCTGCTTTCCTCTTATGCCAACCTTCCCTCCTACCCTCCACATACAGAGATATAAAACTCATGCATACACATACACACAGACACAGACACACACCCACACAAATTCAGCCCCTTACTACCTGGGTGAGTCATTTAGCATCCCTTGATCTCACTTTCTATATCTGTAAAAATGAAGGTATGGAGTAGATAATTTTATAGGCACTGGAGTTCTTTGGCCAAGTGTCATTATTTTATTATGTATAATATATCCAAATATAAAAGTCACAGAATTGGCTGTTTCTGCATGTTCCTTATTAAGATGTCATTTTTGGAATAGAGAATGTAAGTCTCTGTGACTCAATTAAAGCCTCCTAAAAGGGAATGTTTATGTTGGCCCTTTGGGATAGAAATATGCTCATGATATGTCAACCATGTAAAATGTTCTGACAGCACTTTGAGAATTTTCTATAAATAGAAATATACACACCCTGATCACATTCTATCATATAACAGGGTTTATATGTCAGGTAGAAAAAAAGCCAACTTCATTTAAACCTTGGTGCCTGTGCTTACACCTATTTTTTTTAAGTTGTTAATCAACCAAGAAATTGTCTCCTGATGTAAAGATTAAAGCATTTGTGGAATGTGGCTGTAAACAGACTAAGTAAAAGAAATAGCAGAGTTCTGAACTGATTAAATCTTTCATGATTAAATAATGGTAATTTTGTCCGTGAACAGAGATACGTTATTTTGATGTGGAGTTGCCCTATGTTTGCTTCCTTCCCTACTGGGAAATTAGGTGCTTAAGGAATAGTATTACCTCTTTTAGGCCACTAGGGCACCATTTCATGGCCTCCGGTTGCAGTAAAAATATGAACCTTCTACAGTGTATTAAATAATACCGTGGTGGCCTAAAAGAGCTAAAATTTGTCTCTACCATATCAGGAAAAGATTTTTTTTAGAGAATATAAAAAATGAAAAGTACCCTAGAAACCTGCTAGTTCTAGATTCCCAATCCTTCATTTTATAGATGAAGCTATGACTCATGGCCATAAAGGGATGTATTTAATGTGACACAATGAATTGGTGGAAAAGGAAGAGCAAGAACTCAGATCTCCTGATTTGTAATCCATTCTCTCTCTACTGTACTGAGCTGCAACTTTCTAATCTGTTATTTAAACCTTAGAATTATTAGATCCTGTTGAATATATGACTATTTTAGATGTGAACCAATTATATTGCAAAATATTATTATTATTACTTAATTATATACATATTTTACTAAGAAGGTCTAGTCCAGTGGTTCTCAACCTTCCTAATGCTGCAACCATTTAATACTCATAGGTGGGCATATCTGCATATGGGTGGACCTGCCTGGAGACAGAGAGAGAAGCAATGTCTCAGTTCCTAAGGTCATTGGAAATATGTGTTTTCTGATGGTCTTAGGCGACCACTGGGAAAGGGGCATTCGACCCCTAAAGGGATCGTGACCCACAGATTGAGAACCACTGGTCTTGACCTTCTGGGGACTCATTTCCTTTAAAAAAGGGATTAATATAAATAAATCTAGAGGTAATTTCTAATGCTTCTAGAATCAGATTCAGTTGACATTATCATAAAATCTCTAGAAGTTAATTTTGTTATGTCATGGAACAGTCAGGGAAGAAAATGCTACAGGGTATCAGCACTAGGTGTTTAAATGAGGCAATGGTTTTTGCTGACTTTGTCATTTTTCTTTGTTGAATATTAGTTTTAATTTTAGCATATTTTATTTCCATTGTCCTACAAATACAGTCACATTGTAGTCAATCATTCTTTGTTTATTTCTAATTTGTTATAATGTTCATCTGTAACCATGATTACACTGGGAAAGATTTGCTATTCTTTTGCTTTTATTTTCCATAAACTGTAATTTTTGTTGAGATAATGGTATAGTAAGAATTAAGTCACAACAGAAAATCTGCCTTACCAAAGAGATTTTAACCAATGAACTTTGAATTACAGAAAACAACAACAACATTAAATTGAGATTATACAAATGCCTTAAATGACTAGAGCAGATTATTATCTTTGAGGCATAACATTTCAGCTTCCTATTCTTAGTTATTAATATTATAATAAAATATACTAGTTTTCCTCATGGAAAAATGAGCAAAAATAATCTTCTCAATTTTACACAAATTCAAATCATATCATTTGTCCTGGTTGTACTCATTACCTGTTAAGTTGTGATTGTGCCTTAAATATGAAGTTGTGTTTACAGAATGGGGCTATAAGGAGATTAAGTAAGTATAATATACATATAATAACTTCAGTCGGTCTGTAGTTACATCAATGTTTGTATTCCTTTCATTGAGAAATTCTACACCATCTTCCCAAATATTATCATTTGTGATTCTTGAACATGCTTTCTTGTAATCTTGCCATGTAGTATCTGCTCAATGTGCTAGAAGCCTTACTCTTCAGTTTTTCAATTTTTAAAAAAGTATCTTAATACATGCAAAGTACCACTAGTACAGCCCTTTCCCAGGGATGATGTATCTGGTATCTTCCCTTCTCTCTAATTCTCCTTATTTTCTTTATACATATTTCCTTAGTGGCATTCCCTATAGGCTATTAGACAGACAACTTGGCTAGATGTATGGTAAATTAACCTTGGAGTCCGTAAGATCTAGGTTCTGAAACCTGGGCATGCACACAGAAAGATGAGTTCAAATCCTACCTTAGCTGTGTGACCCTTGGCAAGTCACTTCAACACTTTCTGTCTGAGTTTCCTCAACTGTAAAATGAAAATCATAATATCTATCTACTAGAGTTGTTTTAAGAATGAAATGAGATGTTTGTAAAGTGCTTAGCATAGTACCTGACATAGTTCACACTAAATAAATATTTCTTATCTCCCTCCCTGGGTGAACAAGGGGCACATTAGACTTCTCTGTGCCCTAAGGAAGTCTATAAGTGCATAAGTTTCAGATCTAAATTTGTGGACAGAGTTTTATCTCCTTTTCACTAAGCATTCCCTACACAAATGAAATCACAGGGCTGCCTACCTCTTCCCCCAAATCCAATATAGCACTTAATTTGTTTAGTTAATCATTGTAAATACATTGCATTCTATTTATGTCCACTGTTTATGCATCCATTACCCTTTGGAACATATCCAATATTTATTCTTCAAATATGCGATCTTCCAATATTGTGAACATTTCAGGAAAAATAGCCAGGTTAAAAAGACGAATGTTTGTGCCAGGTGACAATTTTTGATCATTGAAAGAAACAGAGAATTTAGCAAACAAAATTAAGCCTTTTTTCTTTCCCCAATTCAGTTACAGCCCCAACTCAATGTCCACCTTTACTGCTTGTCCTAAATAAATGTTCTAATGTGTTAATTAAATATAATATCTGCCTTTATCTGGGCAAGTAGGTATTTCAAAAAAAATTACTTAGTTGTTTTTGTATGCATAGTAAAATTGATCTCTCTTGAATAATGGTAATTTTCATTGAGAGGGATGTTGTTTACAAAGAGGAACATCTGGAAAACTATATCAACTATAAAGAATCCCTCTTCCAGATCTTTATAGGTTATCTTCCATTACATTGTGAAACTCCTTTCCTGTCTTACATGATTATATCTTTCCTATTTTATTCCAAGCTTGATGTTTTAAATAAGATGCTTATTAACATTTATTTTGGTTGCTGAAATGAACAAGGATTAATGAATGAATTTAAAGTATGCAAAAAAGTCTTATTGTAGGAGAAGAACTTATAAGACAGTGTTTTGCCCTATTGATTCAAGTATTTTTTGGCAATCAACACACAATAAACACAGGGATATGCTTATTGAATTCATCTTTCAATCAATTTTGTGTTTCCAAATATATGGTTTGTTGAATATTACCTACATTTTCTCATATTTGCAGGAGGAATATCCTTGATATGTGTATAAATTAGTTTCATAAATTTATTAGAAAGATGAGAAAACAGGCATATGGGATGACAATTGATGGTTACCACCGTATCTCTTTGGTATATAGTATCAATTTTTTTACATTCTTTTGATATTTTCACATCTCTTTAATATCTTGAAAAATGTTCTCTACTCAATTGATTTCTAGATTGTGGTTCCATTAGCATTGGTTTCCTAAGTAGATAGTTCATCTGGCTTATCCACTTTACCTGACTCCATCTTCTTAAGTGTCACTTCAGCTTCAGAGACTAAAGTAATAGAGTTAAAATGGGTTACTCCATTACCATTCATTATATTGATAATTTTAAAGAGAGTGACAAATATCCTCCATATTCTATTTATTTTCTTCTAGCTTGGAATGAACTTAGCATAATAGTGGGCTAGGTATTTTATTTTTTATTTATTCTGAACTTAAGAAATAAAGCAAGCATTCCTAAACATAGTAGAATGAGAAAAAAAAAAGATGATTGAACATGAAACTACAAATCTGTTGTGTACAATTTGCTATCCCTTTTAAATATACGGTAGTTATATAACTTTTTAAAAATTTTTTTCTCCCCCTGCACAGACGTGTGTGTGTGTGTGTGTGTGTGTGTGTGTGTGTGTGTGTGTAAAATTATATATGATTCTATTTATCAATTCATTCTCTGGATGCAGATATTGTCTTCTTTATAGATCATTAGTAGTTAATTTGGGTTGTTTACAGACTATGTCTTATACCAAGGATCATCTTTCTTCTTGCTCCAAAGTGTTGGAGATAGGCACTCCAGGGCGGAAGAAAATATAATGTTTACAATTTGGATTGTTGAAAAAAATATACTTCCATAAAAATGGGGTTTTTAATACTAATTTTAATAATTATTAAGCAACTCTCATTGTAAATAAAATGGAAAGTCTCTTCACTTTTTTTTAATGGGTAGAATGTTTGCCTTTTGAAAAGTCCTACTCTTGGGTTTTTTAGGTTGTATTTTGATGGACAAGCGACATTTTGTTTTCAAAATCAAGATCTTCCAGAGAGAAAGACAGAGAGAGAGAGAGAGAGAGACAGAGAGAGACAGAGAGAGAGAGATGGAGAGGGAGAGGTGGAGAGAGAGAGAGGGAGAGAGATAGAGAGAGAGAAAGACAGAGGCAGAGAGAGACAGAGAGAGAGAGGGGGAGAGGTGGAGAGGAAGAGAGAGAGAGGGAGAGGGAAAGGGAGAGAGAGTGAGAGAGAGAG
>CM053580.1:106566661-106587863 GCA_028627135.1 Pseudochirops cupreus
TGACACTCAAATATAAGAAACATGAGAAGGTAAACATGGAAAAGAAATCATAAGGAACTTATCAAAGTTGAACTATTTACATGCCAACATTGAAGAATGATAATTGTAACTTATTAAACTTTTCTCAGTATCAGCATAGGTGAAGGGAATACAAGTGTATATATACATATACATACACACATGTCTATATAGGAGAGTTTATATATGTGTATGAATACATATCTGAGTATGTGTATATGTGTACATAGCAGGCACAGGATCAATTGAATAGGAAGAGATGATATTTTAAAAGGTGAAATTCTGAAGTGGGTGAGTATTAGAATGAGAGGTGACAGGGAGAGACAGAATGGGGTTAATCACCTCATATAGAAGAGGCTAGGGATAATTGTTACAATGGAGGGGAAGAACAGAAAGGCAAAAGGGAATGGGTCAACCTTACTCTCGTTGAATTTGGCTTAAGGAAGTATTGACATAAACTCTAAACTGGGTATCTTGCCACACAGGACAGTAGGGGAGATGGGGATGAGAGGTGGGATGATGGAGGAGAGGGTAGGTTGGGGGAGAGGATTGTTAGATGCACACACTTCTGTAAAGGGACAGGGACAGGATAGAGAATAGAACAAGGTGGGGTGGGTGGGATAGGAAGGAAGGACATATAATCAGTCTCTCACAATATGTCTATTGTGGAGATGTTCTGCTTAACCACACATGTACAGCCTGTATTAAATTGCTTGTCTTTCCAGTGGGGGTGGGTGATGAGGGAGGTAGGGAAAGAATCTAGAATTTAAAGTGCTATAATCAAATGTTAAATACAATAATAATAATAATCATTATTATTATTATTAACTACATACAACTGAGAACTAAGATATACAGGCATTGGGGTAGGGAGACCCATCCTGCCCTACCTGAAATTCAGAGGGGCAATGGGGGAGGACATAGGAGAGGGCAGATTGGGGGAGGGGCTATACAGTGGGATGGCTGTTTTGAGATGATGGGTAGGAGAAAGATGGGGAGAAAATTTGTAACTCAAAATCTCATGGAAATGAGTGATATAAACAAGAAAATAAATTAATTATTTAAATTTTTAAAAATAAATAAAAATAAAACAAATAGAAGAAATATATAGGAATGCTGAGGATTGTTGTACATTTATTTTATATCCTTCAATTTTACCAAAATTTTATTATCACAAGTAGTTTTTTATTTGATTCTCTAGGATTCTCTAAGTATACCATCTGCAAAGAGTGATAGCTTAGTCTCTTCCTTACCTAATTTGATTCCTTCAATTTCTTTTTCTTCTTTTATTGCTACTGATAACATTTCTACTACCAAATTGAATAACAAGGGTGATAGTGACCATCCTCGTTTCGCCCATTACCTTACTGGAAATGCTTCTAGCTTATCTCCATTATATATAATTCTTGTTGATAGTTTTAAATAAATGCTACTTATTATTTTAAGAAAGACTCCATTTATTCCTATACTTTTTAGTATTTTTAATAGGAATGGGTGTTGTATTTTGTCAAAAGCCTTTTCTGCATCTATTGAGTTAATTGTATAATTTCTGCTAGTTTTGGTATGTTGTCTCATTATTATCATTGTCTTTAATGAAGTTACTGATTGTTTCCATAATTTCTTGTTTGACCCACTCATTCTTTAGGATTAAACTATTTAGTTTCCAGTAAGTTTTCAGTCTATCTTTCCATAGTCCTTTATTGTATATGATTTTTATTGCATCATGATCTGAGAATTATGCATTTAATATTTCTACCTTTCTGCACTGAATTGTGAGGTTTTTATGCCCTAGTACATGGTCAAATTTTGTGTTTGTGCCATATACTGCTGAATAGAACGTATATTCATTTTTAGACCTGTTGAATTTTCTCCAGAGGTCTATCATATCTATCTTCTCTAAAATTCTGTTCACCTTCTTAACTTCTTTCTTGTTTATTTTGAGGTTAGATTTATCAAGTTTAGGGAGGGGGAGATTGAGGACCCCCACTAATATAGTTGTTATCTATTATTGCTATCTATTATTTCCTCTAATTCCCTTAATTTCTCCTCTAAGAATTTGGATGCTGTACCATTTGGTGCATATATGTTTAGTAATGATATTGCCTCATTCTCGATGGTGCCATTTAGCAGGATGTATTTTCCTTCCTTATATCTTTTAATTAGATCTATTTTTGCTTTTGCGTTATCTGAGATAAAGATTGCTACCTCTGCTTTTTTTTTTACTTTAGCTGAAGCATAATATATTCTACTCCAGCCTGTTACCTTTACACTGTGCATATCTCCCTGTTTCAAATGTGTTTATTGTAGACAGCATATTGTAGGATTATTGTTTTTAATCCATTTAGCTATCTGTCTATGTTTTATGGGAGAGTTCTTCCCGTTCACATTCACAATTATGATTGCTATCTGTGTTTTTCCCTCCATCCCATTCCCTCCCCTGTTTATGTTTTTATTTCTCCCTTCTCCCTTTCCCCCCTTAAGAGTTTTTCTTTTGAAAAACTTTCCTCCCTATGCACCTCTCTCCCTTTACCTACTTTCCCCTTGCTACTATTTCCCTCTCTTCTAATAACCCTCTTTTTTCCCCCTTACCCTTCCTACTGCCTATAGGGTTAGGGCACAACAGATTTTTTTATACTTAACAGCATATATTATTGCTCCCTTGAACTCAAACCAAAGAGAGTAAATTTCACACAATGCTCCCCTACCTCCCTCCTTTCCTTCTACTATAATGAGTTTTTGTGTCTTTTCCCATTAGAATCCTATACTTTAACTGATTATGTTAATCCCTCCTTGAACCAAAACCAATGAGAGTAAAGTGCATATAATGTTCATCTCTGTCTCTTCTTTCCCTCTACTACAGTATGTTTTTATGCCTCTTTGTGTGGCATAATATACCCTTTTCTGCCTCCTCCTTTCCTTTTTTCCCATTATGATCCCTTTGCACCTCTTATTAAGGTTTTTTTTTAATCATCAGATTAGTTAATTTATACCCACACCCTGTTTCTATGTTTATCCCTTTTAAATGTAGCAATAATTATACAATTCTCAATATTGACAGATATCAACTTCCTATATAGGGATACAAACAGTTTCCTCTTATTGAATCTTAAGTTATGTGTGTGTGTGTTTGTGTGTGTGTGTTTTCATTGTTTACCTTTTTATGTCTCACTTGAGTCTTGTATTTAGAGGTCAAATTCTCATTGAGCTCAGCCTTTTTCATCAGGAAGGTCTGGAAGTCCCTTATTTGACTGAATGACCATCTCCTTTCCTGAAAGATTATGCTGTTTCACTGGATAGTTGATCTTTGGTTGCAGTCTAAGCTCTGTTGTCTTACAAAATATCATATTCCTATCCCTCCAGTCTTTTAATGTAGAAGCTGCTAGGTCCTGTGTAATCCTGACTGTAGTTCCATGATATTTGAATGGTTTCTTTCTGGCTGCTTGCAGTATTTCCTCCTTGACCTCACAATTCTGGAATTTGGCTACAATTTTTCTTAGAATTTTCAATTCAGGATTTATCTCAGGAGGAGTCTGGTGAATTCTTTCAATAACTATTTTATCTTCTGATTCTAGGACCTCTGTACAGTTTTCTTTGATAATTTCTTGGATGATGTTGTCCAGGCTGTTTTTTCATCATGGCTTTCCAGTTGACCAATAATTCATAGATGATCTCTCCTGGATCTGTTCTGCCAGTCAGTTGTTTTTCCAATGAGATATTTTACATTTTCTTCTTATTTTTCAAACTTTATGTTTTGTTTGACTGCTTGTTGATGCCTCATAGAGTCATTAGCTTCAATTTGACTGATTCCAATTTTGAACAACTCATTTTTCTTGGTTACTTTTTGAAGCTCCTTTTTCATATGTTCAGATTTCATCATCTTTAGGGAGGTATTTTCTCCAGTTAGATTTTGAACCTCCTTTCCTAGTTCACAAATTTTACTTTTTAAGGATTTATTTTCTTCAATGAGATTATTTTTTTTTCCATTTTGGCAATTGCAATTTTAAAAGAATTGGTCAATTTATCTGCTACCTTTCTAATTTGGCTTTCAAAATCCTTCTTGAGCTCTTCCAAGAACACTTTTTGGGCTTGAGACCAATTCATATTTCTTTCTGTGGTTTCAGGTGTGGGTAAAGAGTCCATGGTGTCTCTTTTTGAAAGTGGTTCTTTGCATTCACAATAATAGGATTTAATCATCTTTGTTTTTCCTTTTCCAAGTTGCTTCTGACCTATTGTGAATGCCTACTTCCTAGCTTTCAAAGTGGATTTCTGCTTCTGGGGTACCAAGGACTCTGACTCATACTTCCCAAGCTGGGAGCTAGGTGCCTAGTTGTTGACTTTGTGTGCTGTAGCCTCTGGGTGTCTCGACTGAGGCCAACACCAGGACTTTCAGTATTTCCCCTGGGTTACTCCAAGGCTCACAGAGTACTGTGTAGGGAAGGGGTGGTCTGACCACTTCAGATTTCCTCATTTGTGCCCCTGAGCTAGAGTTCAGGCAGGCTCAGAAGCTGGTGGCCTACCATTTTGGTGACTGCAGATTTCCTTTATATTGCTAAGGCACATCTAGGATTCTGGTGTTAGAGTTTGCTGGCTCCACCTCCCTGGACTTTGGGATCTCCCAATGGGCAGCTGAGATGGGGCTTGTTGGGACAACTCCTACCCTTCACTTCAGGCTCCACACAGCTCCAGTCACACCCTTCCTCTAAGACTCCCAAGCCTGCCACTGCTTTCAGGATTTTACACTGGGGCAATAATCTCTGGGTTTTCAGGATGAGAGGGGAATTCAAACAGTTAGGGTTTACTCTGCTATCTTGGCTCCCAGAAGTTGTTAGGTTATTTTTAAGCATACAGGCTGTGGGTTGATATCCCCAGGAGACTGTCACTGTTGCTGTCACTGCTGCCAACCCTGTGTTTGTCTCTTACTCAGCTCCAAGAGATTCTCCATCCCCAGTGAAAAGTCTGTAAATTGCTCCTGTGGTGGGTAGGTTCCCTTGCTGGGGCTCCCTCTGGCTCCACTGTGGTCTGTTCTTGGGTCTGCACTGGTGCAGTCCCCGCACACTCCACGCTCCCAAGTCCTATGTGTGCACTTTCCTGGACTGGGAATCTGATCTGCCACACTCTGTCTCCCAGTGGATTCTGTCACTCTAAAATCTGTTCAGATTCACTTTTTAGAGGTTACTAATGGAAATAACAGAGGAGTTCAGGTGAGTTCCTGCTTTCACTCCAATATCTTGGCTCCTCCCTAGGCAAAAATTTTGATAAATTTTAAGTCCCAAATCCCTACTGGGAGTACTCCATCTGCTTTGGGAGTTATCTCAGACTACACTGTTCTTTTGAGAAGGGAAACTCAATGTATTTCATCCTTCAGGTATTTATTAACACATACTTTTAAGTCTCAATTTTTAAGTAGTTATTTTGTGATAAAAGAAAAAAAAAACCTGTTCTATATTTGATTTCTATACCTTGTACATTAAGTAACTTTATCTAGAAAGGGCTCTGTTAATCCCTTTAGGGAATACTGTATCCATCAGAAACAGGTTTTGTTTTATTGTTGCAACTGACACAAAAGAAGATGAGTTGTCATCTACTTTGCCCATGTATTCTATGTCCCATTTGGCTTTTCCATCTTACTTAAAGATGGGGTGTTACATGTAATTTTACCCTTGTAAGAATATTTGTTTTTAGAGCATTTTTCTATTTTATCCCAAGTGCTTAGCTCTTTAGTTCTTTGCATGTAATAGGTAATTAATAAATAATTTTTACTTCATTCTTTATCTCCATAGAGCAAGGGTTCTTAATTTTATTTTACTTCGTATAATGAATCCCCTTTGACATTTTGGTGAAATCTATAGTCTCCTCAAAATACTGTTTTAAAATAATATTATAAAGAATTGGCACAAAATCACATTTTTCCCATCTAAGTTTACAGACTTTGAAATCTATCCATAATCCCCTTGGGATCTGTAAAGTCTAAGTTTAAAACCTGTAAGAGAGATGGCTCTTTATCATTTGATAACAAATGCTGATTTTCTTAAAACTACTCTCAGACTGATTATTTCACTCATTCTATTTCTGCTTGACTTCAGAAGGAAAACAAACAAACAAACAATAGAGTGACACTGTTTGGATGGGAATAGAAGCATATCTGTGGAGAAAAAATCTGAATTGAAAGTATGGGATGGTTGCTTACAGAGCCACGAAAATGAGAGAAGATCATGGGAGTCACAGAGAAGTTGAAAAAATCCTTGAAACACAGAGAAATAAATTGACTTTTCACCACTCCTATACAAAGCAAAGGAAGGAAAGAACTTTCCACTGTTCCTTATACAAGGCAAATAAATAAATTCATTGTGGCTAAAGCATTATGACTAAGTGCTTGTTAGTTATATCCCTTTGTCTAAAAACCAGCATATAATCACATAACAAAAAAACACAAAGAAATTAACCAAATCATTTGTAGAGCAAAGAGAGACAATACATATATTAAACAAGTGTTTGGTAATTTGAGGTTCAAACAGTCTATTGTGATAAAGTTGTATATGAAAGTGGCTGAGACTGAGTTGCACGGAATATATGTACCATGGATTTCTTTTTTGTTTTATTTTAGTCTAGAACTTGATTACTCCCTTGAAAGAAACTTCCAATGTAGGAACTTGATCCACTGGATGCAGAGGACAATCCCTCTGTAGCTTCTAATCTTAGAGAATTTCCTCAAAACCAAGAGGTAAGGTGAACTATTAATGCTCAAACAACTAGTATGTATCAGAAGCAGGGCTAGAACCCAGACCATGCTTACTTTAAAGCTAGATTTCTGTCATTATGATACTCTGACATTCACTACTTTTGTTTACTTATATTAGGCCTAGAGATAAAAACACACAAAAAACTGGACCTGTGATCTTGTAGGATACTGTACCCATGATTTTAAAAGATTATAAATTTAGAGCTGAAAGGGACCTTAGAGGTCATATACTCTTCTCCCTTCATTTTACAGATGAAGAAACTGAGGCTTCAGTCATTTGAAGCAGGATTTGATCCCAGGTCTTTGTGATTCTTAAGTCAAGCACTTTATTCACTATACCATGTTGAATCAATATAGGGAAACTTCCCAGATAAGAAAACTCCAACTACTGATGCAAATTATCTTGGTTTCTGAAACTTTGTTCAACTTCTGCTCTGAAAACTGATAGCAATGTAATTCTGGGTAAATAATGACTTCGCTAAACCTCAGTTTAAATTAAAAAATTTCAAACAGCTGTGATAGGTTAAGTGGCTTGTAATTCTTCTACTCACTGCACCAATTCTGCCCTCTAGGGCCAAACTAAAAAAAATAAACAAACAACTTTTTCCTCCTCTACATGACATCTCTTTAAATACTTGAAAATAGGTATCATCTCCTCTCTGCCTTCTCCCAGAGAATTTTTTTTTTCCTCCAGGCTAAACTTGTCCAGTTCCTTCAACTGATTTTTATATGTCATAGACTCAAAGTCCATGAGCCCTAGGCTTTAGTGATCATCACTAACCATTTAGGTGATTAGAATTAAATGTGCATTTTTCATATTGTTGGACAGAAAAAAAAGACAAAAAGAAAGAAAGAGATCCCAATAATTGGAATACTTTGAAAGGTACTTTTCTCTGCTCAACAAAAGACCTGGGAATATGTAATAGCGACAGAGCCTTTTTTTTTTGGCCGAGAATTCTCTTGCAATGATTTATTTAATATTTAATCACCATTTTGTAAATTGCTGCAGATCATTAAGCAAGACGTTTCTAATAGAGTCATCCAGGTCAATGGAAGGTGGCAACGGTTGGCTCCATAAAGTTCTTTGGAAGCAGTGATTTCTGCCCACAGGACAAAATAAGTGTCATATATAAAGCAGACTATGTTCATAGCCACCACTGAGTAACCACACTGGTTGTATGGATCTTTTTATTCCGCCTATAAAAATGAATGGCTTTCTTCTCCCCAGTGCCTAAATCACTCCCAGTAGCAAGCCATTTAGGGAGGCAAATTAACTCAGCCTCTGTGGTACTATTTGATGCACTGAAGCAGCAATGCTATATGAAGGGATATGGAGGCAAAAACAAGGGCAAGCAAATGAATCAGGGATAAAACAATGGGGAGGAAAGGAAAAGAAAACCAAAGTGTTACCTATGACCTATTCCTGGCAGCAATTTAAGTGAATTGGGCAATAATTATCTAAATATAATAAATAATAATGATAGTAATCATTGACATAGGGCTGCTTACATACATCTCATTTGATCCTCCCCCAAATCTTATTGAACAGATGCTGTTAATAGTATTATCCACATCACCCCACCAGTGAGGCTGCTATACCCTCCCTATCCTCCAGAAATCATAACTTGAAAGAGCTAAGCCATTCTACTTGGGAATTCCCACCCACTCAGGTACTATGCCTTCCTGTCTGTAGAGCATATGAAAACAAACTGATTCTATGTAGCTGCTCCATATCCTTGGCATGCTTAACTCCATCCATATTGTTGCCTTTTAACTATGCCTTTACCCCTCCTCATCAAATACATTTTCTTTTCTTCTTCTGGCCACATAAATCAAATGAACACTGCCATTGAACTGGAAAACATGTGTCCATTAACTACTCTATATCTTCTCTTACTACCCTTGAGACTTCCCAGAATGAAATCTTTCCTAGCTACTTTTCTCTATATGCATGGTTTCCCTTTTAGCAACTGAGATTGTGTCTCCTTGGTATTGGATCCTCAGTGCTTATATTAGTACCTGGACTATGGTAAGCATTGAATAAAAGCTTTTTTCGTTATTTGAAGGGATGGAGAAACTGAGGATGACAAAGGTCAAGTTACTTACTAATAATAAAATAGCTATCAAGGGGCAGCTAGGTAGCATAGTGAATAGAGTACTCACCCTGTAGTAGGAGAATCTGAGTTCAAATCCAGCCTCAGACACTTAACATTTACTAGCTATGTGACTTTGGGCAAGTCATTTAACCCCCAATTGCCCTGCCTTCCCCCCTCCCAAAAAAAAAAGAAAAAGAAAAAATAGGTATCAATTTTCAGAGGCAGGATTTGAACCAAGGTCTTTTTGATTCCAACTCTAGCACTTATTATCTACTCCACACTTTTTCCTGTGTTGTAAATGAATTTCTGTCCTAGTAGGAAATAGCTGAAATAATTATAGTCTACTCTATTATGAGGAATTTAGACACGATTTGCCTGTGGTCTAGAAATTAAAGAACAAAATCAAATCAAAATTTTGTAAATATATCCATACCAAGCTAGACATTATCTTCTGGATAATTTGATCCAACAGGTTGAAGTCAAAGAGGAGTAAACTGAAGGCCATAAATAATAGATGTTTTACCCCAACCCACAAAACAAATTTATGGAACAGCTGGGACTAGAGTCCAGACCTACTGTCTCTCAATCTATGGCTCTATTCACTATTTCATAATATTTCTCTTATATAGTGCTGGGGGAAAAATAACTATTCTGTTGTCCTTTTCCTTTTAATAACAAAATACTTTCCTTATCGATTTTTAAATCAGTCTTTGCTTCTGCTGCTTTAACTGTCAGAAACAGGGTTTAAATATGCAATTTTTAGTAGCATATATAGTTGCATTAACCCACTAGCCCCATATGGATGTTTGTTCTCAATTAATGAAACAGATGCACCTCATATTTGGAAAATATAATTTATTCTTTCTCTAACAATGTCACCTTATACTATTTTAGAAATTTCTTTTGAGTAATTTTCCTTTAAAATATTACCTGTTTAATCACCTGTTACTATATGTTCATGAATGTAATTTTTAAAAGTCCATGAATGTAAATAAAAAGCTCCTCAAGTGGTTACTTTTTTTTCCCTTTTGCTATTTTTTGTTCCGTGTTCATAATCAGCTTAGCCAGAAAAAACAGAGGCTTGAACAAACCATCTGTTATCTGGATATGGTTCCTGACTGCCTGGCAGCTTTTAGTCCACCAATTCACGGCCACCCAAAAGTATGAACATTTTGTCTGTCATGAGCTTAAGTGGTGATGAATCCCCAACCAGACTGTCACTCTACAAAATCTATTTGCCACTGAAACCTCTCTTGGCTTCATTGTAGGGGATATGAGAGAAAGGGAAGAAGAGGAGTGTGGAAAGGCCAAGGAATCAGCAAAGAGACATAACTAAAAAGAGCCAAAGACATAAACAGGCAGTCATAAGCAGTATTTTCTGGAACTTAGAGCAAATTTTAGGAAACACTACCTCAAGTCAAGTTTGTACCACAAATTCAGTTGAGAGAGAAGGAAGAGATCCTTAATTATGAAGCCGTATTAGGAGAGAGACACTGGAGGTTGTGGGCAGAGACTCCAAAACATTTAGAAGCTATTGTTAGGGAGGCAATAAGGGAGTACAACCAGTATTTGGGGTGTTAAGGGAGGACTAGCACTTCTGCTGTGGTTTGCTGAGCCCTTTTCAGGGCTGCCCATTCACTCTTGGTGTCCAAACTGTCATCCAGGTCTCTCACCCCTGTTCATCCAAGAAGCTGTAGGATGTACAGTCAGATCCTGGTAAAAGCATCTTTGTAGATGGGCTGACCTACATTTGGGGTAACAGACAGGTTTCAAAATAGTCTGTGAGTTAGGGGGATGTCTACTCTAAGTATATGAAAATTATACCCCTTCCCACCCCTACCTCCCACAGAATGGGCAAATGAGAACAATTTGTTTCAGAGTCCATGAAAGAAGCTGAACAAGGTGCTGTGGAGCACTTAGAGTTTGGTGAGACATCAAATATCATCTATTGCGTACACAGCTATTGTCGGTTACCTTGACTTTGTTTTGCCACTAGACTTCAATGACTCTGGAAGAGAAAGGGAAGTGGATGACTGTGTAATTCTGCCTTCTCTTAAATCCCATTCATACTCTAGTTAAGATATCACCCAGCGATGTCATTGATCCTCTTTGAAAATGAAGGACAAACAACAATAGAGCCTGACTAGACTTTAGAAAAGCTTATGGCAGATAGGGCCGTTAGGGATAGGATTGGGGTTGGGGGAAGTAGGAAGCCTGTAGAACAGTCATTCTTAAATTGGATTGATTTCAGGGGATCAGTGAACTTGGGAGGGAATAAAGTCTTCATTTTCATTAATGTTTCATTGAAATTCATTATTTCCTCCAGTTATCTAAAAATATTCAGAAAAGAGGTCAAGAGGTTTCACCAGATTACCAAAGGGATCCAGGACATTAAAAAAAAATGTTTAGAATGACTGATCTAGTTAATCTGATTGCATCAGGTCTTAACTAATTATTTTTGCTTATTAAATGATATGTTCAGCAGTCTCTAAAGTCAAGTATTTTGGAATGAAATCCAATCACCCCACCTTAACTATACTTCTGGATAATATAAATGACCAATCTAGCTGCTCCCTTGATGTCATTCTTTAAAGAATTTCTGATTTTGAGAATCAAGTAAAAAGCTACTTGAGACAATAAATAAATTTGGCAAAGTTGCAGGATATAAAATAAACCCACATAAATCCTCGGCATTCCTATATATTTCTAACGAAATCCGACAGCAAGAGATAGAAAAAGAAATCCCATTTAATGTTACTGTAGACATTATAAAATATTTGGGAATCTACCTGTCAAAGCAAACCCAGGACCTATATGAACACAACTACAAAACACTTTTCACATAAACAAAATTAGATCTAACTAATTGGAAAAACATCAATTGCTCATGGCTGGGTTGAGCTAATATAATAAAAATGACAATTTTACCTAAGTTAAATGATATATTTAGTGCCATACCAATCAACCTACCAAAAAAATATTTTATAGAGCTAGAAAAAATAGTAACAATTCAGTTGGAAGAGTAGAAGGTCCAGAATCTCAAGGGAATTAATGAAAAGAAATGCAAGGGAAGGTAGCCTAGAAGGTGCCAGATTGTAATCTATATTATAAAGCTGCAGTTACCAAAACCACTTGGTACTAGCTAAGGAATAGAGTAGTGGATCAATGGAATAGACTGGATACGTGAGACTCAGCAGTCCATGACTACAGGAATCCACTATTTGATAAACCCAAAGACGCCAGGTTTTGGGATAAGAAAACACTATTTGACAAAAACTTCTGGGAAAACTGGAATATAGTATGGCAGAAACTAAGCATAGGCCATTATCTAACACTATATACCAAAATAAAGTCTAAATGGGTGTATGATCTAGGTATAAAGGCTGATACTGTAAGCAATCTGGTAAAGCAAGGAATAGTTTACCTGTCAGATTTATGGAGAAGGGAACACTTTATGACCAAACAAGAATTAGAGAGCACTATAAAATGCTAAATGAATAATTTTGATTCCATTAAATTGAAAAGTTTCTGTACAAACAAAACCAATGTAACCAAGATTAAGAGGGAAGTAGAAAATTGGGAAAGAATTTTTAAAACCAGTGTCTCTAATAAAGGCCTCATATCTAAAATATATAGAGAACTGAGTCAAATCTATAAGAATACAAGTCATTCCCCAATTGATAAATGGTCAAAGGAAATTAACAGGTAATTTTTAGAGGAAGAAATTAAAGATATATATAAGCATATGAAAAAATGCTCTAAATCACTTGATTATATAAATGCGAATCAAAACAAATTTGAGGCACCACATCTCACCAGTCAGATTGGCTAAGATGACAAAACAGGAAAATGACAAATTCTGGAGAGGATGTGGAAAAATTGGAATACTAATGCATTGTTGGTGGAGTTCTGAACTGATTCAACCATTCTGGAGAGCAATCTGGAACTATGCCCAAAGGGCCATAAATAATTTCAAAGCCTTTGACCCAGCAATACCACTTCCAGGGTTGTTTCCTAAAGAGATCATAGAAGTGTGTATATGTGTACAAAAATATTTATTGCAGCTCTTTTTGTGGTGGCAAAAAAATTGGAAATTAAGGGGATGTCCATTATTTTGGGAATGGCTAAATAAGTTGTGGTATATGAATGTAATGGAATACTATTGTGTTATAAGAAATGAGGAGCAGACAGATTTCATGTTTACCTGGAGAGGCTTATACAAACTGATGCTGAGTGGGAAGAGCAGAACCAGGAGAAATTTGTACACAAATACAGACACAACATATGTGTGATGACCAACTTTGATAGACCGGACTCTTCTCAGCAATGCAGGGTTATAAAACAACTCCAAAAGACTCATGATGGAGAGAGATGTCTACATTCAGAGAAAGAACTAGAAAGAACAGAGTTTGAAGGCAGATTGAAGCAAACTACCAGCTCTTGTTCTTTTTCTTATTTGGTTTTATTTCCTCTTTCACATTGTTCATTCAATCTGTTACAATCCTTCTTTATAACCTGACTAATGTGTAATGTGAAAGTATTTGCAGATCTCTTTTCTTTTAGGATATTGGAAACACCATAGACTTATCCTTTTTTTTTTGTCTGTCATTCCATAGCTAGATAATTTCGTTTTTAAATGATAATGTTTATATAACTTCCTACTCAGTGTTCATCACTGACAGTGTATTGCAGCAGGAGGCAAATCTTTCTATTGTCTTTGGAATCACTTGTCATTTTAATTCTGAAATACTCATTTTCTAGAATTCAAAGTCATAGAATACTACTAAGAGAATACTGGTGTTGAAGAGATGAGTTTTAGTAGCAATGAACAATTGAGGGAAAATAAATGTACCATTTTCCTAAATACAGAACAATATCATTTCTTCCCCTTACTTAATTCCAGGCCTGGCTCCTTGTCCATTTTCAGTACTTTTTGAGGTACCCATGTTGATGAGCTAATTTAATGAGCCACCCATACAGCTGCAGGCCATACCTGCAATGATTTCCACTGTGGATAGACCAATATCCTTAATATTAATGTACAGTTTTCTTAGGAAAAATAGTTTTTCATGAAGAAATGTGTCTGGAGCTTTTATTCAATTAATTTGATATTATCTGTGAAAATGAACAAATAGGAAACAGTTCTTTTAATTGGACATGACAAACATTTTCCATGACAAAGGTCAACATTTCGTGAATGCATATCTCTTGCTTAACACTGTGAATGATAATTCATACTAAAAAAATGGACACAGTTATCTCTGTAGTCACATCTGTCATAGAATCTTGTATGATTTTGTGGCAATTGTGCAAAATACTTTTTCTAAGGACAGATTTCAAGAATGCATTTTGTTTTTAACTAGTCAAATGCTTTATTAAAATAAATAAGTTCTAAACAACATTTCCATAATATATTCTCCTCCCCTTACTATTCTATGATTGAGGAGATGTGGCATACTCCCTCAAATTTCCTTAAGCCTACCTGTTCCCTTCATGAGTTTTTTTAAAATTTTAATTGAAGATGTCATGTGCATATAGATCATTACAATAAGGATTTTGTAAAGATTTGAAATCTGTCATCTTGGATATATAAGTCAGTCATTACTGTAATTTTCTCTTTAGGATAGAATAAAAGCCAGAAAAAGCCTTCTTCACTATAAACATATGATTAACCAGAGATATGGTTAGG
Organism: Pseudochirops cupreus; assembly: GCA_028627135.1. NCBI lineage: Eukaryota > Metazoa > Chordata > Mammalia > Diprotodontia > Pseudocheiridae > Pseudochirops > Pseudochirops cupreus. Next base: position 106,581,204 of record CM053580.1, read on the forward strand.
TAAACTTGTTTAGCTTAGCTTTTGTTTGCTTAGATAGTGTGCACAAATCTTACTGTGTATCCCCAAATGCTATAAGGGATCAGACCCACAGAGCTCTGTGGGGTCAGAGGGCCTCTAAAATAAGTCTGAAGCCATGGGGTCTCTGATTTGGAATTAAATAGGGAACCACATAGGTTTTCTGTTTTTAAGTTAGGGAGTTTCTGGTTGATATGTAGATCTCAGTAACTTTCAGATATAATTCTGAAAATAGAAGTATGATGACACTATATAACTGGAAATATCTCTACTCTGTGCTGCAGAGAGCTTGGTTTTTAACCAAAGTTCTACAAGAAACATAGACAAGACTAACAGAAAAACAATTTGTGTTTTTTTTTCTTTTTAACCCTGAAAATTATATTACCCCTTGCCTGGAGCTATGGATGATCCCACTCATCCTCTGATGAGGAAGAGATAATGCATCACCTAAGTACTAGTGCTAAAGCTAAAATTTAGAAGCAGTAATTCCACAATTTTACACTCATTGGACTCTCATCTGGCAATGGACAACACTGACAAAGCATCAAGAAAAATGCTAAGCAATATGAAAACAATGGGGAGAAATACCCATAATAGACTATGTAATAAATGAAACAAATAGGAAGACAGACCTGACTGAAGCAGCACAATAGTAACCAGAAGAAAACAGCTGCCCCTCCATGTGTGTGCCTTAGGACATATATTTTCTATTTGTTCACTCTTTCACAGGTATTCCCTATCTGTGTCCATTCTCATGATTTTTAGGGGATAGTACGTTCAGGCTTGTTGGAGAGACACTTTGTTGCTACTTTTCTTAGTATTCATTAATAATATTTGTTCTGAAAAAAAAAGTGGCTTCTGACTGTCTAGAAAAATTAAATACATTTGTTGTGGTGTGTGAGCCATGGTTCTAGTGGATTGAGATTTTAGTGGATTAGAGTGTCTTGAACCTAGAATAGCCTACCCTATTAGTGCACTCTTAGTGGAACAATATCCCCATTCTGTGAGTTGTTATTTCCCAAAGCACCACATATATCTCAGTTTTTGATGTTTAGTAAAAATACTACCCATGATCTTGCCACTTTTAAAAAAAAAATTTCTCATCTTTAAGATGTATTCAAAAGTAATGTCTATGTACCTTTAAGTGAGTATCAGATTTGTTCTTTATTAAGATTCAGGTATTCTTAACTTGAATAACAATACTCTATCTTCATATACTTATTTAGGTATAGAGGTAGTAGTATCCCAACTTGGTATCAGTACTGTTGTTGATGCCAGGCTCATAAATTTCTATAAAAATGCTGAAACATCTTCCTCTTTTTGTATATTTTTGCTTATTTTTTTTCCTTAGTGCCATTTACAAACTCCCCCAGGATCTATCTTAAACAAAGCTCTCTGGTGGTTCATGTTCTCCATCACAGGTTCTCTTGGTTTATGAAGCAATCTGTATAATTTTCCAAAATCATCCTCTATAGCATTTTTTACAAATAAATATGTGCTTGAAACTGACATTTTCCTAGACTGGCTATCTCTCTCCTTGCCTTGGATGTTATATGTTTACTTTGCTAAGGCAGGTTACTCTTCCTAGTACTGACTGCTTTTCATTAGTTTAACTTCTCCAGAAATTGATAGTAGTCAAGGATGATTTCTTGTCATCATCTCCTATTTTTAAGAGTTGGTAGCTTGCTTAAACAGACTAGTTTGAACTTTTGTACTTAACAATACCTTATTTTTAGTCAAACTTTAAATTCATTATTCATTTTGATAGTTCCCTTAACCAACCAGTTATATAATCATCAGCTGCCATTTTATTAAAGTACTTAATATGTGTGAGGCACTTTTTTAAATACTGAAGATACATAAAAATGTTAAAACAAAATCCTGAATCTCAAGAAACTCACATTTTAAGGGGAGAGACACCATACAAACAATTAGGTGCATACAAGATATATAGAATGTAAATTGAATGTAATATTAGAGGGCAGGTACAATGGGAAAACCAGGAAACGCTTTTTGCAAAAGGTATGATTTAAGCTTACTCTTGAAGGAAGCCAGGAGAAGGAAGATTTGAGCATTCTTGAGAAAAGACCAGAACTGAATTTAAAAAAAAAAACTTTCAAACACAAGACTTGCATAAAAAGGTAAATAGGAAAGAGAAATCATAAGGGACTTATTAAAGTTAAACTGTTTACACTCCTACATGGGAAGATGATATTTTTAACTCACAAAACCCTTCTCATTATAAGGGTAGTTAGAAAGAGTATATATCTACAAAGGGCACAGATGTGGGTTGAATATGAAGGGATGATCTCTAAAAAATAAAATTAAGGAGTGGGAGAGAAATGTACTGGGAGAAAGAAAAAGGGAGAGGTAAAGTGGAGTAAATTATCTCATATTAGTGAGGCAAGGAAAAACTTTTACCTTGGAGGGGAAGAGAGGAGAGGTAAGGGAAAGTGAGTGAGCTTTATTCTCATAGGAATTGGCTCAAAGAGAGAATAACAAACACACTCAATCAGGTACAGAAATCTGTCTTACCTTCCAGAAAATAGGGAGGGAAGGGGATAAGAGAAGGGGAGGTTATAGAAGGCAACACAGATTGGGGGTCGTCAGAAGCAAAACACTTTTGAGGAGGGACAGAGTGAAAGGAGAGAGAGAATAAAATGAATGTGGAGAGAGGGCAGAATAGAATGGAGGGAAATATAATTAGCAATAGAAACTGAAAAAAAAATTGAAGCAAGTTTTTCTGATAAAGGCCTTATTTATCAAACATACAGACAACTGAGTCAAAACTATAAATATGAGAGTGTATTGGTAATGTATTTTTGCTTAGTGATAAGAGCTAAGTCACATGGAAGCCTGACTCACATGAATCTGTGGAGGGAGCAGCTTGCTGAGTGGGTGAAGCAGGAAGGGGTGGAGCAGAAAGAGTAGAGCAGAGCCCAGCGGAAGTTGGTCAGAGTAGTTAGAGCTGAGGGAGAGAGAGGAAGCAGGCAGCAAATTTTGAATGTTCATTTTTGTGAAGGCCTAGCAGGGGGAAGGTCTGGGAATGGTGGTGCCTTCTGCATTGTTATTGTATATAAGTTTCTTTGTTTCTATGATGGATTTGGCTTTGGAGTCTTGGAATTTGGCTTTCTCATGTCTGAGTAAATGTTTTGGTTCTGTCTTCCATGTGGAGAGTTGGTTGCTATTCAGAATTACACTAGCGTATTCATAGCCACTGTAGGCACTGTAAATATGGCATTGGTGCTACAGAGATCCATTCCCCAATTGGTAATGATCAAAAGATATCAGTTTCCTGATAAAGTAATCAAAGCTATCTATAGTAATATGAAAAAAAAATATTCTAATTCACTATTGATAAGAGAAATGCAAATTAAAATAATTCTGAGGTTCTACCTCATACTTATTATGAAAACATTGGAAGGGATGTGGGGAAAATGAGACATTAATGCACTGTTGGTGGAGTTGTGAATTGATTCAACTATTCTGTAGAGCAATTTAGAACTATGCCCAAAGGGCTATAAAACCATGAATACCCTTTCACCTTGCAATGCCACTACTAGGTCTGTATCCAAAAAGAAATTAAAAGTAAAAAGGAAAAGGACCTATATCTATGAAAATATAGCAGCTCTTTTCTGGGGGCAAATAATTAGAAATCAAGGGGATGGCCATCAATTAGGGGTATGACTGAAAAGATTATAGTAGGTGATTATGACAGAATCCTATTGTACTATAGTAAATGACGAGCAGTGTGTTCTCAGAGAAACCTGGAAAGACTTATATGAGCTGACAGAAAGTGAAATTTACTGTGTACAAAGTAAGAGCAATATTGTGAGATAATCAGGTGTGAATGCCGTAGCTGTTCTCAGCAATACAACAATAAAAGACAACTCTGAAGGACTTATGACAAAAAGTACTATCTAAACCCAGAGAAAGAACTGGTGGTGTCTGAATGCAGATTGAAGTATATATGTATTTTTTTACTTTCTTTATTATTTTTTTCTTCTTGTCTATGTTTTCTTTTACAACATAACTATTATGGAAGTGTTTTGCATCACTACACATGCATAACCTATATTGAAATGTTTGTCTTGTCAGTGAGGGGAGTTGGAAAGGGAGAGAGAGAGAATTTGGAACTCAAAGTTTTAAAAATGAATGTTAGAAATCATTTTTACATGTAACTGGGGGAAATAAAATACTAAACAATTTTTTTAAAGAAAAAAATGAATGAAGTGTAAGAAACTTAGAAGTAGGAAGGAGCCATTTTGTGAAGGCCTTTAGAAGCCAAGAAAAAAATATTTTGCATTTAATGGTTGATATAGGAAGACATTGAAGGTTATTGAGTAGATAAGTGACATAGCCAGAACTGATTTTTAGAACATCCTTATGGCACCTGAGGAGTATGGATTAGACTAGAGAGAGATTTAAAACAAGAAGACCAATTAGAAGACTACTCCAGTAATCTAGGTAAGTGGAGATAAGAGTAGATTTGTGAAGATAAAAAGGACAGGATAGAGCACCAGATTGAATATGTAAGATAAGTGCAAATGAGCAGTTGAAGATGATACCAAGGTTGTGAGTTTAAGTAACTGCAAGGATATCTCTGATGTCAAAAATAATAGGGAAATATAGAAAAGAGGAGGGTTGGAGAGAAAGACAGTGGGCTCTGATTAAACATAGATAAAAATGAAATGATAATTTCTATAAATGGTCACTTCTTGTATATTGATATGGTTAATTATGCATGATTTTGTGTGTGATATTACTTGGCATCTGCTACATATTTCTTGGGTCATTTGAAAAGAGATTCCAAATGAAAAGATTGTTTCCATTTTTGTTTTTAGAGTTCATGAGAGCAATTATTAAGATCTTAATTTTTATTGAAGCAAAATATTTTAGCACACACATTTTAACCAACATTGCACTTATTCCAAGTTGTTTGTATGAATTTTGTCTTTTTTTCTCTTTGATCTTATATTTTCCAAATAATTTTTATATCATTCTCTGTGTCCACTTTCAAGTTGAAGTTCTTTCCAATGATCAGCATATATTCATTAAGTTTCAATAATTTTGTGATGTACTTAACAGAACTACTCTATTTCTTCATCAGACCAGACATGGCTGGGTTTGACTTAGAGATATAAATGAAATGAGACATTCATGGATTTTCTCATGGCTAACAAAATTCAGTTTGCATAACCATAGCAAGGGAAGATATTAAAAGCAAGTAAATGGTATTTATTAAAGACACAGGAACAATTTTTAGTAAAACTTTTAGTAAAACTTTTATTTGTTTGATTGAAACTTTCTTTGGTCCATATTTTTAAAAAAGTTATCCCTGTATCACCTTTTGTCAGAGATGCTTCCTTACTCCTGCTATCTTATACAAGATGATCCATCAGGCTAAATCTATTAAACCATCCTTGAGACATCTTTGCCTTGTGAGCCTACAGACTTGGGCCATTGAAATAAAGTCTTGATGACTTTTTGATACAAAAGATGCAGAACAGGAAGAATCAATACATCCTCTCTCAAATTTCTCCCCTTTGCTATCTTTGGTATCATGAATTACTCCCTATAATTGTTCTTATTTCCTGACTCATCACCAGTTAACCAAAAATTGAGTTTGCCATAAAAACTAGCAATTTCCATTAACTGACAACATAAGGAGACTGAATAAGTATAGATGATAAACATACAAACACTTTAATGGGTCTTTGATTTCTTCAGTGTAAGTGTTTCCTCCATTGCCACAGATTGGAAGCTAATTTGCTGATTGTGTCCCTCATAAGTGACTTCCCAGAGGTCATTTTGTTCTTCATTAAGTCAAGGTTAAACTGGTTGTGTTGCATGTATACTGAAGCCTCTATTACAATATAATGAAAATATTGCCGTCTAGTTTCTTGGTGTTTATTATTTTCTATGTACTCTCATATTTTTCATAGCTGATTTTGCAGGAGTTGCCAGAGCATTATATAATAATAAAGTTGTCAAATGGAAATTGTTCTTTGTTCTTTGTTTGTACTGATGCCTGACATAGCATCTACTACGATTACTTTTAAACTATATACCTAACAGGCCAATGTACACACACACACTTTCTATCTCTTTCTCTCTCTCTCTCTCTGTCTGTCCCTCTCTCTCTCTCCCTCTCCACCTCTCCCTCTCTCTCTCTCTGTCTCTGTCTCTCTCTCTGTCTGTCTCTCTCTTACTCTCTCTCTCTCTCTCCCTCTTCCTCTCCCCCTCTCTCCCTCTCCCTCTCCACCTCTCCCTCCCTCTCTCTCTCTGTCTCTCTCTGTCTCTGTCTTTCTCTCTCTCTGTCTCTCTCCCTCTCTCTCCATCTCTCCCTCTCCCTCTCTCTCTGTCTCTTGCTCTCCCTCTCCATCTCTCTCTCTCTGTCTCTCCCTCTCCCTCTCCATCTCTCTCTCTCTCTCTCTGTCTCCCTCTGTCTCTCTCTCTGGCTCTCTCCCTCTCTCCCTCTCCACCTCTCCCTCTCTCTCTCTCTCTCTCTCTCTCTCTCTCTGTCTCTCTCTGTCTTTCTCTCTCTCTGTCTCTCTTCCTCTCTCTCTCTGCACCCCTCCCTCTCCCTCTCTCTCTGTCTCTCTCTCTCCCTCTCCATGTCTCTCTCTCTGTCTATCCCTCTCC
>CM053580.1:106588363-106613180 GCA_028627135.1 Pseudochirops cupreus
GCCCTACCAAAAAGTGACATAGGAGAGAATAGACTGGGGGAGGGGGGAAACACTGGGATGTCTGTTTTGGGGTGGTGGGTGGGGGAAAGACGGGGAGAAAATACGTAACTCAAAAAAAATTTAATAAAAAAAAGAGAAATTCCAATTAAAAAAAAAAGAAAGAGATAAGCTTGTCATTTATAATTTCTAGACTTTTATCAAAAATACTTGGGAGATGTTGCAAAATATATGTGCAGCACATAATTAAGAACTGGAAAAACATATGACATTATCCTGAAGTAGGAGTGAGAGAGAAAAGATGAAGAGTCCTCAAGTTTGATTGACATGACACAGACATTAAAGTAGAGAAAGGGCTTTAGTTAATTCTGTGGGTCCTCTTTGAAGGATTTATGGAATGATGCAGACAAAAATTTTAAAGGATGATTAGGTCATGAAAGATTGTAATCTGCAGCAGTGGCAGTGATACTAAATTACCGATCCCTCCACACGTTCAAACAATTGAGAAGGGAGAACAGATAAAAAGGACAAAGCCCTTGCAGAAGGGATGTTGTAGAGTTCAGGCCTACATTGGTGAATCAAAGACCGTCATTCTATTTATCCCAAGGCTTGGTTCCACAGATACTTTTTAGATTTTCTTTAGTGACAGGCAAAGTAGGGCACTGATTCAATTTAAAATTATGCTTTTCCTGAAGGCAAGAGCCCAGCATGAACAGATAACCTTGTAAATGATTTTATGAATCAATGAAAGAGTCATAGATCCATTGCTTGATTGTATTCTACAATAGCAAAAAAAAAAATCCTGTTTTTAAAATAAATATAAATAATTCTTAAATCAAAAAAACTGTTTTAAAAAGCTATTTAAATATAGAAAAATAGTGATTTTTAGCTTATTTATTCATTTTTTATTTTTCTTCAGATTTAAACATTTGTCAGGGGGGAGGGAGGGAGATGAACACATAGTACAAGCTTTTTTAAAATTCCATTGTGAAAAGAGATTCATTCTATATTTTGAAACAATGTATCTGAACCCTCAAAGGAAAAAAAAATCTGCTAAAATGCTTTTTTTTGTTTTTTCTTTGACTTTTCTATACTTAATTTTCCTCTTTTCCTTTATGAAACAGAACTGCTGAAAAAACATGGTTAATCTCTTCTCATTTTGCTTTGACCTGTGATAGATTTTTGTGGTTGCTATAGTTAAAAAAGTTCATTCCCTGAGGAAACATAATGGATAATGCAATAGTGATTTTGTGAGGTAAAGAGAAGAATATGTCTACAAGTAAGTAAAAAGAGAAAATAATGGTTCAATGATTCTAATTGTTAAAAGAATTCCCCAAGTCAAAGAAACAGGCAAGGTAGACTGAAAAACTTCTTACTCTTATTCTAATAATTCAGTACTACAATCTATGCTACATTAATACTCTAGAGACTTCAATAACTTACTTTAGTGATCCTCTTCAGTAATTCTTGCGATAACAGTGCAAGTCTAACTCTATAGCTGAAAAGCTTATAATTTTCAGAAGAGTGTCATCTGACTATAGATGGTAATTACTGACTGATTTAGTATTGTTCTCAGAATGCCATGCTTGTTATCTGAGGCAAGCTAGTAGATTTAAAGATACGGGTACAAGGAAGGTAGATCATGACAATGAAATGTTTAAACACTATTCTTCACATTGCAGGATCTCAGCAGATGTTGACTAATTAAACGTGGAATATACTGGTATACCAGAGAAGTGTATGTAAAGCTGTAGGGAAAAAAAAAAGTAGCATCTCAGAAAAGGAAACATTAAAACAACTGGGCAAAAATAAGGAAAATACGATCCATCATAGCACCTTCCCTAAAGAGTGCAATTATTTTATGTGACATGTTAACATTTTACTTTCATAATTCTAAACACATAAGAACCAATAGTGAAGTAATTTCATTTTAAAACAATAGCAGCCTTTTTTTTTTCTTAAAGCTTTATTGTCTGTGGGGAGAGCTTTTGATTCACAAAAAAGTTTATTCAGTGTCAGGAGATGACATCATGATGATGATGAGGAGGAGGAGGAGGAGGAGAAGGAGGAGAATATTGGCATTTCTATAGTGCTTTAATGCTTGTACAGCAATTTATAAATATTATTTCTTTTGATCACTACACCACTTTATAGGTGATGAAACTGACGCAGACAGAGGTTAAATGACTTTCTGAGAATCACACAGTTAATAAACGTATGAGGCTGAATTTGGACTCAGTTCTTTTTGAATCGACCATCAATCTTCTATCCACTGACACTTATCTCTTCATGTATGTGCAAAATTGGTACATAGAAACCAAATGTCTGAAATTAAGAATATTTTGGCCTCAAGGTAATAAAACATTCATTCTTGGAAAGAAACATATTCATAAAACACCTAAAATCCCTTGAGAGTGAGGATTTTTTCCAGACTTCTTAAGGATACATTTCCTATTATGGGAAAAAATGCTGTAAGTCACAAAAATTCAGAATGATTATGTGAACTTAAGATAGCAAAAAATTGAAGCTCATCTGGTAGTTTTCTGATCCAAAAGATCAGAAGCAGTTCTCTGAAATCAAGTTGTGAGTCTATTCACAGTTACCCCCCCCCAGCCCTTCCCAACATTACTTCATTTTTTGCACACTCTAATTGCACTCACACACCCCTCTTCTTTCTCCTGTAACCATTAACTCATGGAATGCCTTCCTCCCTGTCTTTTCTACCTGTCTATTCTTTGAAACCCAGCTTGAGCCCTACCTCCTTCATAAAGCCTTTCCTGGCCACCTCTGAATTTCTATTGTACTCAAAGTCTATTCTACTCTTTCAGGCTTTGTTGTACAGCTAATCTCCTATCTTTTCACATGTGTATGTATTATCCCCAAGTAGACTGTAAGCTGCTTGAAATTAAGGACTAAATTCAGTACTTTTGTGTATCTTCCATCAGAGTCAAGTCCATTACCCCCACATACTGGTAATTCAATAGCTCAAAAAAAATTTTTTTATGCAAATAGGAGGAGCCTTGGAATATTATAAAAATTATGATTGTGGAATGTATCAAGTTACATAGTTCTGCTGAAAATATATATTATACAATGCTTTAAGGTTATTATTATTTTTTTTCCCCCAGAGATAGCAAAATGTCAGGACAGCTAGGCTCAGTAAATGTGTGTCTAGATCTGGAGTCTGGAAAACCTGAGTTCGAATTTGGCCTCAGAAACTTACCAGTTGTGTGCTCATGAGCAAGTCACTTAACTTCTTAGTTATTATTATTATTGCAATTTGGACTCGACAAATGAAAAATTTTTAATACACACCAAGGAAAGATAGATGAAAGGCTTACAGTTTGAATTCAGAGGTCAGATTGAATCAATGCATAAAGGCAATACTTATGAATAACCTAGTTTTCTCTGATCAAGATAGGTTGAGAATAAATATGTCAAGTATGAGGTTGTGATAATATTTTTAGATACTAGCATCCTGAATTCAAAATTAAATAAGAGGAATCTCGGTACAGTAATAAACAATTAAGCAGTATTATTGTCAACATCTACTTTTGAAACTGTAAAAAGAACCATAGTAGAACTGGAAAGGAGTCTAACAAATATTATAAAGAAACACAGGGCCTATTACCTAAGGCAGCAATAGAAAAAAAGAACAGCATTTCTTCACAAAAAAAAAAAAAGGAAAAAATTGATGGGTATTCTTGGAGCACATGATATACAGGTCTAAAGCCCATAAAAATCATTTTGAACAAGCAGACATCACTTCACTTTAAATAGTGAAGGCTAAAAGCAGGAATAAACCATTAGATTTGTGGAATGAAACTGAAAGTAGTTTGTCTTGCGATGTGACCTATAAAATGTCCAAGATCTCAGAATGGAATTAAAAGGCATGACATTAATGATTTTCCAGTGTAATCAGCCTACATCATGTAGACAAGGTAGTGTAGAATAAATGGATGGGACACGTGGATTTGTTTATGGAAAATGAGGGTTTTATGGGATAATTCCAGGCCAAGGAACTGCCATTAGAAATTACAGAAGATTTAACTGTAAGGCATATAGATAATGATCAAGGTAGATTATGGAAGGCTATGTTAGGAACTGTCTGTCTGTCTCTTTCTCTCTCTCTCTCTCTCTCCCTCCCTCTCTCTCTTTTTCCCCCTCCCTCCCTCCGCCTTGTCCCCATAATCTCCCTCCCTTATGTCCCTTTCTCCCTGCTCCATCCCTGCATACACAAATACAACTATATGTATATGTTCACATGGAGAGAGAATTCTGAGTACATCAGAGGTGTGTGTGTGTGTGTGTGTGTGTGTGTGTGTGTGTGTGTGTATCTATCTATCTATTTATCTATCTATAGCTATAGATAGAGAGAGAGAGAGAAAGAGAGAAAGAGAGAGAGAGAGAGAGAGAGAGAGAGAGAGAGAGAGAGAGAGATTTAGGTAGTGCGTTAGAGGTTTAGAAAAGTCCCTAATATTAGTCTGTTTGGTCCCTAAAGTATAGAAGCAGTGTGGTATGAAGACTAGAGGGCTGGCCTTAGAGTCAGGAAGAGTTGAGTTCAAGTTTCACTTTTGACCCATAAAGGTTGGGTGACCTTGGGAAAGTCATTTAATATCACAATGCTCACAGCAACATTGTAAGACTATAAATTAAAGAAATTGGAATTCTCTATACCTATGAAATCACAAGTCTAATCCATTTCTTCACAAAGATGCTATGTGTAGCTACTGTAAAACAATACTTGTTTTGTGAATGTCACATGGTTAGTAAAATACAGTGTACCATCAGAGACAGAATTTAAACCTACACCTTCCTATCTTGGAGCCCAGCTCTCTATCTTTCCCAGAACATTTGCTAACTTGAAGGTCAGCTCTCTGTCTATTAAGTCAAATTCCTAACTTTAATATGAATATTTAAGGGTGGCAAATAAAAATTTTTAAAAAAGTATCCCCAACCCTATCACAGATGAAGAAATTGAGACTCAGAGAAGTTAGCTGACTTGCTCAAGGCTACACAGGTAGACAATGACAAAACTGGAAATAAAACTAGTTTTCTGACTCTTCATGAATCTCCCTTGTCACTCAATATACCATAATTAATTACCATTTTTATTCCTTTCCTTTGAAAATTATATAAGATTATATAATTAATTATGTAATTCTCTATATAAAACAATAATAAGAAATTGATTAAATTGGTTTTCATGTTCATAAGTGTGAAAGTCAAATGGTCCTTTAAAAGAAATTCCATTCTTTTACAAAACTACAATCATTATTGACTTAATTTATGGCTAACAATTACATAAAGTACAGGTTCACATTTCTATTTGTTCCCTGGAAAATCATCACTTTCAGAAACTATCTTTAAGGGAGGGTTCTCACTGTATGTAGTTTTATTTGCTTACTTGTAACTAGTAAAGCAAGACATATGCGATGGAATGGTGGTTCTAAGCCTTTTTATTTTTTTTTCTGTATTGCAATTCAAAGTACTATATCCTATTTATTGAATAGTCACCTAAACCAGCTGAAGCATTCAGTTGTGGCAGAATCTGGTTTATTGCAGCAGCTATCATTAACCAGGACAAGCTGTCGATCTAAACAGCCAGGCCAGTCAATTCAAAGGATTGACTTGTTCTCAGAGCACTTTGATGTTAGGAATCCATCAACAAGGATTTGTTGAGTGCCTAGTCGTAAGCAGAACACATTTTCAGATGCTGAAAAAAGAAACCTAAAGAAATAAATGTCAAAATTCCTACCTACTGCTTTTGAAGAATTTAAAATCTATCTGAGGAGATCAAATGGGAACATTTAAGCACTTAATATTAACAAATGACATCACATAAGACAAAATTATGCTATATAATATAGATACGTTAGTGTTGGGGACAGGGTAAATTAGGTTAAGCAGAAGTTTCCTGAAGAAGATGAATTAGAAAATTCATCTTAAAATTCAACTTTAAAAGAGTTTAAAGGAGTTTATGAAAACATAATGAGGAAAGATTGCATGGAGGTTATCCCCGATAGTGAAGTAGAAAAGTTCTATATCTAGATGAAAATGGTTAATCACAAGAAAATCAGATATTTTAACACTAAGTAGAAAATATAAACTGAAAGTTGCTTATGTAGTTATTTATACACAGATAAAATGTCTTTGGCATTTTTCTGAAATTTCTTCACATATTTCCTCTTTTTTCATCTCCTGGCCAGTATTTGTCCCTTCATTAAAGAACACTCATTTAATTTCTCTCCACTACAAATAACTTTGAACATATGCTCTTCCAGAAATCTACACTCACTGTTAAGCTTAATTTTGTCAGAGTAACAGAATCACAGGAACTCATATTAGCAAGAACATTCTGCTTTAAAATATATAGGAACTTCCATTATAGAATTCTTGGGAACAGTAATCCAGCTTCTTTTTTCAAATCCTGCAGTGATATAAAAGCCATTAAACCCTTCCTTTCTCCCTTCATGAGCCTATTTTGTACTTTTTTAAAATAAGTTTAACTGTTTTCATGTCTCATTCCCTCACTAGTCTTAAGTTCCATAAGTGTAAGGATCTTGTAATTTACTGTTAGCCCTGAACCCTCTTCATCTAATGAACCTAAGTAACTCACAGACCCTAGCTCTTCTATATTCCAGTTCAGGATCAGAGATTTAGAAATGGAAGAGACCTGAGAGATCTCTGACTCTCACTTTATAGAGGAGGATATTGAAGTTCAGAGAAGTTAAGTATCTGATCCAGAAAGAAAAAGGTAATAAATGTCTGAGGTGATCTTTTTTACCGTAAGTCCAGCGGCCTGCACTATTGCATCAGACCCCTTGCTCCCTTCCAGGTGTAATGATAAATTTTGAGTTATAAATGTTCAAAATTTGGGTCTGAACCTCCAATCTCTATTCCAGATAACATTCACTTTTTGGCATTTCTAATTGTTCTTAGGAAGTTTCCCATCTTCAATAACAGATCCTTACTACAACCACCATAGATAGATTAGAATAGCTTTGCGAAACCTAAGAAAAAAGAATATAATCTAAAATTAGTCAAAACAATTAACCAGGAATTCATTAATTAAAAAAAAATTCATTATATAGAGTCGACTTTTTTGCCAAAGAAACTACGTGTTTGCCTAAGGACTTCACCATTTCTTTAGATAATCCCCTTGTCATCTAGTGCCCCATTGTGTATCCTGAGTGTTACTTTGAACTCTCCCATCTCACTCACCTCTAATATTCAGTTGTTTGCCAAGATCTACTAATTCTCTCTGTTTCTCTCTGTCTCTGTGTGTGTCTCTCTCTCTGTCCCTCTCTGTGTCTCTTATCTCTCTGACTCTCTCTCTACACACACACACACACACACATGCACACGTGTGTGTATGAATATATCTGTGTGTATAATGTTTTTCCTCTGCTTGAAAAGTTGCATTCACTGTTGAATTCCTAGACAATTCCTGTATGACCATGTTGAGGTGGATCTTTACTTCTTTAGAACTCAAATAATATTTTGTCTTCTGCCCCCTTTATGAACTCATCTCTTTGGCCTATACCTGTAGTGTCCTTGGTGTAAGCAACTTCCAGTGAATAAACAGCTTCTGCTAAATAATATTGGTGACTCTCTTACTCCTGAGAATATTAAAGTTGCATGTGAAATTAAGAGCATATGTATCCCAGATTTGAAAAAGGATCTTCTGAATTACTACACTTCCTTTCTAATTGACATCTTTTCTTCAAGTTCTTTTTTTCTTGAATTAGTATTGCACACAGTTCACAGAATGATATACACAATGCACAGGTCTGACCCCAGCTCAAAAAGCACCCTTATTACCTCTAAGAACAGAGGTCATCCTGCACCAAGAAACTTAGAAAGCATTCCTCAATTTCAATATGGTCCCAACACATGGACACTTTTTTATAATCAAAATCCAGCTATTTTACATTTTGTCATTGTATGTTAATATCAAGCCACAGCTGGTGAGTGATGGAGTTAATTGTCTACAATTTTAGACTCTTTTATTCTCTCTCTCTCTCTCTCTCTCTCTCTCTCTCTCTCCCTGTCTCTCTCTCTGAGGTAATAACAGGCTTGATCAGATCCTCCTTTCCTCTGTCAGTTGTTATTTTGGCTCAATACATCCTTAAAAGTAAGCATTTCTTCTTTGATCCTCTCCTTTATGTAGACATATAGATATTATATATAACCACAGATCAAGAATAATCTGGCTGATGATCTAGCAAAGGAAACTAAGAATTAGTGGCCTGACAGGTATAAGGTGAAGCAAAATAACCTTTTAATAAAACCATAGATCAAAGATAGTATCCAGGAGAGCAAGGTCACTTAATTCATCACTTTACACATAACAGTGTCAAATACTGGTCAAGAGTGGTCAAAAAGGATGAGGAAAAAGAGAACATTTAATTTTGCACCAAGAAATCATTGGCTATTCTGAAGAGAGTACTTTCAGTTGAGTAATAAAGTCAGAAACCAAAATGCAAGGAACAAGCAAAAGGAATGGATGGAGAGGCAATAAATTTAGGCAAGGGTGGTTTTTTTGTGTTTTTTTTTTTAAACTATGAAAGGGAGGAACAGTAATAGCCTGAAGGATTAATACTTTCATTTTGGAGGGTGAAAGATAAAGAGAGAGTCATGTAGGCAAGAGGGAAGGAGCCAGGTAAGGGGAGATTGAAGATTTTGTAGGGGAGGCAGATTATTGTGAGTTCAATTCTCTCCTCTCTATGGTTCTCCAATCCCGTTGCTAGATGTCCCTATCCACTCACACCTATAATTGTGATCCTCCTCCATAATCCACATTCTGGAGCTCTGATTATCTTCTTTCTTGCAGTGGTTCCTCATAGGATTATAGGATAATAGATTCACTGCTAGGAAGTACCTTAATGTATGTCTAATCACTTGATCTTAAATATAGTGACTTTACAAGATCACACTTGTGTCAAAACAGAAGATTTGAATGCGCTCCCTCTGAACCTAAACAGAATGCTTTTCCCACTGAACCACACAGCATTTCTGTTGCTTCCGAGTGCACAAATACTTCAAACTAATAGCTACTCCTTGCAATTGCTCAGTCTAAATCTGAACCACCTGCTCATTTACCATGCATTTTGTCTTGTTTGCACCCAACTGACATGATCTTATATCTTAGAAATCTCACACCTTCAGGATTTAGCATGTTGTAGATAGTTCTAATGAGCAGCAGCTGTACTCTGTTAATATTGCAAACAAACTGAACTCTCAAGGAAAAGTGTATATTTGGGGCAGAGGCACATTCATCCCAAATTATACTTGTTTTTCCAAAGGTTTTTGACCCAGTGCTCTCAACGGAATATGTACTTAACAACTGTTTGATAAATTATTAATATTGTATTATAAATGTGGAATGGCAAACCTTCAACATGCTCAGCCCATTTTTAAGCCTATGTGCCAGAAAAACCTCAAGAGCTTAATAATAAATAATAAAAAGAGCCCCTTTGAAGTGATAATAATAATAACTTGCTTTTCTATGGTGCTATGTAGTTTATAAGGTGATTTCCTCAACAGTAAGACTGGTAGCTAGATAATACAAGTGCCATCTCTACTTTACTGGTGAGAAAACTGAAGCACAACTTGCACACAATCACATAGCAAATATTAGTAGAATAACTTGAACTCCAAGAACTGACTCCAAGTCATAACTCTGCCAAAAAAAAAGGAATTAAATAAAGCATTTCTCCTAACAAGATTAGAGGGTTCATTTCTGTATTTTTCATAGCATGAATGAAAGAATAGGTAAATTTTGAATTATATTGGAAAATGACTAATGGATTCAAGAAGTCTCTAGAAACAATTATAATAACTATATCTAAATAACTAGGTGTTTCAAAGATCATTGCCAGTTGACAATAAAAATAAAAATGAAAAAAAAGTCTTCATTGAGAAAACATTGTAATCCACTCTGACTTTGTCAGAAACCAGAAGATGAAGTAATTCACCGAGTTTAAAGAACAACAACAGAACAACTTGTAAGTTAAGAGCTTGCTTAGGGATTTATCTATGGTATTGACCTGTGGAATCTCCTGGCTTCTGTAAACTACTTCACTCAGGAAAATTAATTTCATGGTTGCCTACTCTGGTAAAACTCCTGATTGAAGGGTTTCACAATATTTTGGGATGGTTAGAGGAATGTCACAAAAGCAAATGACACAGCCAAACAAGAGTTACCAAAATCAACCGAATGTTTTCTTTACCATTGTTCTCAGTTTATGGAGAAACTCTAAAAGTGTTTATCTTGACTCCCTTTGGCAAGCTGGGTCCCCTGGATGGTAACTGTCTAGACTGCCTGCTCAATCTCTAGAGGTACCTTGAAGATCAGCAGGGTGTCTTTTCCAATGCCATCATATCTAGTTCCCATTCCCTTATCTATCATATCTAGTTCCCATCTCCCAAAATCATAGTGACAGTTAATACCTCTTTTGTTTCATTTATTGATCCAGTGATTAGTTCCCCAATATCATCTAATTAATTAATGTGAACTAATATTTAAAAAGGAATCTTTACTAAGAAAATACATCAGGAACAGAAGCCCAAACACATCTTATCCCACAACCCTTGGCAGACTGTCTTTCACCCTTACAGGTGCTACAAAGCATTCAACACAACAGGTGCACTTCCAAATGAAGCAAAACCATTGGATAAGTTGTTCCTTTGCTGCCAGATTGTATGTAGCTTGGGCAATTGATTCACGGCTAAAATGACTCTCACAGATCATTCACTCTTGTGGATTGTGCTGAAGTTTACTTGATTCAGGTGCTAGCAAACTCTGGCTAGGGTTTGGTTCTTAGACCTCTCAAAGGCTAATCCTTCTGACTTTTCTAGATTCACAAGGTTATAACCATTTCTCATTAATCCTTTCACTTTAGAAAATTAAAAACAATAAATAAATAGAGACAAGGAACAAAGTTGCCAAGTGTTCATGGTTACATGTGGCCAAGGTTGGAAAGATAGGCAATTTGCTGCAGAAGGCCACTGATGATAACACTACTGCCTCCTTCACCACCTGCTAGTTTAAATCCTTCATTTAATCACCGCTAATAGATTGGATTTATTTATTTTTTTACATTCACACTCAGTTCAGCCACACTATCACTAGGGCATAAAGAAGATTTTAATTAGATATTCTGGAATGGAAAGGGACAAAAACCAAGATTGAGGGAAGTTCTGAGTTTGCACCTCACCTCTTCTACACTTAGTATCTCTGTGTAACTGTGGGAAAGTCATTTAAATCTCTAAACCTCCCTTTCTGGTCTATAAAATAGAGTTAAGAGCACAACTCCCATAGGACCTTTCTCACAACTTTTCTGTACGGATCAGATGAGATAATGAATGTCAAGTTCATTGCAAAGGTAAAATGCTATATCAGTGATTTTATTTTATTTTATTTTTTGTTTTCAGAGGGTTAACACTCTAAGAATGAAGGTGGGTTTTGCTTACAAATAACAAAGATCAAAATCCTAGAGGTGGAGATGGATGAGATTACTAAGGGAGATAGCATTGACAAAGAAGATAATGTCTAAGGACAGAGCTTTAGGCAATACCCTCATTAAATCATCAGATAGAAGGATATATCAATATGATTTATTTGGAAGAACTGTGGGGATCATGGGTGAGAAAGTTTTGAGCTATCTCCCTCCTTTTTATATTTTAAAGGGAAAGGTGACTTTCATAGGATTTAAAGAAAACCATTTCTTTATCAAAAAAAAAATTAGTAAGGCCGCATTTAGATAATTTATCCCAGACCTAAGTGTCAGTGTCAGATCTAAGGAACTTTCTCTTCCCTATGTCAAAGCAAGGGTCTTTGACATGATTTGTATATTTTTTCATAATTATGGGAAATAATTGTGATGAAATAAGTGTAGGTGATATTTCAAACATTCAGGGAAAAAAACCCATAATCTGACTACAGTAAAAAGAGTTAGAATCAGTCCTTTAAAAAATAAGTTTTCAAATATGAATAAATGAAGGGAAAAATTATGAAAGATTTATAAATAAAGTGAAAGTAAAAGAAGCAGTTACGTGTCATAGTAAATAGATTCAGGGGGTAGTTAGGTGGCTTGGTTGGACCTGGAGTCAGGAAGACTTATCTTCCAGGGTTCAAATCCAGCTTCAGACACTTACTAGCTATGTGACCAGGGGCAAGTCATTTAACCCTGTTTGCTTCCATTCTTAATCTGTAAAATGACTTGGAGAAGGAAACAGAAAACAGCTTCAGTATCTTTGTAAAGAAAACTCCTAATGTAGTCACAAAGAGTCAAACAGAACTGAACAACAATAAATAGATTACTGGACATGGAATCAGGAAGACCAGATTTCAAATCTGACCTCAGACACTTATTAGCTATGTTACCTAGGAACTGAGTTATTGCTGTCTCTCTCAGTTTCCTTATCAGTAAAAAAAAGAAGCTAATAATAGAACTCACCTTGCCAGGGCTATTGTGAATATTTTTAAAAAAAGAGTTTAATAGTATAAATCACTTTACAATCCTTAGAGTCTATATAAATGTAGCTATCATTGTTTTTTTATTATAAGTATTTTTTTTATATTTTCCCCTTCATGTTCAGTCAAGTACCTATGGGAAAAGAACACAGTTGTAGACAAAGAATTGGTGCATTGGATGCAATTATTTACCAGAAAAACCATAATGAGTGTTTATGAGGGAGGTATTGAAGAAGGAAAGACAAACACAGGGTTGAGTACTTTTACCCCTAACTCCTAAGGCAGGCCAAATATAAATCATGGGTAAATACCAGGCTATCTTGATTCGATGAAGGGTTTATTTCTGGATTCTAAAAGGGGGTGGCCCTTTCTTGAAAGACAAAAACAGATTTAGAGCATATACTCTTGGTCCCCCATTATATTTCCTAATTAATATGATTATCTCTAAATCACCTTTTTATAATCAAAGAACAAATGAAACAAACTTTGAATTTAGAATTCAAGGATCAGGGTTTGAATCTCAGCTCTGCTAATTATTGGGCAGGTGAACTTCAGCAGATAACTTAATCTCTAGACCTTGAATTCTTCATCTTTAAAAAGAAAGGAATGGACTGGATTATCTCTAAGGCTTCTCTCAGCTCTGAATCCTTTGATGCATTTAACTATTTTTTGCAATAGCATTTGAAGTATGTTTGGGCTAGCTGTTCAGATGCTTCACACTAATGAGGAGAAACTGTCTTATCTCTGTATTAATTAGTATAGTGCCTTGGTTAATGTGTCTCTATATATCCTCCTTTGAAGACCTTTCTGAAGATTTTGTCGGGGCCCTTAATGCTCAGGAAAATGTTCTCTGTTGTAGTGATGTCTGGGTTCCAAAGGCTGACTGGTGTAGACTAAAGCATAACAATTTTCTGCTCAAAACTTTTTCTGCAAAGTATAATTACTAGATGTGGTAGTTCTTGATTTCAATGTTTTAGGATCTCCCCTGAGTATTTCCCTGCTTTTTCCTGGCACAACTTTCTCCCACAATTTAATCTAGGGACCCCTCTCAAGGAGGTAAAGAAATATAGCATAAGTAGATGGATGGACCTAGAGTTGCACACAAATATATGAATTTAAATCTTTTGATATTTACCAACTGGAACCAGGATCAAGTCACTCAAATTTTTCTTGCATCAGTTTCATCATGTAGGGATAATATAGGGATAATAATATTTGTAGGGGCTGTCTCATGGTGTTGTTATGAAGTTCAAAGGAGATTATGAAGGTAAAGTGCTTTGAAATCTTTAATATGCTAAATAAATATCAGTTATTATTAGGACCAATATATGTCCTTAACTTCCTTCCATTTAGCAATTGCTTGATGGTCACTGATGGAGTCTGCAATCAAAATTATCCTCTAAACTTACCTATTGTATTTCTCTGTTCCTTTGTAGACTGTTACCTATGCCTCAAGTGTACTCCTTACCTTTATCTCTTAGAATCCTGAGTGTCTTTTAGTCCTCAGCTCATATGTTGCCTTTTATGGGAAGCATTTCCTAATGCTCCTATTTGTTATTGTCTCCATTTGGATAACCATATATATAATCATCTATTTACAGTCTTCATCCTCCCAGTAGAATGTAAGATCCTTGAGGGTAGGCATTTTTTCACTTTACAACACCAGTGAGTCATAGTGTGTTGCATATAGCCAATATTTTTAAAATCCTTATTGAATTCTATTGTGGGAAAAAAAAAAAAGAAAAAAGTTTGGGCTTTTCCTTTCCCAACCCTCACATTCATGTACCAGAAATATTTGGTTTTAAGGTGAAACCACCATAGGACTATTGTTCACTATTAGAATCACAGTCAAGAAATTAACAATTATTCTAGAAAACAGATTCAAAACAAAGATATTAAATTATTAGATGTTTCACATCAAAAAAGTTCTCTATCATTTGTTAATTAATATAACAGAAAAATCAATTTTATGTTGAGTATTCTATCCCTATTTTTGATTTATCAGTCCAAAGTATTCCAGTGGCATGGAAAATTTCCAGTTAGAGTCCATGTAATTAAATTTAGACATTAAATATCCCTATTTCATAAAATTACATTTGTAAGGAATTCAAATAGACTAGACCTTAAAAGGCAGAATTTAATTATGAAAAATAAAACTCCTCAGAAAATGATGACATTTCATTTAGAAATACCGGCCAGCTACCACAAAGTCATATATTTATACTTTGTGCAAAGAAATTATTTTTTAAAATGATATAACAAATTCAAATTGGGCAAATTTGTATACTCTTCCCTTGCATAAAAGGACCTAAAATCATTTTATTTGATTCTCATCTTTTTTTTCCAAAAAAGACAAGTTTGCAAACAATGTCCTGGCCAACTTAATAATGGTTACTGACCATTATTACAAACCATTAAACCAAATGGTTTAATAAAGTACTTTGACATTTACAAAGTGCTTTCCCTAGCATTTTGAGGAATTCCAGGCATTTTAACAAACATTTATCATGCCTCTTTTCAGTGCAAGGCATCATTATGGAACTTGTGTAACTCAGGAAATGTCTTCCTCTCTTTCTTTCATTTTCTCTCTCTTCTTTTCTTTCATTCCCATGTCCATAACAATGTTTTAACATCTATGAATGAACTGAGATGTTTAAAAATATGTACAAACACAGTAACACAACAGAACTAATTTCTTTGCTTCTCAAAGGTAGAAATTATTGCTTGAAAAATAATGAAAAAGGTCATATGGAACAGATAATTTAAAAATAAAGTCAATACATTGTTTTGTTTTATTTTATTTTTACAAGAGTTATACTTAAAGAAAACAATTTTTATCTTTTGCTTTATAAAAATATTATGACAACTGAAGTTGGGCATCTGGAGAACCATTGGTGTATATTTAAGACTAATCATTTTAAAAGGATTTAGAGTGACAATCTTCGTCCTCTGTATTATAATGAGGAAATCCTCTTGTTTATAGCCATAACTTCAGGAGGAAAACATTACAATATTTCCTGATAAAGACTCTGAAGAGAAGCAGTGGTTTTGAGGAATTTTAAGGAAGTATGGCAATTGGCCCCTTTTCAATAGCCATAAGATCTTAAGTATAGGTTTCAAAGGGAACTTTGAACTTATAAATCTAGCCCTCTCATTTTACAGTAAAGGAACTGAGATCCAGAGACTTAACCCTATTAAATCCTGTTGTCACACAACTTTGAAGTATCTGAGTCAGTATTCAAACTCATCTTCTTGACTGTCTCTCTGAGCTTTTCTCTCTATTGCTTTATTATTTCTTCTTTATATGTCTCCATATTTGTCAATTTGTCTGTTGCTCTCCTTTCAACATTTCCTCCTACTTCTGTGCTGTCACACATCATATTTCCTGAATGAATACTGTTATATTAACATTTCTATATCAGTACACTCTCTTCTTATTATTCTCTGGTTTATTCTCTAGAAATACAGCCCCAACAAAAATTTTAGTCCAGTGTTATAAATTGTAAGCTTAGAGTTCAAGACTAGCCCGCAGAAAACTTATTTAACCCATACTTATTTATGTTATATATGATATCAACTTTTTATGTATTCATTGTGTATTAATGTATTAATAGCATTAGCCTCACTAAACTACAAACCTAATTAATAGCTATTGGAAGCAAGAAGCCATATGGTGCAGAAAAGAGAATTCAAGAAAAGGTTTCCTTCCCTTTTTGTGTTAGACACATAGACTGTGTCTGGTATGCTGGCATACTCCAAGGGAATATTCCCATAGGATCATCTATTTCCCCTCATGGCCAGGACTGGTGGGAATACTTCCTCTGGGTGTGCTCACACGGAGTCCCTAGGCTCTTTGATTTCATATGGGTATAGGCACACTTTGGAAATACTCAGTGATGCTTGTCTTTGGTAATACTCAGTGATGCTTGTCTTTGGTGTTCTTACATCTATTTTTCTGAATCTTGAATCCTGCTCTTTTTTGTAAGTTTCCTCTTCCCTAGGCCTAAGAGTCCTTGCACAGCTCAAAGTCCATGGGTTATAACAATTCTGTTTTTAAGGGGATACTTACTAACACAGATAAATCTTTGGTTGTTAGAATTTGGGGGAATATTACAAAATGAGTTAAAACATTAGGAAAATGCCCATATTTTTAAACTGAGAAGCCAAAAGTAATCAGGGAACATTTGCCTCAGGGGTGAGCTTTCCTCAAGTATCCCTTCTTTTCACAGTCATTTCCCTTCCCCTAATTCCAAACTCACAAAAGCCCTTTATCATCATCATCATCATCATCATTGTCATAATCATTCATCATCATCATCATCAGTCCTATAGCAGCAGTTGAGGTCATTATAATAAAGTTTAGAGTAGATGAAAAAGAGAAAGGAAAGGAAGGGGCAAGACTTGTTGGTCCCTTGTAATGGGTAACTCTTAGAAATTATGGATTATCTATATTTACCTTAGTAATGTGTTCTAGTGTTTAATTATGGATAATGCTAACTTTTCCTTATGTTAAGGCTTCCTGTTGTTCCATGCTTTCATGAAATAGGGAATAACAGGTCAAATTTTTTCTTACATTCTCTTTTCCTGGTAATTTGTTTTTAACCTTTTTGGGAGAACCATGACTCCCGTGGAGCAGCAAGAGAAATGGGACCATTCCAAGAGAGAGGGCATTAGGGCAGCATTTAACAAGACCCAGTAAGTTGAACCTGCCAACAAATGAAAGCTGTGAATAGGAAACCAAAAGCCAGGTGTCTTTTTCCAATTCCCAACCCACCAGCCCCTAGTCGTTAAGAACAGGTGTGATCCCTAGAACAGCAGGAGAGTCAGCAGCAGGTAAGTGGGGGTTATGTAGAGTTGAAAAGCAAAAATGAAAAACAAGCAGAAAAGACTACAGCTGCTTGAAACTGGTGTTTCCTTTGTTTAAAATTCATGATGTGTCTTCCATTCTATAGAGAAAAATGCTGAGACTGGCATGTGATCTCAAAATGAAATAGGGGAAAAAACATGAGAAAAGAGACTATAAAAATTATGAGGAAAACTATTTTTGTAAAAAAATATCCATAGTTTTTTTCTCCTTTTTATGTAAAAAATCATGTTTATATGCTATTTTTTTTAAAGTCATTCAATTACAATACTGGAGAAGACAAAAAGAAGTTCTTTAGCCCAGTTCTTTTATTTCATTTTTTTATTCTTTTGCTTCTCTAAATAGAGAATATGTACATTGTTATTAAAATCCATTATAAGATAGGTGCATTTTATGGGTTGTTCAAATCATCTCTGGATGGGATAGCCTGTCTGTCAAAAGCAGTACAAAAAAATAAGCACCTGCAGTATTTAAATATGAATTGATTTCTCTGCAGTCTTTATGTTTTTGTATAAGACGAATGAGTTTTTTCCCCTTTTTTCCCTTTTTAAATTTTCAGTTCTGATTATCTGAGCATTTTCTTTAGATAGGGATTAAGATAACTTTTAATAAAGTTTAATCTTGTAAATTCAGACCTCAAGTGACGGCTTATTCTTTTCACATTATTTTCTGGCAATTAGAGCAATCTGTAATTGGGAGCAGTTGTTCCTTGGATGTGGCCTTGTAGTTTGTTTAGTCAGCTAACTGAAGAGGCAGCTAAATGAGAGAGTAGTTTACTTTCATTTTCATTACATTTGTATGTTATATGTGTGTGTCTACATACACACATGCACACACACATATGGATGAATGGATGTATACACATATGTATATATTTGTGTGTGTGTGTGTATATATACATATATATATATATATATATATATATATATATATAGTCCTCCATATTTTCTACAAATATTTGGTCTTCAGTATTTCTTATGTGGCATATTTATTTTCTGCATTATTCCATCCATTTTTCCAACATTATATATTGCTTTATATTTGATATAGATATGATATATACATAAAGAAATTCATGTGCATCTATATCTGTGTATATAGGCATATGTAAAAATATTTGTGTGTGTGGTTTGTGCGTATGTATACATGTACACATAGATAATGTTGGAAATATGGATGGAAAATATGTTGAAAAAGTTGATGAAATATAAAAAATAATGGAGGCCAAATACTTGTAGATGACCCAGAAAACTTACAGCTATACGTTATAAATACTTTATTTTTAAAATAATTTTAAAGCATTGGTTATACCAAGTATAGTAAATAGGCAATAATATAACTCCCCAAATTGAATTTGAAATTGATTGCATTTTAACAGAAGGAAATGATGTTGCTGATATTGGTATCATTTCCTGAATCAGCTGTCTTTGTATAGACTGAACCCTGACTCACTAGGGTAAAGCTAGAAATTAATACATAGCTAGAACATATTATATAAATGAGACTAAGATATGACATGGAATAAAAACAATTGAAACAATCAAAAAGACTGAAACTGAAAGATGGAATATAGATTGGAGAAAGAACATTGACATTGAAAACAATAGTGGCTATGGGAGAAGGAGAAAATAGAAAGACAAAAAGGAAACAAGTATCTGTAAAAGAATTAAGTGAAGTAAAAACAGTCAATAGAGAGGCATATAAGTGTGAATAAGATGGTAAAGGAGAAATATGATTTTGAAAATAATCAAAGAAAGTACTAAAAGTATAAGTTTTAAGAAAAATCATATTTATATAATGATTTATAGTTTACAAAATCTTTTCCTCACAATAGCCCTTTGAGGTAGTAGTACAATATGATTCTTGGAAATCAGGAAACTGGAAGCTAAAGGACAGGCCTGGGTTCGCTCAACTAATGACAGAACTGAGACTGAATATGAATCTTGTAAAAGGGGAGGAAAGGAAAGGGCACACATGCTTATTAAGTGCCTACTCTGTGTCAGACATTATGCTAAGCACTTTGTAAATATTATTTCATATTTTACATGATTGCATATGTATAACCTATATCTAATTGCTTACTGTCTCCAGGAGTATGGAGGGCAGGGAGAGAAAAGGAAGTGTAAATTTTGGAGTTCAAAACTTAACAAAAAATGTTAATATTATTTAGCATATATTTGTGGAAAAAAAATATATATATGTGTATGTGTACATTGTGTGTATGGATGTATATATATATATATATATACACACACATATATATATATATGAATGTATGTATGTATGTTTATGTACATATACATGTACATATATATGTAATAAAAAGTTAACTAGAGTAAAAAATGTTATTTCATTTGAACTTTACAACAACCCCTGGGAGTTGTTTTATTGTTCTCCCCTTTATATAGTTGAGGAGACTGAGGGAAACAGTGGTTAAGTGACTTGCCCAGGTCATAATCCTAGTAAATATGTGAGGCTGGATGCGGATTCAGTTTTTCCTGACTTCAGACCCAATGTTCCATCTACGGCGTTATGTAACTCCTGAGGCTCTATCATGAACAATGGCCTTACTTTAGTTTTATATTTAATATTATTCCTTCTAAGAAATCACTATTTTTTAGTCAACCTTAGCATGGTGTCTGACACTGTGGTCTGCATATAAAAATCAATAATATGACCCTTGTGTCAGAAGTCTTTCCTTAAAAGAGGAATTTAGCTTTACTTTGGATGACCTCTCTTCTCTTGTTCATTGCCTCCTCCTAAATAGTTTGGTAAGTTCATTACCCATCAGAGGACAAGACTGAAATCAAGAATTAATTTATTTACAGGATATTGGAAATACATAGGATTACTATTAGAATCCACTAACAATAACCATACCCACTAATAAGAAGGACTCTCCAAGAGACCTACAGAGTCTCAGTTACTTAAAGTGCTATGCTTGGTAGGACTCTAGAAAGAAGCATCAGAGTATTACTCCTCCATATTAGTGCTTTGCTCCTTAGCATCTCTGGCTGCATAGTATCACTTTTGTGGGCATTTAATGCCTCTTACTGTTCTTAGCAGATATTTCTATCACAGGTCCCTTCACCATCCATCTCAATTCATTTTTCCTGTACCACCATCCTTTCTATTGCCTTTCCCTAAGGACCAGTGCCTCTTCTCTAGTATTTCTGCCTATTTGCATTATGGTTCAAAAGCAGATCTATTTCTTAAGTCTTCTATAGCATTATAGTTGTTGTAGCCTCTGGTATGACACATAGTTTTCTTAGACATTTAGAGAAATCACCTTCCACAGTATCTTACAAATTAGTATTTCCCTTCTTCTACAGCTCCAAATTACCTCATGGTACATATATTTGGTATTCTCTTTCCTAGTGGAGGTAGTATACCTTTCACAAATGTCAATCAATCAATATTTATTAAGTGCTTTGTTGTTGCTTTTGTTGTTATGTTATATCTGACTCTTCATGACCCCATGAACCATACTGTCCATGGGATTTTGTTGGCAAAGACTTCGAAGTGGTTTGCCACTTCTTTCTCCAGTGGATTAAGGCAAACAGATTAAGTGACTTATCTAGGGTCACACAGCTAGTAAGTATCTGAGACCATATATGAACTCAGGTCTTTCTGACTCCAAATCCAGGACTCTATCTAATGAGCCATCTTGCTGCCTCTTTATTAAATGCCTGCTACATTACAATGGGACTCTAGGTCCCATCAGCCCTTCTTCAAAATCAAGAGGCTCAGGAGAACTCCTCATCCTCTTCCTTAAGAGTATTGTGGTTCACTGTCATTTGCTTGAAGGAACTTGGCAGGGTTATTCAAATTGCACAGAAGTTTGGAGCATCACCATACTGTTGGTTGATTTGGGAATTATTGCAACCTTTCTGGCAAACAATATGGAGTTTTGTAAGAAAAAGAGCTAAACTATTTATATTCTTTGACACTATGTAACAGAAGCAGCAAGTAGGTAAAAGCCAGAAAGAAATGTCCTTTCTATGTCAAAATATAGAGCACTTTTGTGATGGAAAAATACTGGAAAACAAATGGATATTAATTAATTGGTATATATAAATATGTTAGAATATTATTTTGTTCTAAGAAATCATGAATGCAAAGAATATGAGATATTTAGAGAAAAACTGGAAGTCTTATATGAGCTAAAATGGAGTGAATACATTAATACCAGGAGCATATAGAACATACATGCATACATAAATACACATGTGTGTATGCGTGTGTATAGAAATGTGATTGAGGAAGTGAGCAAGCAAATGAGAATGTAAGTCCTTCTGTGTGCCAAGCACTGTGCTAAGTGGTAGGAATATCAATATAATATAACAAAAGTCTCTGCTCTTACATTCTAATGGGACAGACAAAAAAATAATGACAAATGGAAAGGGGAGGGGAATACATACCCAGTGGCATGGTTTGGAGATGGCTAGGAATAAAGTAGAAGTCTGCATCTTTCATAATAAAGGGAAAGCTCACCTATAGGAAACTAAGCCAGGCTGATTTTCGAGAGAGAGTACAAATTATCCAAGAGGGAGGAGGTTGCAACATTGTGCAACTAGAAATGATGGAAATGAAATCAGCACTAAAAGGCAGCATAATTAAAACTAAAAGCAATGACCACTCTTAGTTCTGTAGGACAGATGATGTAATAAAGCTCCTTTTGGTAGGGGGCAGGGAGTCTAAAGATAACAAATATTAAATGGACTCTCAGGCCCAGTTGTAGTATTCATCAGTGTTGTTTAACTGTTTTTCTGTGTGTGTGTGTGTGTGTGTGTGTATGTGTGTGTGTGTGTGTGTTTTAAAGATTACGTAAGCTCCTTGAGGACAGAGACTTTTTCATTTTGTCTTTATGTCCCCAGCATCAAGTACACTCTTTGACATATCTTAAGTATTTAAAATCCTTATAGGAAATTATTATGGTATTAAAATTATTAAAAAGAGATAAGGACTAGACCTGTGATTTCATTGGGATAAAGAACTCCCAGGATGATAAAACTCCCTCTACCCCTAGACAGTGGTACTTTCTCTACCACTTGTAGTTTTAGAAGGCTTCCTAGAGAGTTTCTGTTACTTGCCCAGTTTCACAATAACTGTATGTGCTCAAAGAGATTTGAGCCAAGGTTTAAGGCTGTCAACTATGCCATACTACTCCCCTCCATTAACAGTGTCAATATGATGATAGATATAGTTAGATGATAGATAGATAGATAGATAGATAGATAGATAGATAGATAGTCAGAAAGGTAAACAGACCAATAGTTATATATCCAAACATATTCCCAAAAGATTTAGAGCAAAGAAAGACCCTCTTCAAAAGCTAACTATTGAAATGAATTTCAATTGCCTTGGCTTCCAAAGTTTTCCTGTTGTCTTCCACATTTTCAGTTCAATCATTTTTCCCTTTTGTCCAACTCTTTGTAACCCCATTTGAGGTTTTCTTTGCAAAGATACTGGAATAGTTTGTCATTTCCTTCTCCAGCTCATTTTATAGATCAAGGATTTGTGGTAATATACCAAAAGAAGGAAAACAAAAAATAAAACACCAGGAGTGATTAACCAGACACCGAAGAAAACCACTTGAAAGACCCAGTGTTATTATCTTGCTTCAGTGGGAAGGATGAAGAGGCAGGGACAACCACTATAATAAAGACAGTAGAGCAGCCCTGGGCACTTTAAGTAAGATATGACTTGGAGATCAGAAGCTCCCTATAGCAAGGTAGCCACTACTGGCCATTTATCCTTAAAAGATACCACAATCAAAAGCATGGCCATATAAAATTATAAGATAGGACCAATTTACAAGGCCTTCTTTGACCCAGATAGATTATTAAAATAAGCTACTTTCAGTTCCCCCATATAATTCAAATTAATTAAAAATTACTATATGTTGATGTAAAAATACACAATCCCAAGTGACTTAGAAACACATCTTTACAATAACTTCTTGGCTGAAATAGGCCAGTCAGCTATCACTTAATACATAAACATATTGCTCAAGTCTATGTTTAACATCAAAGCCCTTGGCAGGGTCTGGTTCACCTAGCTTGAGTGCGTGATCAACAGCTTTTTTCAGTTGGTATATAATCATGGGCTAGGACTTTATGCTGCCTATTAAGTGGTATTTTGACCCAATTACTCATTGAAGAGTTCAGCAGGACCCCCCACTTAAGGGACCTCTTTGATGCAAATGAAAAACACTTCTTCAATCTGGATCTGCCTTTTAGCCAAAAGAAGTGTTTTAAAGAATGGTGATCTAATGGGATTCTACTTAACATCTGATTGTGTATACTTGTACCTTCATTCAGTATTTTAAAATTAATTATCATTTGGATCATATGCATGAACTGAAACTAGTTCATTCTTCTAGGGCAAGGACTCTTTAATTAGTGCTTAACCTACTAGGTGATTTTTTTTTTCCTTAGCTGACAATATTCAGTTGCAAATATGATGAATTTTATAGAACTATAACTACTTAAACAAGCTTGTTAGTTATAGGTGAGTTTCATGTTTATAGGATTTAGAGATCAAGTGCATTTTAGAGATAACTGAAGCTAACCCTACATTTTATGGTTAAGGAATTAGAGGCCCAGAGAGGGTATATGTAATAAACAGCAAAGCTGGATGTGAAGCCTAATTACCTGACAACAAATTCTTTTTCACAACACCATCAGGGATATGGGATTTCTATGATCCATCTCACCTCTTCTCCCTCTACCCTCTGTCCCTGAATTAATCTGTGTCCCAAGTAAATGAATTCATTTCACTGTAACTTTCAGGTTTAAAATTATTTTATAATATAAACTCCTTGAGGACAGACAATTGATTTTGAAATTGTTTGGGGTTAGTTTTTTTTTTTTGTCTTTGAATCCTATTGCCTAGAACATAGTAGGTATTAAATAAATACATAATGAATTCACTTAATACTTGTGGCATAAAAGTTTGCCTTTCTTTCATTGATATTACATTTCTTTTAGCTTCAATCCCCTTAAAATTCTAAATATTATTTTTTCCCCTTTTGGACAACCCAGCAGGCTGGTACCAACTCCTACATACAATTTTCCATATGCAAAAATTGTGTCAAAAGGATAATTAATCTATTGACATAATATATTCAATCACAAATCAATTTTCATGATACAAAGTGTCACAAAATTTCACACTTAATATTTATTCCATGCATGATAATCTCAACTTCTAGACTTTATCAAGAAACAATGTCCACATTTCTCCAATCCTAAATGGTACACGTGGACTGACAAAGAACATTCACTTTAAAAAGTCTTGAGAAAAGTACATTTTATTTCATTGAAATTAGTACTGTTTTGACAACCCTACAATGTGATATTGTCTTCTGCAATAATCTAGTGATGCTACTCCTAGAACTTTCCCTTCTCTCAATACACCTTTTGGGACTAGCTATTTTCACTGGTTCATTAGAACTTACATGCATATTTTCC
>CM053580.1:106613680-106626180 GCA_028627135.1 Pseudochirops cupreus
TGATATAAAGACAAAATCAACAGGCCTTGGCAACAGATTAGATATGAGCAGGGGGTGATAAGAAAGAGTAAGGAGAGCCTGAGTAATTCAAAACAGGGCTACACCCTCAATTTAGGGAAATTAGAAGGAGGGGAGACTTTTGGGAAGAAAATAATGAATTCAGTTTGATATGTGTGTTTTTAAGGTGTCTATGGAATATACAGTTTAAGGCATCTAATTGATAGTTGGAGATGTAAGACTGAAAGTCAGCAGAAAGGTTAAGGCTGCATAATTAGCATGGGTCATGTATTTAAGCCATTTTCTAGGTGGGAAAAACTTAGATGATGATGATGATTAATAACATCAGCAGCAGCTAATATTTCTGTCGTTCCACTATGTACCAGACACTATGCTAAGCCCTTTCAATTATTATGTCATTTGATCCTCACAACAAGCATAGGGGGTACATGCTGTTATTATCTCCATTTTACAGATGAGAAAACTGAAGCAAAAAGAGTTTAAGTGATTTGAGTGTCACTTTTCTGTAGAAAATAAAATTGTTTTTAAAACAATGCCAATTAATTTTATTTTATGATAAGATGCTATAGGGTAATGTATGCTATTTACAGAAATATTGAAAGGAAGAGAATGACCACCTATCACCTTAACAAGTAAAAAAATATATTCATTATTCAATAATTATTGAACATTTATTACATGCAAAACACTAGGCTAGGTATTGAGAGGGATGGGCAATGGGTAAGATAGGTACCTTGCCCCTAGTTGCTCATATTATCAATTGTCAAAATTTATTTTGACTCTTTACTTGTTTAGTTTATATTCATTCTAGTCTTTAATTCAGTTACTCAATAAGATTTTATTAAGCATCTACTACGTGATTAGTGCTAGCAATACTAAACAACAACAACAGAAACAATGCCTACTCTTACCTAGCTCACAAGCTAATGGAGAAGACAACATGAAAACAACTAGGTATAAACAAGATATAGAGGGAATAAATTGAAGATAATCAACAAAGAGAAGGTACTAGGAAAATGGGAAATTGGGTCAGGGTTCTTGGATAAGATGGGGTTTTAACTGGGGTTTGAAAAAAACCAGGGAGGCCAGGAGACAGAGATGAGGAAAAAGAGAATTTTGGGACAGAAGACAGGCAGTAAAAATACTCAATCAGAAAATTGAATATCTTATATTAAAAAGAACAAGGAGGCCAATGTAATTGGGTAACAAAGTGAGTGGGAGGCATTGATTGGAGGAGGGACAGGGGCAGGGATATAAGGTGTAAGAAAAATAGGAAGTAGGGTGTATGAAAAATAGGAAGGGTCTAGGTTAAGATCAGTTTTGAATGTCAGAAGATCTTATATTTGATCCAGGAGAGGGTGCCCCTGAAGTTTGTGGAACAGAAGATGATATAGTCAAAGTATAGTATTTTAGGAAGATTATATTTTGGTAGAGTGATAGATGGAATGAAGTGTGGAAAGACAAATCTGGATGAACAATGAACTAACTAGGCAGGAGCTAATGAGAGCTGTGGCAGTATCAGAGGAGAGAAAAGGAGAACTATGTGACAGATATTACCGATACAGAATCATGAGGACTTAGACACAAACTGAATATGGGAAATGAGAGAGCATGGGGAGTTAAGGATGTCAGGAAGATTGTAGTGTCTTTGAGACCAACAAAAAAGGTAGTAAGAGTGGAGGGTATGTGGGGGTAATGGTGAGTTCAGTGTTGTACATATTGAGTTTAAGATGTCTATTTGACATTCCATTCAATGTATCCAACAGGCAGTTGGAGATGTAAGACTAGAGGTCTGCAGGAGAATAGGTGTTAGAATCATTAGCACAGATAATCAATGAGATTACTGAATGAAAGAGTAGAAAAAGAGAAAGTAAGAGGGCATGCACAGAATCTTGAGGGACATCCAATGTTGGTGGACATGATCTGCATAAATATCTAGTAAAGGAGACTGATAAGAAGTAATTCAAGAGGTAGGAGGAGAACCAAGAAAGAGTAATGTCATGGGAAGTTAGAGAGATGAATGTATAAAGGAAAAATGAGTGATTGACAATGTCAGAAACTGCAAAGAGACTGAGGATGAGAACTGAGAAAAGGTCATTAGATTTAGTGATTAAAGATCATTGGTAACTGTGGAGAAAGAAGTTAAGATTGAATTTCAGTTGAAATTCTGAAGCCAGATTGTGGAGTTAAGGAGATACCTTTTTCAGGACATTTAGTCACAAAAGTAAGGAGAGAAATTGAACAAGAGTTAGTTTGTGGGGATGATTGGATTCAGTGAGAGATTTTTGAGGGTGAGGGAGATATAATTGTGTCTACAGGTCATTTGAAAGGGACCAGTAGAAAGGGATAAACCGAAAATTAGTGAAAGAATGGAAATGATGGAAGGAAGCAATCTACTGGAGAAAAATGAGCTGCAGTAGGGTAATTTAGATATATGGAGAGGTTAGTCTTTGAAAGGAAAAGGGCCACCTCTTCATATGAGACAGGGTTGAAGGAGGAATAGCAGTGGAAGATAGTTGAGTGATGTGAAACGAGAGTACAGGAAAGAGATCTTGGCAAATGGCCTTCACTCTTTCATAAAATTTGAAACAAGGTTCTCAGCTGAGAGGGTGAGACAAGTCAGAGAGATGAAAAGGTCTGAAATTCAATTCAAGCCAGTGACATTGGAGAGACAAAGATGAAAATCCAAAGTCTCTGCTTTCAAGGAGTTTAGGAGGATAGACCATAATTGTTCACAGATTTAATGTTAGAGAACACTTTTGAAGCCATTTGGTCCAATTAATTCATTTTATAGACAAAGAACCACATCTAAAGATGTGTTGACTTGCCCAAAGTCACATGGGGAGAAAGTGGCAGTATTAGAATTTAAACCCAATTTATCTGACTCTAGATTCATTGCTGTTTCCAAGATACCTGATGTTCCCTGCAAGTGGAATATAAGTAATTATGATGTGATGGTGAATGCGAGAAGAACATGTTTTTGCTCACCCAGCAAACTTTCAGATATTTAGAACAGTCCTATCTATAACTCCTATAGGCTGTCTCCAAACTCCAGATGTGGTAGTAGAAAATCTCAAACTCTGATTCCTTAGAGGTCCAACAAAGCTACAACTCTCACCTCTGCTCCTATAACCTGCTAGGAAAGAAAAAAGCATTCCCATGTACTCAAAAGAACTTCTTTTTTTAATGGTACTAGGACTTGTTAGTTAAATAGGATGCTCCCTTGAGAAAAACCAGAATCTGCACATTTGATATAACTACTGAAGTAGGGTAATTATGAAAGTACATACTCAGACTCAGAGAGGTATGGGGAAAGGCAGTAGAAAACACTGCCCCAGCAAGTGAGCAGAACACGACTTGATAAGTGGTTTGGTGGCAGGAAGAGGTACGAGTAGACAACAAGGTAAAGATCAAAGCACAGAGGCTGTGGTTAGGATCAAGAAAAGGTCTGGCCCTTGGGGAAACTAGCAAATTCCAGTGCTTGTTACAGTCCTAGAAAAACTAGTATGTTGACAAAGTATTAGGCAGAAAGTAAAAGAGATACAGCTATTGGGAATAGTATAAAGAGCAGAATGGAAACAGCACAAAAGGTGGGCAGTTGGCTGAGCCAAGGCTCTATGACTAATTACTTCTTCTTTACCCTATCCTGCAGGTTGGGGTCAAGTGTCAGAACTTGTCAGATGAAAAAATAAGGATATGTTTTAGACGCGGCCAATGTGGAAATGTTTTGCTTGACCATACATGTTTGTAACAAGATTTTCATTTTTCCTTTAATCTCATTTGGGAGAGGAAGGAAGAGATGATGGATTTTTGCAGATGGAAAAAAAAAAACTGATTAAATAAAAAACAAGGGCAGAGGGAGATTGTAGTATTCCCAGAGAAATCAGGGCTTTTTGTTTCCTAATTGTTATCAAAACAAAGAAGATTCTAAAGGTAGGATTCTTAAACTTTTTGATCTCTGGAATCCTTTATACTCTTAAAAATTATTGATCAACACAAGGAGCTTTTTGTTACATGTGTTATTATTTACAGATATGTATATATGTGCGTGTGTATGTGTGTGTATATACATATCAGTAGAAATTTTAATTGATAAATTTTAAAAATTATTCATTTAAACTAATAAGAATTGACTTTTTACATGTTAACAAAAGTTATATTTTATGAAAGAATAACTTTATTTTCCAAAACAAAAAAATAGTCAGAATATTGACAGTTTTACATATTTGTTTTTAC
The DNA here is from genome assembly GCA_028627135.1 of Pseudochirops cupreus. Taxonomy (NCBI): domain Eukaryota; kingdom Metazoa; phylum Chordata; class Mammalia; order Diprotodontia; family Pseudocheiridae; genus Pseudochirops; species Pseudochirops cupreus. The sequence continues at coordinate 106,617,935 of CM053580.1, forward strand.
AATTTCTTTAATGTCTAGTTTAATAGAAGACAAATTATTGTGTCTGTTTCTGCAATTTGTTGTGATATGTTGTTTATGTTGAAATATAGGAAAAATACTTGGTTTCAGACAGACACATAGTTGGAAAACAAAGGAAAATTTTAATAGACAAATAATGTCAACATTGTCTTAAAAAATAGTTTTGAACTCATGGACCCCTGAATTGTTATTGGAGACCTTCAGGATTCCATGGACCACAATAATTATTCCTCTGAAAAAAACAAACAGACAAAAAGCAAACAAATGTAGTGTAGTATAAAGAGTACAGAGTTCCAGTACAAAATTTGTATTCTAATCTGGCCCACATTAATTACTATTTAAGAGAAATTAGGGAAGTCCTTTGTAATCCCTAGGACTCAGTGTTCTCATCTATAAAGAGAAACATTTGATAAGAAAATACTCAATGTCCCCCCAGATTCCTAGATTTAGTGATGACATGAATAAAGTGGAGTTTACTCAGTCAATATCATCTTGCCCTCTCTCTCTACTCCCCCCCCACACACATACTCACCCCCCCCATGCACACACACAACATACACACACAATGACCTCCCACTTCCTTTAATTCATTGGTCATTTGCACTGAATATTGTCTTTGCCAAGCAGAATGAAATCAATTTTTTTTCTACTTCTTGGTTATTGGTCCCCAGCTTAGTTTTTAAGATTGGGGATGGGATACCTTACTCCCTGCTGAAAGTATTTTAAACGTATGAATAAAACTAGCTTTTAAATATAGTTTTTTTCTTCTGCAAACACACCTCATCCCTGATGACTTTATTCTAGGTCTTAACATTTTTGAGAAAGTTTTGACTCTATCAAATGAGTCCTCAAAATGGTTTTGTCTAAAAAGAAAAGCAGATTACAGTGGATTTGGGATATTCCTGAGAAAGTTTGAAATAATTGGGATTCAGCTAGAGCTCTCTCTTTGCTAAAAGAATGGCAGATGATAAATTATTGACTTGTTTTGATGATATGGGTTGTTTATGGGTTAAAGAAAGAAAGGAGAAAAATTGACATTATGGGCCTGGTTCTGATCAGTATGTAGGAATTGGTTACTGAAGTAGAAATGATGGGAACATTAGAGTTTCTGATAAATACAGAGGGGGAACCCAGTTATAGTCTGATGTACACATGAGGTTAGGGAGAGTTAATGAAAAAGATGATAGGATCATAGATTTAAATTGAAAAGGAACTTTGAAACCATTTAATTCAACCCCATTGTTTTACACATGAGGAAATGGATACTCATAGAATTAGATGACCTGTTCATAATAAAAGGAATAGAAATGTGGTTTGAATCCTGGAATTCTTTAGTCCACATCCAGCCTTCTATCCACATTGCCTCAAAATTCAGAGAAACAGTAGTTAAGGTACTATGCCTTGAAAATCAACAGGGAAAGTAAGTTTTCAAGGAAATTGATAATAATATTAATAGATAGCATGTATATAGATCTTTAATGTTTGAAAAGTTCTTTGCAAATGAAAGCTCATTTGACCAATACAACATCTCTGTGAATGTAGATGCTATCATTATCCCCTTATGTGCCTATGCCTGTGTGTAAATATGCAATACATATATGTGTATATGCAATATGCATTAAAATATACACATATATGTATGAATATGACTTCACACGTAAGGGCACTACCTATGTATAGATAAATATAGATGAAGATGTAAGGATATAGATATAGAAAGTAGATTTAATAAAGGGTAGGTGGTAACTAAGAATGAAGATGAAAGAGCTAAAGTACTGTAAGAAGTGTTAAAAATGCTAAAGGCAAAGCTATGGGAAGGCTGGCAAAGAATGTAAAAGAATATAAAGTGTCTCTTTTGCTCTGCTAGGGGCAAAAGGAAGATCAAAGAAAGGATAAGAATGCTGCAACTCAGGGTAAATGAAATCTAGATAATAGGAAACTGAGAAAAGGCAGAACTAATCAATTCCTATTTTGCTTCTGTCCTATAAAAGGGGGAAAAATGACCTACAAATGGCAAAATATAGGACAAAAATGTGTGCTTGGTAAAATGAAAACTGAGATAAGTTAAGAGATAGTAAGAGACCACCTAACTGCTCTAATGCATTCAAAGTATGAAGCCCAGAACTTTTTTTGTAGTAAATAGAACTTGTAGATGCTACTACTGAGCTCTTGTAGTGAAAAAAACAAATCTACAAAAAAACAAATTGGGAAAGTAAGGAACAGAGGACTAGACAAGGGCAGGTTTTACATATTATTCTATAGGGGAAGAAAGTAAAATATTTATACTAAAGGTTGATATTCAGTAATGTATGATTAAAGCAATGATTGGTAAGTGTTTAGAGGAGGCTAAAAATGATCATCAAGGGCCATCACGATAAAGTAGTTTAACTTCATTTTCTGCTTTTGATGGGGTAAATAGAGAAATGGAAAATAAGAATGTTATAGACATAGTATTCCTGGATTTCAGTAAGGGGTTTATCAAAACATTTCATTATATTTTTGTGCACAAGATGGGAAGATGTGAGTAGATCCCAGTACAGTTAGGTAAATTCAGAACTGGTTGAACAACTCCAGGCAAAGTCTGATGATTAACGGATGCACATAAAGTGTCCTCAGAGATCTGTCTTTGATCCTTTTAACACTTTTAGCCCTGAGTAGGAACAAGATAAACAAAGCATACATATCTTCAGATAAGACAAAACTAGAAGGGCCAATTAATATATCTAATGACAGATCAAAACTGCAAAAGATTTTGATAGGCTCTAATAATGGACCAAATCTAATAAAAATGAAATTAAGTCTGAATAAAATAAAACACCATACTAGGGTTCAAAAAAGAAACTCAGCAAATAGAGGAGTGTGGAAGACTAAGACTCCAAGAACAATATGAATCTATACTATGAAATGCCAATCAAAATATTATGCTTAGGCTATATTAATAAAAACTATTTTCTTTTACCCAGAACTATCTGATTTTGTTATTATGAGTGTAGCGTGGACCCAATGGAGAAATTCTACCAAATAGAGATCAGCAATGGTTTTGAAAATTATATTCTGAAAGAGTTTCCTGAGGAACTTTCTGGTTAACTGACTTGCCCAGGCTCAAAAATCCAGTATGTGTCAGAGGTGGATAAACTCAGGTCTTCCTACTTGGAAACTAGCTCTCTCTGTCTTTCTGTTTCTGTCTCTCTGTTTGTGTCTCAGTGTCTCTATGTTTCTGTCTCTCTGTCTCTGTTTTACTGTCTCTGTCTCTCTCTGTATCTCTCTGTCACTGTCTCTTTGTCTCTGTCTCTGTCTATCTCTGTCTCTCTGTCTCTATCTCTCTTTTTCCCCTTTTTAATCTAGGAAAAGGTAAACTATAGTAACACTATATTTTCACTTGATCAGACCACATACAGATATCACTTGTTCTTGCCGCATAGCCAAATCATCTTTTGTTTCTGATCATATAGCTTTCTGATGACACCTTTTCTGTCATTTCTTTCTCAGGCAATGCATTTGTAATGTGTGGCATGCAGCCTACTCCCACCTACCAAGTACTAAAATTTCAAACACAATGCTTAGAGAAGGGTAAGAAAAAATCATTTTAAACTACAGAGTTTTTAGGATGCCACAATGATGATTATGGCAGTTGAAATGTATTTAAAGCAAACAATATTCAGTATTTTGCAATGATTTGGTAGTAAAGAGTTATTGGTCAGTCACCTGAAAAGCTCAAAAATGTTTAATGAAAATTTTATAGCACTTATAGAACAAAAAAAGGGAGATGTTGCCTTTGAAGTTGAGAGCTCGCAGCAGGTATACAGAGATTAATTATTAACGTTCAACTGGAGTAGCTGCCCTCGAATCATCTTTTTGCTTTTTACAGCTGACTTACAATATATTTAAAAAGAAAAGGGAATACATTCCCTTTAATTTCTTTTCAGAGAGACATTTTCACAGGTTCCCTAAAGTGTTTAGTTGCTCATCCTGCATGTTAAAGATCTGGAAGAAATTTCATTCTACAAAGGTTAATGTTAATTTTGATACGAGGTCTATTTTGCTCGAAGTAGATGAAACAAGAAGATTCTCACACTTAAACTTTTATCTTCTTGAGAACAAGGGGAAAATAATTTTACGGTGACCTTTTCTGATGAGGACATTGTTGAAAATTGTCATCATCTGATGTTTTATCATTTTTTCCCTATTCAAACTGACCTTTATTGAATAATATAGAATTAAATTTGAATTTCCTTAGGTCTTTTAATATTTACTATTGAAGTATCATTTGCTGTATGGATTTTTTTTGAGATTCCTTTATGAACACAGTAACACAACAAATGAATTGACTTGGAAGAGCCTTTCCTCTCTAAATGTTTATTTTCGTCCTAACCACTTTCATCTTTCTTTCTCCTTATGTCAACTCTATTCCTGACTTTCATTATAAATTTAATATTCATCTTATCACAATATTTATTTTATTATAAATTATGGTCGTCCTATTTTTTCTTAGAATGGAGCGAAGGTAAATGACAATTGATAAGATAAATGTCAACTTTTTAATGAAAACCATAGAAGAGCAATATTATTAAATTTATTTCACTGTTAATTTTCACCTTAGATAATTGCAAATAAAAAGTTTTTAGCAGCTGTTTAAAAAACCTTTCTGATATCTGTTAAGCCTTTTTTTTAATACATGTTATGTTTTGTTTTATTTTTCAATACTGAAAAAAATCAAGTTCCCATGAATTTATACAATAAAAAACTTTTGGTTTGCATGTTCGAATGAATACATAGCCTGCAGAATATGCCAAGACACAAAAACACTACTTGCTATGAAACCAAATCACATTGATCACTATGATTCCTTTTCTTTTCTTTCCTTCCTTCCTCTCTCCCTCTCTACTACCCTTCCTCCTTCCTTCCTTCCTTTCCTCCTTCCCTCCCCCCCTCTCTTCCTTCCTTTCTTCCTTCCTTCCTTCTTTTCTTCCTTCCTTCCTTCCTTCCTTCTTTTCTTCCTTCCTTCCTTCCTTCCTTCCTTCCTTCCTTCCTTCCTTCCTTCCTTCCCTCTGAGCTCATCATATTTGTTCCAGACTCACTTTAAACAGTAGATCAGTTTTAGTCTTATTGCGTCACAGAATGTCCTGACTCAAGAGAGATACCAGTCTCAGGCTTCTAATCAGCAGGCTCCTGATTACTCACTATCCCACCTAGCTACACACACAGACATACACACCACACATGCACATGCACATGCACACACCCACACACATGCACACACACCCCCATAATTCAAATTTGACCTATAGTGCTTCTCATAATGTTTTACCTATCATACTCATGTTATTTTTGGCATATTTATAGTATGTGTGTGCGTGTGTGTCTATATATATATATATATATATATATATATATATATATATACATAATCAGTAATAATAACAAAAGAAATAACCTCCCAAACCAAAAGAAATTTACTCCCAAATCTGAGCATAGAAAACACAAAAAGGACAATGCCTCAATTGCTTTTCTTTAATATCGTGACATTTACAATGAGAACAAGAAGCCAGAAAATAAATTTCCCTAATGAAATTCTAAAAATAGTATCATCATACAAAATCTCTTCTAAAGACTCTTTAAATATCCTTGTTCAAAATTATTTAAAGTTTCACTTTTAAAATACATAATAATAGTGAAGGCATTGTTTAAGTTTTTTATTTATTAAGGTAGGGATGTCTGTATTTATAAATATTAGATCGCTATAAGGGGCATGAAACTATTGTTTATATGAGAGAAGATTTTCTGTGATTATTCTTTCCCTATTAAATTCATTTTTCTATATTTTGTATAATAAATACTATTCATGTTCTTTAATTTCATATGTTTGTGATGAGTTCTTAAAAAGAAAGTGAAGCATTGGACATTTTTTACAAGTAACACAACCCACTTTTGTTGTTGTATTTTGTTTCTGTTCAAACAGTAGATTCCACTTAGATCAATTATTGCAAGATCACAACCCACTGTAAGTGAATAGGCTTCCTACATTGGGCAATTTCTTTTGCCAAAATTAATTCTTAGTATTGTATATAAACATGCATGCTATCTCTAAAGACTTATATTTATGGTCTCAATACTGACAGACTAGGGGTATTTTAGCACATAAAATTCTAAAACTCAAGTAAATAGATGATTTTGTATGATGCTAGTTCTATTACATAGTATTAGCATTTTTCATCCACTTGATTTTTTTTTATTTGTGGATGCTTTAGCCAGATTCTTTTGAGTGATTATGGATCTTATTCAGAAGGTGTTCTGAATTTAGAGGTATTCTTTAAGCTTGATGCAGTACTTATAATAGCAGAAGGAAAAAAGAAATCCGTCATATTGAAGACAAGCAAAAATTCTTTCTTCAATGTTCTTTCTGTCAAAGGGGGTACAAATTTCTGTCAGTATTATATGATTAAATCATCTTTCTACATGTAGACATTTATTTGCACATAATGATACACTTTATTTTGGACAGATATTCTTTCTATATCTCCAAAAATTCCTATTCTTATGAATTGTCGCCATAAGAACATTGCCCTAATTCCCTGAAGGTGATGGCTACAGAACACAAGTATTGACTGATCCACTAAGCTGAAAAGGCTTAAAGCACAGCCAAATGATGGATTGTGTGTATCTTCCCAGGAAGGATCCTATTAATCTTGGAAATCATCATATCTACAAGATTGGACACTAGGTATTTGGGGTTAGGTTGCAGGAGGTAGGGGACAATGAGAGATCATGAAGGCTATTATTAAGGCATGGAGAATATGTGATATACAGCAGAGGAATACCAAGGCAATGAAATTTGTGACCTTTTAAAGTACGAAACATCACATATAGAATATTTCATGATAAATACAATTCCCTTTGATAGAGTCAAGCTTTCAAAAGTATTTGCTGCTTATGAATCTGATCAGTAATATGGACTTAAAATGTTTTACTCTCATCCCTTGGAGGCACATAGCATTTGTTTCATTCCTCCACCATATCATTCATTTATAACTGCAATCCATTGTCTATGAAACAATTTTATCAGCATTTTCAGTACTGCAGGTTATGCTAGAATACTGCTACTTAGAATTGGACCACCACAAGATTAAATCAGAGCAAGATTGAATCTCTGTTTTATGATTTTGTCTGCTCTCCATGAGCACCCATCACCTTTTTTCTCCTTGTTATTTGATAATATAATTTTTATTCAGTGTCTTTTTTGTGAAAAAAAAATTATGTAATTTATTTCTTAACAATAGAACAAAATAGCATATTAATATGTGTACATATGCATATGTATATGTACACACATATACACAAATGCATACATGCTCTTTTGTTTTATTATTAAGAAAAAATTTACATAAAATTTCATTTTTAAAAACATTGAATAACAGAATATATTATTGAAAATAGAGGAAAACATGCAACACACTATATATATACACACACACACACATATTTGTGTGTGTGTGTGTGTGTATGGCAAAAAATCCTCTATTGTAGAAAAATGATAGAACCATGAACATTGGTTATGTTGAATCATGTATAGTTGTTCGAGTTTGCATTTTCCTGATAGTAAGAACAGCCCTTAGTCACAGGTTGTATGTGGATATATAAAAACATATGTAAAAATGTGTGTGTATTATGTACACATCTATGTAAATATGTAGATATAGTTCCAAAACTTTCAAATCAAATTGGATTAAATGTTTTACAAGATCTTTTCTACATGTAACATTGGTTTTATAGTGGATTTTACTTAATATTTAAATTACATATATTCTATAATGAATATATATATGTATTATATTTGAGTGATATATGGTTCATAAGTAAATCACATTTACTGATATATGTGTATTTCCTCAAACGTGAAATTCTTTCGCATTAGGTTATCCTTTACAAGTGTAAGAATTATGATATATATTAATATGTATGTATATAATATGTATATGGGTATGTATGTATTCCTACGTGTGTATATGCATGCATGTATGTGTATATGTGTGTATGTATGTATATACCTGGGAGGATGCAGCCGGGTTACCCAGTTGACCCTTGATTTCTATGACCGGACTCTAAGTACTACCAACCTCCCGCATCATAGATACCGTTATCAATAGGTTAAGTCTGTGTCTCTGGTTTATCACTAAAGAAGGGATCATGGGCCAACCAGAGATAAGAGGTAAACCAACCTCTTAGTTAGT
>CM053580.1:106628680-106635032 GCA_028627135.1 Pseudochirops cupreus
TCATTAACTTTTTAAAATAAAATAAAAACCCTTAGCTATATCAAAGGGCACTTGCTCAACTATTTGTGTGTGTGCATGTGTGAGTATTTGTTACTGCTTCCATAAACTACTTTGAAGCTTATAATCAATCCATTCCATTTGCTTCCATGCATGACTGAACACTGCAATTATTTTTTTCTTTCTCAATTTGAAATGTCCTTTTACATCTTTGTAAAAAATATTTTATAATGACATTGCAATTTGGACATTCTATATCCTAAATAACAATTCAAATAATATTAATCAGCTCAGACAGTATCCATTACCAATGTAAAATTCATACTGCATAAAACTATACAAAACTTAGGCATTTCACTGAAGGATTAAGGCTGTCTTATATGAATACAGTACCTGACTTAAGATCATTGAATTCTAAGTGACAAAATAAGTCTTAATTATTCTTTTAGTCTGTTTGGCATTGAACTAGTGTCCTGTTGTTTTTCTCACTGTGTGAGAGGAACAGACTAGTGGATGTATTTGTAGGTAGTAGAGTCTTAAAAGAGGAGTTTATTTAGCCCAGAAAGACATAAGTCTATGTGTGTGTAGGGTACTAGATAACTAATTGAAAAGTGAAAAATATAAACAATCATCTGAAAGCTTGGAATTGTGAGGAATATCTGATTAGACAAGATCCCCAAATGCAGATAGTACAGTTTTGAAAACAATAGAAGCTAAATAAATACATATTGATAAATTGACTGAACAATCGACAGAAAGCCTTTAATCAGCACCATCTTCTCTAAGAAATCTTTGGAAAGGTGAAAGAAAGGTACATGCTCATATTTTGACACAATTTAGTCAATTACATAAAAACATGTATGAATAGGTTGCAATTTTGCCATTCATATTTGATCAAGAACTTAACCTAGTCTATATTACTTGAGAAAGGAACCCTGACCTTTATTTCCCTTCATTAATTTCAATAGCTACCCTATAATTCTTAGTTCATTATCATTCCAACAAATGATCATTGAATCAAATTGTCTAGCTTATTTTTATAGGTTAAGCATTAAGCCTATTGTGTGTTTCATACTTTTGGAATTCAAAGCACTTGACTTTCCCTTTCATTATAAGGAAAACATATTTCTTTATGTTATTAAGTTGTCCATTTTTAATGAATCATTTTTGTACAAGCAATTCATATTTGAGCTTTGTCACACATCACAGCCTAAGTCAAATGCTCAAGTATTCTAAATAGATTATGTCCAAATTAACGAGGTATTATTTAATTTACTTTTGTTTTTAATTTATTAATTTTTTGTTTTGTAAATATTAACTTATGAATAAATCAATCACTTAATTGCATACAGTATGTTCAAATAAACAACTTTTAGTGATATATTTCTCAGGAGACTTTACCTATGCCTTTCAAAATTACTGATCTCCTTTAAAAAGTCCATTTTGTGAGTTATAAGTAATCAATTTTAGCATAAGCCACTCTAAGTGGAATCCATGGGTCTTCAGACTGACATACATCTAATCTTGAATAGGGATCATAAAACTTTCAATGATTCACAAGCTCTGTCCACAAAATGTCATTTGTAATTTTTTGGGGAGGGAGGGACATTTCTATCTTTCCAAATTTGTACTTTCCATACAGCATTTCAGCAATATTGTGGCCTAGATAGAGGGACAGTTCATTAGGGCAAGGAACACAGAGCATGAATACTCTCTCCAACAATGAAAATGTGTGGTTCATGTATAGTTTAATGTCTTTGACAGTTTCATGGACACTATGATGTTGACTCTCTCAAGGTTATGTATCTAGTATATTTCAGAGAGAAGACTTGAAATCAGGGAGTCCTAAGTCCAAGGATGATCTACTTTCCTCTATGCTATGCTGACTCTTACTTCAGTGACCTTTTACATAGCCCATTATTAAAAATACTATGTAGTTATGTAATTAGGAAACTAATGACACACAGCAGTTAAATCTCATGAGGTTTATTATGATCATACCTTAGAGGTCATCTAGTCCAATCCTTTCATTTTCAAACGAGAAAAATGAGAGCCCAGAGAGGAAAATTGACTTCATAGGATCACAAGATCATATATTTAGAGTTTGAAGTGGCCCCAAAGGCCATTTAGTTAAAACTCTAGTTTAGAGTAGGACTGGCTTTCAAGCATTCAATGTCATGTGCTCTGAATCCAAGCCCAGTTTGTTTTCTCATACACCTCACATTTAAGTAGCTTTTTCTAAGTCTAAACAAAAACTAGTTATCTAGAGGCTTCTAATATCTGATATATTTTTTATTTTATTTCACAGGATCTAGAAGTAAGTTGATCTAAAACATTCTTTACCAAAATGATTAGGTCATACAATAGATAGAGCACCAGGACTGGAACAAGAAGTCTTAAGTTCAAATCTGGCCTCACACAGTTACTAGCTATGTGAGTTTGGGCAAATCATTTAAACTTGTTTGCCTCAATTCCTCATCTGTAAATTGAGCTAGGGAAGGAAATGGAAAACTATTCTAGTATCTTTGTCAAGAAAACCCCAAACGGATTCATGAAGAGTTAGACACAATTGAAAAATAATGAACAACAAAACCAAAGCAAAAAAGTTGTAAAATTGTAATTAACATTGTAATTTTAAAAATTATAATTAAATCATAGTCTTGTCATTGGAAAACATATAGTCCCATCTCCATCTTCATTCAAAAAATCACTTTTATAAGATTCCTAATAGGTGACAATGGAGGCTAACTAATCTTGGAGACAATTAATTCACCACTTCACAAGGTATGCTGTTCAAACTTAGGGGCAATCTCATACTATAAAAAGAATATTGAACTTGGAACAAGGAGGACACTCAATTTGAATCTGCCTTATTGACATTTAATAGTTCAGTAACCATAGGCAAGCCATGTAAAATCAATGAACCCCGTTTTCCTTATCTGCATAAGGACTGATGTTGATAGTATCTATTCTCACAGAGTACTTTTTGGAGATCAAATAAGATTATGCATGCAAAGTAGGTTGTAAATCTAAATGTGCTATACAAATATCGGATATGATTATGATATGGGACAGAGCTCTAATTACTAATAAGTATTTGGCTTAGCAAAAGAGAATATACAAATATTATCAACCTCTTGTGCTAGTTCTGCTATCTAGGAATAATAAAAATAACTATAGTCTTCTTTTTGAGAGTCAATCCTTCAGATATCATAAAATAATTATAAGAGCCCTCACCTTCTCCCATTCAAATACCAGAACCATCTTCTGTTCCAGGAAAATATCATTTAACTATTTCTAATATGATTTTAGGAATAGCTAGGTAGCACAGTGGATGGAGCACTGGGTTTGGAATCAGGAAGACATCTTCATGCATTCAAATCTGGTTTTAGACACTTAATAGCTGTGTGACTCTGGTCAAGTTCTTTAACCCTGTTTGCCACAGTTTCCTCATCTGTAAGATGAGCCAGAGAAGGAAAAGTAAACCACTTCAATATGTTTGCCAAAAAAATCCCAAATGGAGTTATGAAGTGTTGGGCACAACTGAATAACAATATGATTTGATTTCTAGGATTTTAAAAATATTTTTTTCCCCTCCCTTTGGACACATTCCAGTTGTTGTTGGGTTTTTTTTTTAATGTATTCCTTAAACTGTGTTACCTAAAATTGAACATATTTTACATGTTAGTTAAACCAATGGAAGCTCTTTTAATCTAATACCTTCCTTATTCTGCATATTATATTCACGTTGATATAGTCAAAAGTTGTATCCTTAAAGATGATAGGAGACAGAAAGGGGGGGAGGGAGAAGTGAGAGAAAGAGAGGGAGGAAGGAAGAGAGAGAGATAATTTGAACAGACACTGGAAATGAACAATACATTGAAAATTGAACAAGTAAAAAGTATGCTGATTTGAATTTGTGAAATTGCAGTTATTTTAATAACTCAACATTTGTTCCTGAAAAAAAGCACATCATTTTATAGCTAAAATTCTTCCCGGGTTGTTATATGGCTGCATATTTTATTATGCTATAGTCTCTTAGAAAGCAAAAGTATAACGAAAGTGAAATGAGTAGGTTCACACTATGGATTGGCTTCATTCTAACACATTGTGAACAGACATTGTATAAGAGAAGTGGTATAAATAATGTCATCAGAGAAACATATGAGTGGGAAGAAAAAAAAAAAAACAAGAGCTGGTGCAATGGTAAGACCGAGATATAAATGAAGATTCTATGTACTTCCCTTTAATCCTTGCTCTCAGGAAAAAAGGAAAGGTCCAAGCACAGTTTTATGGTCACCCTATGGCAAACTTATAAAAGAAAGACAAAAGTAGCACAAGTTGGGCAGACATGATTGGGCTGCAATATCAATCTTTAGTGGGAGCACCCACCTAAATGAGATTGCAGAATCGTTTGCATAAAATTGCAATAATAATAGTAATAAAAATTAGATTACAAAAATATTTATTGTGTGGCAGTCACTATGCTAAGCACTTTATAATCATCTCCTTTGATCTTCACAAAATCCCTGGGAGGTAGGTGTTGCTATTATTCCCGTTTTACATTTGAGGAAACAGAGGTTAAATGACTTGCCCAAAGTCACAGAACTAGAAAGTACCTAAAGCTGGATTTGAACTGTTACTCCTGTCAGGCCCAGAACTTTATTCACTGCACCATCAGGCTACCATCATTAATACCTCGGACTGCAGTCATGTATTGTTTTCTCACATTGGCTTGCATTCAGCTAAAACCCTTAAATTTCTTTCATACCAACTTTTGCTTATCCAACTCTCCTTGTGTATGTTTATTTGATGTAAATTTGTAACCAATTTGTAGTCATTTATGTTTGCCTCATATTGCCTTTGAGATTTAGAAAAAAAACACATTTTATACTTCAATGTAAGAATCCTTCTCAATTGTATGTTATTTATAAATTTGATAAGGATGCCCAGTATATCTTCATTCAAGCAACTTATTTAAAAAAAAATTGTTAACGAGGACAGGAAAATGGACAGAGTCCAGTGGTATCCTGTTTGATAATACTCTTCAAGCTAACATTCATTGATTTATCAACATTATTTTTAAGGTATTGGAGTTCAACTAACTACCAAGCAATATAATTATACAGGATATCCTAAAAGTACCAACACCCTGATTTATCATCCATCGCCAAATTTCTTGTCCTGCTACACCTTGACTACAACTTCTGACAAACATTCTCTCTCACAAAAAGTAATCTTATCCTTTTCTTTTGCCTTTTTGACTCTAGGAAACAATAAAACATCCTCTGGTAAATATGCTTTAAAAAATAGTACAATTTTTTAAAAAGGGCCCAAAACTAGAAAAAATAATTAAATAAATGACTAATTCACTAATAAGCCAATCAGGAGATATTAGAAAGCATACAATATAGTAGATAAGTTTAATTTTAAGAATTGTGCTGTTTTAAAGGACTTCTTAGAATACTTGAATACTCTCTTACATTTTGTTTACTTGAATAGCAATGTAAGAATAGGGAAATCTCATAGAAAAAAAACAGCAAAATTCCAAGTGGATATTGGATCATAGTTCTACCTGATCCACTATATTGTCTATCCCATTCTATTCTAATTGTTAATCTCAAGTCTTATCAAATCTGAAAAAAGTAAACTAAGGGGGAAAGGATAGGAAAGCATATTATAAAAATAAATAAATATGAGAAAAAGAAAAACTGAAATTCAGTAGCATCCCAAAAGTCATGATATCATAAAATAGAATTGTCTCCTGTGTAGATTATATACTACAATTTGAAATACCTTCTCTTATTCATTGAGTTATTCTCTATAGACAGCTGTTATGGGAATCTGAAGATCTTCCCTGCCCCTAGGCCCTTTGCTAAAGTGGCTACGTGACTCTAAGGTCCCTTGGATATTTGAAAGTATACTCTGTTCCCTAATAGGCTGAATGTGGTCAGGGGAGCCTGTGGCGCCAGGCTTGTTTTCCAGGAATGCCGGTGCCTTGTAGCTTTGTGATTGGGCAATGGGTCTAGAGGGCTGTGACATTCTCCAAGCCAGGAGAAGGCTATATATACGCCCTGATGTGAGGTTTTGGTTTGGGGGCTCACTTTGAGAAGAGTTGTGTGATTTGGCCAGACAAGACTCTGGGCAGCCGTTGAGCCCCCCGGCTGTGAAAAGCCCAGAAGTTGGTGCTTCCCTCTCTGGTAACTGACTAGGTAACTGATGTAATGGTCAGGCGCTGGAAGCCGTCTGCTGATCTGTTTTTCTGTTTGTTTGTAACTTCTGTTTGTATTTTCTGGAGTTCAGGGTGCCGACTTTTTCCCCTGAACTAGGTAAATGGTATTTGATTGATTAAACT
>CM053580.1:106635532-106653853 GCA_028627135.1 Pseudochirops cupreus
GCCCCCAATATATGATTGATTAATTGATAGATGCATTGATGAATACACCAAAAAGTGTTACTGACTAGTACACAGGACAGGTGTATTGTTTAGATTAAAAGGCAATGAAGGAGTGTATGTATGTATGTGCCTGAAAGAGCAAAACAAAAAGAAATTAGGTAACAAGAATAAATACAGGAAGAATCCTGACAACTAAGAGAAAAGAAAAGATAACTCCCCCCCCCCATACTCTCTTATACTAATGCATAATGGGACCCTCATCATTCTTTTTGATTCATGTTATATGTTAACCTGACTTGATGCTATTTTGCCCACAGACAAACTACTTTTTCATGAACATTACGGGGTAATATCTAGTCTAATTTTCCATTAGAGTGATTAGGATTATTATAAAATTAATATTCTTCGCTGATGAATTAAAAGGAAACTTATTGCAGAAAAAAACCTAATCCACAAAGTTAAAGCATCACAATATTATTTAAAATGCCCAAATGTAATAAAGAATATTGAAGGTGATTTATAAAAATTAGTCACCACCTTTAGTTGAAGAATCGTTATTTGTAGCTGTGTAAATTGCTTGATCTCTATACAAAGCAGGGAATGATTTCAGTTCACTTTACAGAACAGTTGTAGGCTTAATAAGGATTGATTATACTTGCAGTGGTTCTCAACCTGTGGGTTGTGAACCCTTTGGGGGTCAAATGACCCTTTCACAGAGGTCACAAGGGTCTCCTAAGACCATTGGAAAAGACATATTTCCAGTGGTCTTAGGAACTGAGACACTGCTCCTCTATCTGTCTCCAGGAGGGTCCACCCACATGCAGATATGTCCACATATGAGTATTAAAGAGTCGCAGCATTAGGATGGTTGAGAACCACTGGATTACAGGATTACAGTAAAAAAGGAATGTCAGGTAGCTGACATTCATTAATAAGATACTTTTTAGACTATTTGACTGCAAATTTGTACCTAACAGGTTACTTTTTATTTCTACTCTTTTATTTCTTTTTTCTTCTGAGTTTTTGGTGGAGTCTAGCATCTTGATCATAATATCCATCCATTTCTGATGAAAATAGAGACAACCTTTGATTTCATTTGTATACTGGACTTCTGGGTGAGGAAAATCCCTCTATTAATTTAGGTCCACTTACTGTCTTGGAGAGTTATCTAAAGTATGGAGAGGTTAAAGTGATTTGCCCAGGGTCACATAATCAATGCATATCAAATACCAGGATTCAATTACGGTTATCTTGGTTTTGAATCGTACTCTCTATCCATTATAAGATTTGGCCTCTAATAAAAATAATGCATTAAAAAATAAATATGGCATTTCTTCAGTCTTAGGGGACATGTACTTCATTCAGGTATCTATGGGAATAATAACTGTATTTAGACAGTCATTTAATTACTTCAACTATTTGTAACTTCATGAGTGTAGATACCCTCTCATCCCATACTGAGTGCCTGGAACACAGTAGGAACTTAAATAAATCATAACTACCACACCTACAGAACTTAAAACTTTTTGAAGTGCTTTGCATATATCAACTTATTTGATCCTTATAATAATCATACAAAGTAGGTGCTTTTCTTATTCTCATTTTACAGTTGAGGAAACTGAGGCTGAGAGAAGAATTGAATTCAAGTTTTTCTGACTCCAAATCCAGCACACTGTCTACTATGTCACAAGAAATATTTGTTCATTAATTGACCATGAATTGAAGTTACAGATCATGTACTGAATATTTTTCATAGAAGTTTCTTCACCAGGTGTTTCCCATATTGTAGCATTAAAATCACAGATTTAGTAAAAAAGGATGCAACCATTGTAGACCTGTGGAGCACAGGAATCTGTTTTCTTTTCTTTGCTTCTCCCAACCAGAGAAGAAATAGAAGGCAAATATTCATAGACTATACCAACTGGGCTGGCAAGAATGCCAGAATTTCTACTCTAGCTTCTTCTAGCTCTACCTTTCATTTAGAGGCACCATAGCTCCAACTAACTCTTTCTTCTAAAGGAAATTTAAGTGAATCCCAAGCCAAAGGTAAGGAAATGTTTGGCAGAGTTATTGGATCATTCAGAAAACTAAACTGTGACTAGATGTTTCCCAGAGAGATTTTGCAACCTCTCATGCCAGAACTGTAGGGAACCTAGCATAGTCTATGAAATTTAAAACCAAAACAAACAAAATATCAGAGTCATTCACCTCCCATCCCCAACAGACATGTAGAACAAATATCTTAATAAAAAAAGAAAGAAGCAGCAGAAGCAGGCTTAAAAAGTGATATTATCCATGGGGAAGAAAATAACAGGTGATTTTCCCTTTCATATCCACTTATACAGATAGAGGTAGGAAAGAGAAAGGAGAGAAAAAAAAATCAATCACAGCAAGATCTTGTTTTCCAATCCCTCAAATACCATTTCACATTTCTTCCCTCTCTTGCCTGGGTAAACTGGGAGGAGAGGATGGGAAGGGACTAAAAGTGTCAAGTTGTCATAAATAGTTCATAATGCTTTTCCTTTAGATTTTCAGTAAAAGGCAGGTGATAGAAAGCCAGATGATGAAACCTCATCTATACACACACACACACACACACACACACACACACACATGCTCACATGCCGAGAGAGAGAGAGAGAGAGAGAGAGAGAGAGAGAGAGAGAGAGAGTGTGTGTGTGTGTGTGTGTGTGTGTGTGTGTGGTTTCCATAGTATTGAGGACAGAAGAAAACAAAGCATAGGAAAAGCTTGATTAGTAATGCAAACAGGAAGTTAATGTTCATGGGGAGAAAGCTTCTGTATCACCCATTAAGGAATGCAAAACTTCTTCCTCTTAAAGAAAGGCATCATTGAAAAATGTTAAGTTTTGCTGATGTCAATGATAAATGTGACTGGGCTGATTTAAATAATAGTAAGATTACAATGACCACATAGAATTGAAGTCCTTGGAGGATCCTGTAGCATATTTAAAGAGAAGGGCAAAAGTAAAATATGTTTTCCTCCTTTTTAGAGGTCTTTGTAGTATTAATTTTTGTGGGAGGGAAATTTGTCATTACTGGTCTTATAATGAAAAATTCAAACAGAAATGTGGGATCACCTTGTGGTAAAATTACTGGTCAGGCAGAGATTAGAAAAACTTGCCTTTTCCAAATCCAGTGGACTGAGTAAATGCTCTGCATATGTATATGTATATGTATATGTATATGTATATATATATATGTATATGTATACGTATATGCGTGTGTATGTATATGTATATGTGTATGCATATGTACATGTATGTGTATATGTATATGTATATATGGGAATCAACATATGTCTTTCTTAACATAAGTCAGAACACATGAAAAAAGATTTCACATTCCTCAATAAAACTGTTGCATGTATTTGTATATACACATATATGTATGTGTGTGTGTGTGTGTGTGTGTGTGTATACCTATATTTTTTTAGCAAGGAAGATCAGCTGTGTCTGTGTATAGGACTGTCATATAGCATATTACAGTAAGTTCAAGCAATAAAACTGAAAAGAGCAGAGGAACTAACTCTTTCTCTGATCAAGGGACTGATATCACTAATAAATTTGCCAAGGCAGATATTTACCTGACAGCAATTTTCTAGGCATTTGATTGTAACTTAAATACTAAACCAGAGACTTCTCTCAATATTGAAGACATCAGCTGGATTTACCAGTGGTGGAAAATTATCTAGTCTTATTTATTTATTTGTTTGTGTTTGTTTGTTTGTTTAAACAGAGGCAGGCACTAAACAAAACCACCTAGATATTGGTCTGGGATAGGTAGTTTATGAACAGTAAAAATACCCTGAGTCATGGATAAATTCTCTGTAATATGGACACTTCCCCTCACTGTCTGCCAAGTATTACAGAACAGCTGTAGAGCATAGTATAGTATATAGAAGGTAGAGCTACAGAGTAGAAATATCACTGGATCTGGAGAAATAAGACGTAGGTACAAATTCCACCTCTAATTAATATTGCCTATGTTACCTGGAGGGAGGCCCTTAAACTTGATGAGCTTCAGTTTTGTCCTTTGTAAAATTAAAAGAATGAAGCAGATTCTTCTCTAATCCCCTCTATCTCTAGATCCTAAAAATCTATAAAATGAGGTTAAATTAAAATTCTTTCCAATTATGAAATATATGATCCTATTTCTGATAGTAGTCAGTATTGCAATCTTTTCCATTTATATAGTTCATAATAAAGTGATATTGTTATGTTAACCACAAAATCATTAATTCACCAATATATTGATTGAATACATTACCTGAAAGGCACTAAACTGGGCATTATAATTTTTATTGAAGAACAGATATGGAATAGATTGCTCTCAAGTGTACATAGCAGGAAGATTATATATGCATGCAATTGCATTTACAGATGTAGGTATATAATATATACACATGTAGGTATGTAATATATATAACATAAATATATAATATAATATATAATACATAATAAAATATATAATAACAAGCATATAATATAATATATAATATATAATATATAACATCTTCATACATGCATAAAATGGCTATATATACATATATGCAGTTAATATGTCCTATAAATTTTGTGCGTTTGTACTTATGGAGTACACAATATGCGGTTCACTATACATGAAAATTTATATTAGTATTTTTACATGTGTAATAAATACGCATGTCTGCCAACATACAAATATGTATACGTATATATGTGTGCATCTATGCCCTTTTACTTTTTCTTTTTGGAAGGGGTAAGGCAAGGCAATTGGGGTTAAGTGGCTTGCCCAAGGTCATATGGCTAATAAGTGTTAAGTGTTTGATGCCGGATTTGAACTCAGGTCCTCCTGACTCCAGGGCCCTTGCTCTACTCACTGCACCACTTAGCTGCCCCTACATCTATGCCTCTTTATTTATGCCTCATATATTCACCACACTATGCTTTACATCCTGTTTACATTGTGTGAATGTAAACATACACAGACATATGTACACATGCATATACACACACACAAAAGTTAGATAGAAAGAACAGTGTGATAAATGCATTGAAAAAGCACAAATAACAAGCTCTGTGACTTCACACACCCCTTCCAACTGTTTGAGAAAGGTGGAGAAAAACTGGTGCTGTGAAGATGGTCCTGGTTCCATCTATCACATAACTCTGGCTTCAGTTGTAGAACAAAAATAGAAAGAATTTTTGTCCCTAGTAGGGTTATCAAAAGAAGGTGCTGTGGTGTGCAGGGAACTTAAATGAACTGTTATTGGACATGAGCTACCCCTGACTTGGGAAAATTGGCCTGAAGAAATATGCAAATAAAGTTGGCTCTCTCATGCTTCGCTTGAAATTGCAATATCAGTAAGACTGAAGGGTCAGCCCACCAAAAGAGTAATTGCCCAGTTAAAATGAAATGGAAGAATTTCGTAAAACTGTATAGCACTGGAGCATAAAAACCCATTAATACAAAGCTCCTAGAAGAATTCAGTATTCCCAGGGTCAACACTATTTGAAAACCAAAAGTCTTTTTAAAATGAATACACTTTAGCCATCCTTAGCAGAGACTGTGAGGCAAGATATCACTGGATTGAAATGGTTAATACATGGGGTCTCATGCTGACATTAGAAGTCAATAACAAAAGCTCTTCTGGTTGCTATCTAAATCAGGTCGAAAGTAATAACCAAGGTAGTTTCCTGTGGGATGTATTCATATTATTGTATTGCTGTTTTGTTTTCATAAATTGTCATAGGGTAGGTATTATGTAAAGGCCAGGCAATGCATGATAATGAAATTTTTCATTTTGCATTGATAGGGAGTGATAGACTTCCTGAATAATTTAACTCATTCATTTAGGGTCCCCCAAAAGAGTACTCATAAGTCCACTAAAAGATATAAGAATATAATTAGTTTTATTATATATTTGTCTTTAGTCATTCATTTTTAAATCTGGTTAAAAAAATGATAGCAACAATGACATTGGTTCCTAGAAATTAAAAGTACTATATATTTATCAGGGACTTATCATGTGAGTTAGTTAGTGATAGGAAAAATACAAAATGTCAGATGTTAATTTTTTTAAAGTTATAATTAGCTAACTAAAATAATCAATTAGTAAACATTTCTTAGACACATTCTAAGTGCCAGGCACTATGCTAAATAATCCTATTCTAATATAGAATTGATGACAAAAAAATTAATTTTGGGTAAATGGAGAAGGAAAATCTAAAGGCTTTTTAAAAAATAGCCCAATATACATAACATTTATTTGCATTAAAAGTTATAATGATTATTACATAAGTTTCTAGAGAAAATATGCAAATATAAGCATAAAAGAGAACCCAGAAGCTGCCTCATATATGTGAAAATAAGTAATCAATCTTCTACAGAAAAATTTCCACAGTTCTAAAGTTCTTGATGAAAAACTGGAAGTGAAGGCAACTCTTCCACCTATCTCTAAAACAAATGGCATCTTCTTATATTTAGCTTGTTTTTCAAGAACAGATGAATAGATAAATCTTATATTGTAACCTACAGAGGGAAGAGAATAGACCTGGAGGGAAAAGAGAACTGACATGGACTACAGAATTTATTCCTCATGGCATTTTCTGACTTTCACTTGACTGAAGAAAAATTATTGGGAATATACAGTCCTAATGTGATCTGTGTGGTCAGTATTTCCCTGCAGCCCACCAATCCCCTCCATCTGTGGGCTGACTACCAGATTACAGCTCCATAACCTATCCAGCTTGACTACATTTATGGGTTCTGCTCTACCCTATGTACTGCATAGGAAATGAAACTACTTAATTATTTAACACCTATATAAATTTGTTTTACTTGTATAAACTCATGACTTGCAAACACCTGCTGCTAGGATGCATTATGTAAACCCAGTTATAGACACCACAACTGGTGGAAAACATTCTAAGGTTTTCTATATACTTTTTAATTCACTTCTTTCTGCAGCTATGAAGTCATATCCAAAAATGAAATGAAAGGACAAATTTTATGGAATAGGACAGATTCCACTTCAATGACAGTAATTTTCACAGCATCATTTATACACACACACACACACACACACACACACACACACACACACACATACATATATATATACACACTTAGTGATCAACATATATAGAAACACATATTTTACTTTGTGATATACTATTTCAGTGTATATGTGCCTATAATGCAATCATATGTGTATTTATGTGTGTATATATATAAATGTAGATACATAAATTATGTATAAATACATGTATACTATAATAATTAGCTCACAAAGTTTTATATATAATATATACACACATATTATATGGTAATTGTATGTTTCTATACTATGCAATAGGTTACAAAATAATTACACTCAGATACAAGTTTAGGGCAGATTCGAGAGTCTTGACATTAAAATGAAAATGACTTCAATTTCTGCCACACAAGTTAGTGCACTGACAGTGGTGTAAGCTATAGGGGATTTTGTCACTCAGCAATGATTTTACTAGTTTGTCTGAAAACTGTGTTTAATATAATATCAGTAGAGGTTTTGGTGGAACTGAGCATTGTGGGTAATTGAGTCAATGGATCAAAAATGCTACTTGTGTCAGACCACATTTATACAGAACTGTATTTCAGGTAGGGAATACCTTCAATTATTTTATATATAATGGACTTCAATGGATCTTAGCAGAATTCATTCCTCAGAGATGTAGTTTCCTAAACATGGAAAACAGTAAAAATAGATGATCTTTCTGATGGTAATACATAGAATTCCTATGAAAATAAGGTAAGCTAATATATGTAACTGAGGTTTAAAATGGCATCAGATAAATATCCTATAAAGTAGAAATAAAGTAGTTGTAGCATCTTTACCATGTGGATCTAAAGTAGTCAAGTAGAAGTACTGATAATGGGTCCCTAGACTTTAAAGGATCTCTCGATTATTTTTTGACAGATCAATTCCTTTATTATGGAAGGCCCAAGGCAATAGTAACTAAGATTAAAGCCCTCATCAATATGGTACTATAAAAAGAAAACGATTTGGACCCTGAATCCATCTTATATTACCTCTAGTGTCACCTTTGGTTAATTTTTTCAACTCTCTGGATATCAGTTTCCTCATCTGTAAAACTGAGATTCCTGTCCTTTCCAACTTTACCATCCATAAGATTTCCACCACTCCTGCCACCAGAAGTGAAGATGTGAACAAAGAAGCATTCTTATCTAGAATCTGAAACCTAATTCACAATATAAGTAATGGATTCTTCCAATTATTTAAGATTTTTTGTACTTAATTATTGTCCAATATATACTTTTGCATTCAAAGATTAATAATTATGTTTAATACAAAGTAATAAAACTAGTGGATATTTTCATAGTGCTTTTAAATTTGAAAAGTGCTTCATACACATTTACTCCTCACAGCAACCCTGGAAGGTAGATATTTCAGGCAATATTATCCTTATTTTATAAATGAAAAAAGACTCAAGTGGAGAAAAGTTTAGTGACTCCCTTATGGTCACAGAGTTAGAATGCAGCAGAGGCATGATTCCATTTCCAGTACCCGTTCTACAACACCAGGTTAATTCAATGGAGCAAATGTACTATTTGTGGCTTTTCCCATTACAGCAAAGCTTTGGTTCAGGTAAAAATGTCCATGAATTATTCATTCTATTATGGAAAAAAATGCCTAAAGGTAGCCACCAAAAATAGTACTACACATGTTCTTCTCTCAGCACCTGGATGACAAGGTTGAGATGGTTTCTTTTTTACATAAAAAAAATACATATTGTCTTTCCAGTTAAACTAAACGAGACAAACAAATTTTTAAAAAGGGCTTCAATGGGCTGGGTGGATTCTCTAAGTAAGACATATAAACAGAAGCCAAAACTACAAAGACAAAGAAGATCAAAAGCTGGTTATAATATATGCTGGGGGATTAAGAACCAACAGTTATGTGACCTCAGGTCTAGCTAAGCATCTGAATGTTTTCACCACAAATATGGCTGCAAAAGCATACATGTATGTATACATGCACATATGCAAATGTATACAAGATATATACAATATGCACATTAGGTATACATGTATGTGCACATAGATGGACACATAAACATCTCTATATACAAACATAATGTAGGCATACAGACAAAATCATGAAAATGGGAGAGTAGATGGCCTAATTAGGCTTTCTATATTCAGTTTATGTAATTCTGTAATCAAAAGAAATGTATAATTACGATGGAAGCAATTAAAAGAAATAGATTTACCATATGTGTCAAAATGGGCAACCTTAAAAACTATTAAAGACATTAATACATATTTTTCATTCATATGTAAATAAACAGAACATTAAAGACAATTATGGATCTCAACAGTTACCAATATCAGAGATGATTATAGCACTTTAATTTATATGGACAAGAAAGGAAAAAAAGGCAAAGGACAATGGCATAAACAAGCTACATGTGATGGTTTCTCTAGAAGAATGACTAATTCTGTAGAATTTAAGGATGGCAAATCTATGTTTCCAGGATTTTTATTTTTATTTAATTTTCTAATAAATTGAATTCCATTTAAAAAAGAAATAAATAGGAATCATAAATAGACAAAAAAAGTTCTAAAAGACTACACATTTAAGGAGATGGTATAATATAAGAGAATTAAAGTAATTGAATTAGTATTCCATGGAATGAAATCTCACAATAACTATGAATGATCAATAGATAGTTTTGGAGGTATCACACATTTTGCACACATTTCATCTCCGCTCACAGTTATCCAAGATGGTAATACATCTCTAGGACTTTTATGGTCCACTCTCAAGTGAGAGCTAAGCCCACGTTGGCTAAATATGAGTAGAAAAAAAAAGTTCTTTAATTTCTTAACAAATTAGAGAGATACAAACAGGAAGTAAACTAATTAGATATTTGGCTGTGATTAGAGGCTGGTCTCACCTTAGAAAGGGTAGAAAAAAAGTTTCTATTAAATGTTATTGTCAAAGATGTAAAGGAAGCCACAAAGAATTTATAATGAGTTTCTTGGAAAGGTCAGGCACTTCATTAGAACACCTTTTCCAAGTAAGTGTTCTACTTCCCAAGACATGGAGTCAATCAGTATTTGGAGAAAATAAACAACTAAATGATAGTAATGAAGGGGGCCTGTGACCCCTTGAAGGAGGACATTATAAACTTAGAAGATGTGAGTGGTTATGATAATGGCAGGGGTGAGCATCTGTGAGCACCTATGAGTAATTACATAGATACTTTACTTCACTGCATTCTTCCTATACTGATAATTACAGGAGTAAGTTACAAGTGAAGGTCCTACCAACATACATATGAACACACACACACACACACACACACACACACACAGAAGAAAATATATAACAAAGAGAACTTAAATTTGGTGTTCTAGAAGCTCTCCTTTTCATAAAACACAGAAAGAAAGAAAACCTATAGGTGTAACTAGAAGAAAAGAACAGAATCTCTATTCAAACTAAAGTAGTACTACATAGAAACAGAGAGGACAAAGTAAATAAACAATAGAAAAGGGATGTGTGGGGCAGCTAGGTGGTACAGTGAATAGAGCACTGGCCCTGGAGTCAGAAGGACCTGAGTTCAAATTTAGACTCAGACACTTAAACATTTACTGGCCATGTAACCTTGGGCAAGTCACTTAAACCCAATTACCCTGCCTCCCCCCACCCAAAAAGCAAAGCAAAGAAAAGGTATGTGCAAAAGAATAGTAACTGAAGTAAGATGGTGGGTCACATAGTTATCTGAACAGGGAAAAGGAGGGTCAAAATAAGTGTGAGTGTATGTCAGTGTGTGTGTGTGTGTGTGTGTGTGTGTGTGTGCATGCACATGCCCATTTGGCCTATGAATATGAAGGAATATTAGAAAGGGAAAGATAATATGATAATAACAATAATTAGTATAGGTAAGAGAGAGTGACAGACAAAAATAGAGAGACAAAGACAGAGAGGTAACAAAGAGAGAAGGAAAGAAAAAAAAGGAAGGAAGGAAAGGAGGAGACATAGACAGACAGACAGAATCCAATATTCATGTCATCAATGAGCTGTCAAGAAATAAACCATGGAAACAATTAACACACATGTGAATGAGATGAACAATGAGGCAACATGCCAGAATTTGAGGGATGCAGCTAAATTAGTAGTCAGAAGCATGGCTATCTCCCTGAACCTATACAACCAGAAAATTGAAAAATAGATTAATTGTACATGAAATTAAAATAAACTTTGAAAATTAGAGGAGAAATAGATAAAATTAATAATAAAGAACTATAGATATAAAATGAATGATAAAGAACTATAGATATGATAAATTTAAAAACTGATTCTGACTTTTAGTACTTATGTGACTTTGCTTAACCTCTGTGTACCTTAGTTTCATCATTTGTAAAATGAAAGATGGATGCTGGTGTGCATTCCAGCTATAACTATATTATCCCAATATTGATAACATCAAGAAATTTTTGTTAACTTGATAAACAGAGAGCAACTTGAAATTGCCATATGTACACATCAGAAACCAATTTTCAATATTACATTCTCATAAAAATCTTAAAGGAAATTATGATTATTGTAGTTCCAATACAATATTCACAGAGTTGACAGTAATTACGAATATGCCAGCATAGTTCTCAATTGCAAAATATAACAGACTCTCCATATATAAGACAGAAGCAAAACATTTATTCTGACACCAGAAAACCAAATCCCAAAACAAGAAAGCTCAATCTATCATAGCAACAAAGAAATTAATATGCCATAGCACAGCAGGGAGTCACTCCATCCTTTAGCCTTCCCATAAACAAACACTCACAAACAAACACTTACAATAGGGGGCAAACAAACACAAGCCTAGCTGTCTCCTTGGCTGCATCCTCTCCTCCCTCCAGATCTAAATGCTCTCACTCCTAGCTTCTTGTTGGTTCTGGTCCACCGTTCAGCAAACTCCTCCTCCTACTGGCTCCTTGTGATTACATTCAGCCTATTAAGGGGCAGGGAAAATCTTTAAAGCAGGGAAGATTTTCAAATTACCATTAATAATTACCTATGAAAATATCAAAATTCATAAAACAGAAAGATCTTTTTTAAAAAAAACCATCTCAAAAAGTTAAATTGAACAAAAAGTAAAGAAAATTCCAGTGGGAGCAAGGGAAGCATGGGCAGGTCCAGACATATTGGAAGGTAAATTCCATCAAATTATTAGGGAGCAATTAAAACCTATGATTCAAAAATTATTCAAAATAATTTATAAAGTACTTTGATAACTTTATTTATAAGAGGAATACCATCTTCTCACTCGATCAAAAAATGAAAGAAGTAGGGAAAATACTGTAGATGAATATCAATAATAAATATTGATTTTAAAAATTTAAATAATATTCAACCAGAAAGACTATAGGAGTGTATTAAAAAAATTTTCACTGAGCTCAAATTGAATTTTATAATGGGTTAAAAGGACAGTTAATGTTAAGAAAATAATTAACACAATCATATGTTAATAAAAATCTAAATAGCATGATTATATCAATATACAGTTTTATGAAATATGCCATTAATTTAAACTAAAAGATGAAAAAGTGTGGGTACAGGGGAAAAAATTAACATGATAAAAGTACATGTCTAAAACCAAAAACTGTCTTCAATTTAAATAGGGAACACTAGAAATTTTCCTAACAAATATAGACAAAAAACAAGAATATCCCTTTTCTTAAATATTATTTGACATAGTTCTAGATAAAGGAATGAATTAAAATAATGACATTATGAAATAGGAGAAGAAATCATCTTGATTTAAAGGAAATGTAATGATTTATTAATTAAAACAACAGACTCCACAAAGAAATCAGTTGAGATAACAGCCTCAGTAAAATGAGTTTACAGTGACACAATACATGTGAAAAGTCATCAACATTTTGATAACAAAAACACAAGAGGATGTAAGACAAATTACATTTTAATGATTACAAAGTAAATAAAATACCTGGTAATATCTACCAAGAAATGATGTAGAAATAAAGGGAGACAAATAACTAGAGGGATGTCTATTACTCACAGTTTTGTTGTATCGATATAATTAAAATCATGACACTATTTAAATTAATGGACAAATTTAGTACTGTGCTAATGAACCAATCAAGGTATTACTGTATTGCAGTAGAAAATATCAACTTAAAGAAACTAAAGTTTGAAAACTATAAGGGAAATGAAAAAAAGAAATTAGGAATGAAGTGAAGATTGACATATCAGATTTCAAACTATATATGGCTATAATTGACATTTCTTTTTTGAATAAAGTTACAGGACACTGAATGAACATCTTTTAAATAGCATCTTGAGAGCTAATGTTGCATGATGGTTAGAAAACTGTGCAGGAAGTCAGCAAAACCTGGGATCAAATTTGGCCTCTCATTCTTAGAGATTGTGTGACTCTGGACAAGTCACTTGAACTGTAAGTTCTTTAAGCATCTCTCTAATACTATGAGTTGTAAAGATTATACTGGCCTGCATCACTACAGGATGTTTCTTTACATGAGTTCCCAGTACCAACAATATGAGAGATTTAGTCCCTATGCTTATTCTTAAATATTATCAGATCTTCAGCCCACTATTGAAGGCTGTCAAGATACCTTTGCATCCTGTTTTTGTCATCCAATTTGTTAGTTTTTCCTCTGAGCTTCATGTCATTTGCAAAATTGAAAACTATGACAACTATGCCTTCATTTTTAATTTGTTGATAGAAATGATAAACAGCACATAGCCAAGGAGAGATAAGTAAGATTTCCCTCCAAATTGACATATATTAATCATCCTTTTTTGGTGATAGTCAACCAAATGTCAACTCACCAAATGGTATTAAAATCATTCTACAAGGTTACCATCAAATATTTTGCCAAATGTCAATCTGAAATGCAGTTATAATATATTTGTGTCATTCTCTTGGGCAATTAGTTTAAAAAAAAGGAAATGAATGTGGCAAGATGGGTTTTTTTAATCAATCTACATTAGATCCTTCTCATCACTTCTTCAGTTTCTAAGTCCTTGCAAAGAAACCATTGATTAATGTGTTCTAGTTAACTAATCTTAATTTGGAAATATTCATCTTCACCCCCTTTTAAAATATTGTGGAAATATTTGTCCATATCCAGTCCAGCACTACCTCTCCGGCGTCCTCAAATAAGAAGCTTTTTAGTCATATATGAAAGTTCAGTCAATGTCATGGGATGTAGTTTGTCCCAATCAGGAGAATATGACTCCTAAAATGTAAATTGGTTTCTCTTCTCATGTACTGAATTGTTTTGGGTTGCCTATTTCTGTTAATAATTTCTATTCTTTTCTTCCTAGTTCTCTCTTTTTGTAAGACTCTTGAAATTCCATGGTTCTCTATTAGTCTTTTATATTTAACAGGGTTCTTAGCCTTTCCTTGTTTTCCTTTTCCTCCTAAAGTAGCTTTTAAGTAGGTTTTAATTGTCTTGAACACACCTTAAAGTTTTCAGCTATAACTGAACTATAGAAGTCATTCTGATTATATTCTTACAAGCGTAATGGGCTCAATATGCTTGGTAGATGTGAACCCTCATATGAAGGATCCTGCAGAACCTACTTCCTATGAAACATGATTACATGTCATAGAAGAGGCTAGGATTTTCCAAGCATTGACATCCTGAAATTGATTCAAACATTCAAAAGACATTAATCATTCAGAACAATGTTTTGAATTCTTCCTGCTTATCTATGTTCTGGTGAGAGAAAAGAGTGAATGCAATAAGGCAGAGCTCTTCTTGGGCTCTTCTCATCTAAGGCCAAAATGCAGCTGAGAATTATGGTGATATGGTTATTAATCACAAAAATGTAACAGGCTCTCTACATAAGAAATATAGCTAGAGCATTTATTTAAATACCAGAAAACTGAGTCCCAAAACCAGAAAGTCAAAGCCAACATAGTAGTTATGAAGTTGGCACATGTAGTTAAAGTAGTAAACACCCATATTCTCAAGCTTTCAAAGCAGGGCAGGCTACCTCAGGCAAAGATCCTTCTCTCCTCACTCACGATAACTGCTCAGCGTCCAGGCAGCTTGCTCCCAGCAGATCTGTCACACACACCCCCTCCATCCCCCCCAGTTCCCGTCCATGGCAGTCCTCAGTAGGAGTCCTTAGTAGCGATTCTGGCCAACCCAAAGAAAAAGGAGTTCATGCAGAAAACGCAGCTGCTGCCTCTGCCACTGCTTCCAGTCAGCACTGCACGGAGACTAGCTTGGTTCCAGCATTCTCTTACTCCACTCCTTCCTGCTACATCAGCAAGTTCAAGAGGCATGGAAGATCTTCAAATCCCAGTATCATTACATTTGGCCACAAGATCTTTCATGTCCCTTACTTAGCAAAAATACATTAACAATACATTTCGTTCCATAGGTTAGTAGGCAACAGAATTTTACAACAATATAACAAAGATAGCACAGAATAAACACAGAAAACAATATTTTAGCGCAAGCTTTCCATCATTCCCACCTGAACAAATGGAGTCCCAAAATCTTGGGTTAAGGGGCAAAGGTCTCTTCTCCCATGGCTACTTGCTACTGAAATTGGACATAGAGCTGTCCCTGTCCCAAGGGGACCCATTTGAGAGGTCAGTTCTTTAGCCAGCATTTGGAATGTGCTTAATGTCAGGTCTAGGGGTGACATGTCACACTTGTGGACAGGGGGTGACATCCAGCTTGAGCTATCAGGCATCTACAGGTAGAGGGTACCAAGTCTGCGGAAACAAATCTAGCAAACAAAGTGAACAGACAAAAAGGGAAGAAAAAGCAAGGAGACGTGATCAGCCATGGTACCAGAGTCCATGAGCCCACTACTGTAGCCTCACTCAAGGTAGAAAATATGAGTTAAGGGTACAATTTTATAATCATCTTCTCTAGAATAAACAATAGTTACAATGTTATCCCTCCTATGTGCTGTAATCTCTGCAGCCTATGGAACATCATCTGGCTTCCGTTTTACCCATCCTTTAGCTCCCAATTTTTTTCTATCAGTAGAACCAAATCCTTCAGTTCCTCTGTTAGTTATTTTGGAAGGAGGGTCAGTTTTTACAAGTGGTACTGTTTTACAAGGAACAATAATCACTTGAACTACCCTGTCATTTTTACGAATCTGTATAGGCCCTTCACTCAAATTGTGGAATGTCACAACAATTTTTCCATGATAATTGGAATCTATTACTCCACCCAATACATGTATTCTTAGCGATTCTTACGCATATTCCAGTGGAGATTTTTCTTATTTCTTTCCTGTCCAACCAAAAGTCCTCTAAACAATGTAAATCATACCCTACCAAATCAGGTATTCCTGGGTACAGTGCTGGGACATCTGGCCTCAAAGTCCAATACTCAATGTTTTGGATCTTATGTGTTTGCTATTTTCTAATTTTGCAGATTTGGGGTCATCATTCTGCCTAGAGGTGTACTTCTCCCCAATGGTCTATTATTCAAATTACGTAGAGCCATGAACAAATTTTCCTTCCAATGTTGATACGCATTATTAGAACTTAACTTCCTTAACTGTTCTTTCAATAATGCATTCATTCTTTCAATTAACCCAGATGCTTGTGGATAATGTGGAATATTATGTATCCATTCTATATTGTTTAGTATACAATACCTCTTCATTTCATAACCTTTGAAATGTGACCCATTGTCACTTTGAATCTGCATTGGAGTTCCATAACATAGACTTATGAGATCTAGAGTTTTACAGGTGTTTTTCTGGGTTGCATTCTTATAAGGACAAGCCACTAGTATACCTGAATAAGTGTTAACACAACTACATATAAATCTGCATCCTTTATCTTGTGATAGTGGACCAATAAAATCTATTTGCCAGATTTGGGCTGGGACCTTTCCTTTTGCTATTTCTCCAGTCACTACCTGAGAAACAGTTCGCTCTTTTCCCAGTTGGCATATGTGACATTCTTCTGCTATCTGTTTTAACAGTGAATGAGAGATATTATTACCTCGATCTTGTACCCACTGGTGTGTGGCCTGGACCCCCAAATGGCCGGCCATTTGTTGGACCCATTTTGCTAAAACTGGATCATTAGTTGTTGTCAAACTAAGTATAATATGTTCAGTAGCAATTTTTGCCAGTTGATCAGCATTAACATTGTATTCATGTTCTGGCGTGGTGAATGCCATGTGAGCATCTACATGAAAAACTGACAAGCCAGTGACCAAAGACATGTTCCAGATATCTTCCCATAATTCTTTGCCCCAGACTTGTTTGCCATGAATTTCCCAGTTTTGATTTTTTCCACAGGGCATCCATGTAGCTAATCCATTAGCTACTGCCCACGAATCAGTGAATATATTACACTGTCCTCCTTGTTCTGTTTTGATGGTTTGATGTACTGCCATACATTCAGCATATTGACTACTTCCGCCTATCTCAGTATTTTCCAAAGTCCTTCTAGTATGTGGGTTATGTCTATAACTGGAACTGCTTTCCAGTGTCTTTTTTGGCCCAAATATTTTGCTGTCCCATCAGTAAACCATGCATGTCTCTTTTGTTCTTCAGTTAATCCATCATATCCCTCATTCCATTTAAAAGAGGACTGTACCAACCGTTGCTTTGGCTCAGTGGGTGTGTCATTCCTCTCAGTTTCTATGTTTGCCACAGATTCATGTGGAGCAGAGACTCCGCTTTTGCCTGCTTTTGCTCTGTTTTGAACATACCACTTCCATTTGATTATACTAGCCTCTTGGGCATGTCCAATTTTGTGAGAAGCAGGGGTACTCATTACCCAGGTCATAATCGGGATTCCAGGTCTCAATATCAATTCATGGCCCAGAGTCAGTTGTTCAGCCTTTAACAAAGCCTGATATGCAGCTAACAACTGCTTTTTAAAAGGTGTATACTGGACTCTGAATGAAGGGAGTTTCCTACACCAAAATCCCAAGGGTATATTTCAGCTCTGTTGTTTTAGCCATAAACTCCAGTTTACATAATCATCCTGTACAGTCACTTGTAATTCCACTGGACCATTTTGCATTGGCCATAAATCTAGTGCCAATTGTATGGCAGCCTTGGCTTCTTCAAAAGCTTTACTCTGCTCAAGTCCCCAATCGAATTCATATTTCTTCTGAGTGACTTTATATAAAGGTTTCAAAATCTGTCCCAAATGAGGAATATGGTGCCTCCAGTATCCAAACAATCCTCTGAATTTTGGGGCCTCCTTCTTATTAGTAGGGGTGGGAAAATCCTGAATCTTTTGTTGGGCTTGTGGAAGAATC
>CM053580.1:106654353-106671124 GCA_028627135.1 Pseudochirops cupreus
GTCCAGCCGCCCCCGGGGCACAGCCACGGCTGCAGGCCAGGCTGGTTTCGGTTCGCAGTGCTGATACGGTTCCTCGTAGCCGAGCTGACTTTAGTGGGAAGTATCTTTGTGTGCGTTTTGGAGTTCCAGGATTGGTTTAGAGTCCTATTTTATGGGTATTCTGGGGTGGCTATGTGAGAGCTGCGATGTGTTGCTGCTTCTACGCCGCCATCTTGGCTCCGCCCCCCAGTTTTTTTTCATTTTTATGATTTTGTTTTATTATTTCTTGAAGTCTCATTAGCTTCCACTTGCTCTATTCTAATTTTTAAGGAATTACTTTCTCCAGTGAATTTTTGTGCCATTTTTACCATTAGACAAATTTTGTTTTTTTTCAAAGGTATTATTTTCTTCAGTATTTTTCTTTTGCTTCTTTTGCCAAGCACTTAATTCTTTTTCCCCCATAATTTGATTGTATCACTCCCATTTATTTTCCCAATTTTTTCTCTAATGCTCATTGCTTTCTTTAATGTTTCTTAGAATTCTTTCTGGCCTTGGATCCAGTTAGCATTTTTGAACTTTGCCTGTAGCTGTTTTCACATTGTTGTCTTCTTCTAAGTTCATGTTGTGGTCTTTTCTGGCACCATTGTAGCTTTTTATAATCAAGTTCTTTTGTTGTTGTTGGTTGCTTATTTTCTCAGACTATTTTTCACTTTTAATTTTATGGTAAAGTTTGGCTCTACTCATCTGGGAGCTGGGAGGCACTGTGCCAAGCTTCAGACTTTTGTGTGCTGCTGTTTTCATAGCTGCAAATTTTTGGTGCTTCCAAGGTTGGGTTATTCTGGGAAAGATGTGGTCACTGCTTTCCTGGCCTTTACCCTGCTCCCCTACAGCCACAAATATTAGTATTCCTGGAACTTTGCCCTGGAACTATGACCAGGGCCTCTGCTCCCCTTCAATCAATCATAAGTGCTTCTCTCTCTCCTGGAACTGTGACTCAGAACTGTTTATGAGTCATAGAGTTGTCAATCAATGCCAGCAGCACCCAAAGGGTACAAAGCAAGGGTACCTCATAATCTCTTTCTGACCAGTTGTATGACCCCCTTACTGTCTCCTGGATGAAAGCTCCCAAAGCTGCTGCTGTTATTACTGTCACAGCCACCTCCAAGGTCTGACACTGGTGCTTCTTCCGTGCTTTAAGCCTGCATCCACCCCACTGTTCCAGACCTCTCCTGTAGACCACCTAAATTGTCTTAAGCTAGAAAAAATGTTTTCCTCTGATCTTTTGTTGGCTCTGTCACTCTAAAATTTTATTTGAATCATTATTTTAAAATTATTTACAGGAGAATGTTGTGAGTTCAGATGAGGCCCAGGCTGTATAGTAGATAGTGAATTTCAACAAAGGGAATGAAATACTAAAAGGGCCTCATATGTAAGACACATCTTGGATTTCATTTATTAAAGAAAAATACATTTTCCTCTATTTGTGGGCCTCTACTCTCAGTAACATTCAGGGAACACAAATTTAAAATGCGCATGCTTAAGGCTAGTAGAAATCTTTAGAAGCCATTGAATCATCTAACTAAACCTCATAAATTACCCAGAACTAGACTTGGATTACACCAAACAAATGGGTTTCTGTCTAGTATTTGACTGCTTACACTAATGGGAAGTTATTTTTATCACTAGAATGATGAATTCTTTATTGATTTGATTAACTTCTTCTTAGAAGTATAGTCTAAATTAATTATAAATATAGGACATGGTAAGAAGTACCTTCCCAAACCAATGAACAGACAGCCATTCTTTAGCCTCTAACATTTGCTGTCATGACCTGCAATGTCACTGATGCAGCAACTCTTGGGGAAGTAGCTATCTCTATCAATTCCAATTAAGAATTGTTCTCCAAGTTATATGTGTTATAAAGTTGTCTTAAGCACCAAGGACATGCAGCCAGTATGTTGTCAAAGGCAGCACTTGAACTCAGATCTTTCCGATCATAACTGTAGCTAGTTCTCTCTCCAATATGCCACTGCCTCAAGCATATGTTATATACAACGACTAGTTTGGGGAAATCTGATCCTTCCCTACTTTCTTCTAAACTAATTTTTCTTTCTTTCATCTTATTTAGGGTGAAGATAATTTTTTTTTAATATCTCATTTTTGTGAGTCTTTGTTTAATGAGAAACATTACATAAACAGTATTATATAAACATGATATTATTTCCTCTTTTTACAGTGGAGGATCTGAATGATTCCTTCCCTTGCCCCCAAAATTTTAATATTGTCATCCACTGTACTTAGTTTTCTTAATCCATTGATCTAAGTAAGTATCAGCTTTTCATTTTCCCCATCCACATTGTCTTATCTCTGTTGCTACTTGTATGAACTCAAGCACCAAAAGGAAACCACTGCAATATTCAAGGATTTTAAGAATAAGTGAGTATCATTTTGGAACAAAGAACCTGTCAACTGAACATTTTTTTAAAAAGTTTTCTTCAATTAGAAAATTATCGATGGTCTTTTTGTAGCTCTCATCACTAAAAGTAGTTGTGTCATCAGGTGATCTTAGCTGTTTCTATCACAGTTCCTTAGAGAATATTCTTTGTCTTAGAATTCTGTGATTCCCTTTCTCTCCCAACTCTTACCTTCCTCTCAATATCTAGGAATCTACTCTCCTAGAACTCAGTACTCAAGAAATATGATTGGGAAAATATGGGCATTCTTCTTCTTTGAAGAGGTCTGAATTTAAATGAATCTTTGAGGTAGGGAGCACCTGATAAAGTTCCATAACTGGAGACAACTTTTCATGAAACTGCATTCAAATTTCATTTCTTCTTCTTATCCATGAGACTTTGAGTAAGTCACTTAAACTCTCCAGGTTTTAGTTTCCACATCTTTAAAATGAGAAGGTTACACTATGTGACCTCTAAAATTTCTTCTAGTTCTAAATCTATTACTCTATGATCCTATAAATCTTGTTTCTTTCACATTTTAACTATATTTGAACTTTATGCGTGACAATAGGTAAGTTATTAAAGTAGTGTGCGTCTCAGTCTCCACATTTCTAAATGAGAAGGTTGGATTAGATAGCCTTTGTAGTTTATTTTCCAACTTTAAACTTCTGGTCACTTAAAACATGATTCAGACTTGTCTAAGGCCAGAGGATAAGACCTTGGACAAGGGCTAAGAAGGTAGTTACTGAGAAGCAAGTTCAGAAAAAGAAATTTGACCTAACAACATTTTTAATCCCAAATCAGTCAGGGTATCCTTTCTCAGGATGGGAGGGCTTTTATATGAATATGTGTGACAAAGAGAATATGTAGAGAAGATGGAAGAAAAACCAGGAAACTATGACAATTGTCCAATAAAAATAGTGTGAAGAATGTAAAAGCTAAGAAATGAACTAGGTTGGAGAGATAATTAAACAATACAGATAGAGATTATAAAAAGAAAAGAAAAGAAAAACATATTGGGACAAAAGGAGAAACAGAAGTGATAAGACCTGTGTTAAGGGTGAATGGAATGATCATAACTGGCAAGAGACAGAAAGCTGAGATGCTTAATTCTTTTTTTTTAATTTTCTCTGCAAAAGAGAATGACCTTTTATACTAAATGTTAAAAATGACAGCATAAAAATGACTAATAGGGAAGAAGAGAGTAAGAGAGTACCTACCTTCCCTGAAAGAGAGAACCTAACTGCCCTTGATAAATTCAAGAAACCTAGACCAGATGAACTACATCTTCAGGTCCTATAAGAACTAGCACAGTCATTATTGAATCTGTCAGTGATACGTGAAAGATCATAGAAAATGAGACAGTTTCCATAAGATTGGAGAAGGGTAAATGTACAAATTTTCAAAACATAGAAAGTGACAGAGCCTATAAAATAATGTTAGTGACCTTGACAATGATTTATGGGAAAATTGTAGGATGAATCATTAGGTGAATCATGTGTAAAGATCTAAAGAGAATGGTTATAGAGAGACAGCATGGCTCCATCAACAACAGGTCATATTTGATTTACCACATTCCATATTTGACAGGACTACTAAACTAATAGATGGGAGACAACTAGATGCTAGCAAAGCTTTTGATGAAGTATCTTTATATTATCCTTGCAGAGAAGGTAAAGAAGTAAGACAATATTAACATTACAGGGATTTAGCTTTGGTTGGTTTGCTGGACTTAAAAATACTAGTTTTTAGTAGTTTAATGTTGATGTGGGAGGAGATCTCCTTTGGAGATCTATGCTTCTCATTAATGATTTGGA
This sequence comes from Pseudochirops cupreus, assembly GCA_028627135.1. Lineage (NCBI taxonomy): Eukaryota > Metazoa > Chordata > Mammalia > Diprotodontia > Pseudocheiridae > Pseudochirops > Pseudochirops cupreus. The sequence continues at coordinate 106,658,603 of CM053580.1, forward strand.
TAAAGACATATACAGTATGTTCTTCATATTTTCAGAAGACAGAAAGCTGGTAGAGGTAACTAACACATGGCATAAGACAATTTCTGAAATGATCTTCACATTGGGCTGAATCTAAAAAGAGGAGATTCAGTAGGGCCAAATATGCATTGTTGCATTTGTGTACGAAAAATATATTTCACAAATATAATGTGGGGGAAGGTATAATTATACAACGTTCATTATGTTTTGTTTCTGAAAATAGTTAGGATGTTTAGTACACTGCAAGCTCACTGTGACTTAACGGTATGATGTAACAGCCAAAAAAAGCTAATGTGATTTTTGGCTTCATTTAGGGGGGGAAAAATATATATATATATATACAGAGAGAGAGAGAGAGAGAGAGAGAGAGAGAGAGAGCTTCCAATAATAAGGAGATGAAAATCTCACTGTACTCTGTCCTTGTCAGACTTCATCTAGATCATTGTTTGAGTTTTAGTCACCCCACTCTAAAATGGATATTGATAAGCTTCAAACAGTTTAGAGAAGAGCAACCAGAGTGGTAAAGAACTGTGAATCCATTTCATATGAAGATTAATTTAATGTAATATACATGTTTAGCCTGGAAAAGGGAAGGGTTATATTAGTTGTTTATAAATATTTGAAGAACTCTCTTGTCAAGAAAGGGATAAACTTATCTGACCATAGAAGCAGGACCAGCAACAATGAATAAAAGCTGAAAAGGGCCAGATTTAATTTTTATAATAGGTGGAAAGTGGGTTAGAAAATTTCTTTTTTTTTTTTTAACATTTCCCCCCAATTATATATAAAGGCAATTTTAATGTTTAGACTTAATCAATTCTTTCTCTGGCGATGGATACAATTTTTCCTTTAAAGTCCTTTGGAATTTTCTTGAAATATTGCATTGCTCAGAATAGCTAAGTCATTCACAGTTGATCACTGTGTAATATTGCTATTACTATGTGTAATGTTCTCTTGACTCTGTGAATTTCACTTTGCATCAATTCAGGTAAGTCTTTCCAGATTTTTCTGAAAGCATCCTGCTCATCATTTCTAATAGCACAATAGCATTGCATCACAATCATAAACCACAACTCATTCAACCCCTATTGATGGGCATCCTTTCAATTTCCAAGTCTTTGCCACAACAGAAAGAGCTACTATAAATATTTTCTTTTCTTTTTCATTTTTTTTTAATGTCTTTGGGTTATAGACCTATTTTCTGGGTCAAAAGGTACGCGCAGTTTTGTTTGTTTGTTTGTTTGTTTGTTTGCATTCACAGTTTTATAACCCTTTGGGCATACTCATGAATTGCTCTCCAGAATGGTTGGATCAGTTTACAACTGCACCAAAAGTGAATTAATGTCTTAATTTTCCCATATCCCCTCCAATATTTGTCATTTTCCTTTTCTGACACATTAGTCAATCTGATAGGTGTGTGGTGGTAAGTCAGAGTTGTTTTAATTTATACTATTCTAATCAGTAGTGATTTAGAGTATTTTATATGATGATAGGTAGCTTCAATTTATTCATCTGAAAATTTTCTGTTCATATCCTTTGACAATTTATCAATTGGGGAATTTGATTAAATTTTCTATATTTTTGAGAAATAAGGTCTTTATCAGAGAAACTTGATGTAAAATATTTTCCCATTTTCTTCATTCCTTCTAATCTTGACTGCATTAATTTAGTCTGTGTAGAACCTTTTTTTTTAAATTAATGCAATCAAAATGATCCATTTTACATTCCATAATATTGTCTATCTCTTGTTCAGTGGTAAATTCTTATCTATCGAACTTACAGATAAACATGATCCCCTAGTTTGCTTATGATGTCACCATTTATGTCTAAATCATGCACCCATTTTGACCTTATCTTGATATATGGTGTGGTATATTGGTCTATATCTAGTTTCTTCCAGACAACTTTTTGTTTTTCCCAACACTTTTTGTCAAATAGCAAGTTCTTATCTCAAAGCTTGGATCTTTGGAATTATCAAACTAGATTATTCTATGGTAACCAGTAACTCTGGTTACTTACTACTAGCATATAATATTGTGTACCTAATCTATTTCATTGATCCTACTCTGTTTCAGCACCAGTACCAAATTTGTTTGTTGACTGTCACTTTGTAATACAGTTTGATATCTGGTATGGCTAGGCCACCTTCCTTCACAGAAACTTTCCAAACAATGAAAGCTTTCCAAAAGTGAAATGGACTGCCGCAAGAGATTTTTTCCACTTCATAGGTATTCAGAAAGGGGCTGCACAATCACTTGTCTGGCATATTTAATGGATATTCTTTGCATATATAGGCTAAACTAAATAACAATTGAAGTCCCTTCCAATTCCCAAATATTGGAATCATCTAAGGCAGTGGTTCTCAACCTTCCTAATGCTGCGACCCTTTAATACTCATATGTGGGTGTATCTGCATGTGGGCGGACCCTCTTGGAGAGAGATAGAGGAGCTGTGTCTTGGTTCCTAAGGAAGGAAGGAAGGAAGGAAGGAAGGAAGGAAATAAGGAAGGAAGGAAGGAAGAAAAGAAGAAAGGAAGGAAGGAAGCATTTATTAATTTCCTACTACATGCTAAGCACTTTACAATATGTGTTTTTCAATGGTCTTAAGCAACCCCTGTGACCCTGTGAAAGGATCATTCGACCCCCAAAGGGGTTGCAACTCACAGATTGAGAACTGCTGATCTAAGGAGTCTTTTTATGAAACCCAGATCATTTTTTAAAATGAACAAATATGAAGTTTTTATGAAGTGTAGGGCAATATCATTGGTATTGAGCACACAAAAGTGGAAGGAATAAAAAGCACTTATGGCCTAGTGCTGGGATAGGACAAGAAAGCCAAAAAAAAAAAATGAAAGAAGGTTGAATATGATAAGAATGAGGGAGAGACAAGGTGTAAGTGTACTGAGAAATGTGAAGTGGAAGAGATATCCTTCACCTGGTGACATCTAGAGAGGCTTTATGTGTGAGGTCTGCTTTGAAAGAATAGAAGAATTTCCATAAGCAGAGATGTGGAAAGAATATATTCTTGCTAAGGGGGACAGCCTGCATAAATGAATGGAATTAGGGCAACACAGAATGAGATCAGTAAACTCATTTCACCCTTGAACATCACACATTGGATACACCCTCTGTCCCTGTGGTCTCTCCTCCTACTTGGCTAGTTCTTCCCAGGCTAATGGAGGAACCTTGATTTTAAGAAGAATACTAGGCCAATACATCTTCATTTATCCCTGAGAAGAACAAAAGGTAGTAAGGAAGGGAGGGAAGAAAGAAGGAAAAAAGGAAGGAAGGAAAGAAAGAAGGAAGGAAGGAAGGAAGGAAGGAAGGAAGGAAGGAAGGAAGCATTTATTAATTTCCTACTACATGCTAAGCACTTTACAAATATCTCATTTGATTCTTTCAACATCCTGAGAGGTAGGTGCCATTATTATTCCCATGTTACACTTGAAGAAACTGAGCCAAACAAGAGGTTAAATGCCTTGTCTATGATCACATAGCTATTAAGTGTCTGAAACTGGATTCAAACTCAAGTCTATCTGACTTGAAGCCTAGCATTACATTAACTGTGCTAGCCTCAGGATGCATGCCTGACTCTCAAGAAATTCTTTACCATACCATAGAGACATCTTCACCCTGGAAACTTACTCCACCTGTGTATTTGACATATTAAAAATTCTTTCCATCACCCACATCTTTTTCTTGTGATTAACAGGTTCCTCCTAGTATTGCCATTTTAAGGAAGATGCGCAGGCCATCTACGTCATCATTCCTCTCCAGACTGCAATCACTCCTGACTATCTGGACTTTCTCTTTCATGCTCCTTGCACAAGGTGTCTTCGTCTATTCCGCTTCTCCCTTTGTACATTTTTTTTCTTTTTGTGCATTATTTCCCCCATGAGAATGTAAACTCCTTGAGGGAAAGGGGTTTATTTCTTACTGCCTAGATTTGTATTCCCAGAAGTTGGTACAGTTCCTGGCACAGAGTTTGTGCCAGGCTTAAAGAACGATTCCTGATTTGATTTGATTTGTTGACCAGGAAACAGCAACTCATCAAATGTGACTGGAATGGAAAGTGAATTAATTTGGGAAGAGTGAATTAAGGTTAGAATTTATATTGGAGCCAAACTGTGGAGAGGTTGAATGTTACATAAGGACACATCCAAGGACAGATCCTGGAACCAAGCACTCAATTCCCTCATTTGTCAAATGACAAAAATGGAAGCAATTTCTAAAGTCCCTCCCACTCTTGACATTTCATAATGCTATGAATTTCAGTAAACTGACTTCAAAGTGACCCAAGAATTATTTCATTTTAATTTAATTAATGACAGTAATGAAAATGAAAATTTAATGCTGTCATTAAGTAGCACTTCAAGCTGATTGGGGGGGGGGGGGATTCATTTATTCTTCATTGGCTGCTCATATCTGTTCTCAGAATTTTCAGACCCCCAGAGATAAAACCCTGCTTTGTCAAAATAGCTCAAGATAAATCAGCATTCTAACTGATACTCTTTCAGATGGTGACAGAGGAGGGGGAGGGGAGTCAATATACAATAAAAATTTAGTGATTCTTTCTCTGGCTAGTTATATTTTAAGCTGTTCTGCTTCAGTACCAAAATACTATAGAACAAAAATATAAATGAGATATTACATGAGGCTTAGAACATTCAGTTTGGGTCATTAACAGCAATGAAAAAGCCCTCCAAAATTCAAGAGACATTTCAGCTACCTGTATCCAACTCTGCACCATACAAAAGTTATTTTAGTTTAAAGACTGCTTTTTCTTTAATCTCTCCCAACTAAAACCTTTCTTCAATTTCACAGAGATATCAATAAAAAAATTGAGAAGTGACAATGTTCACCAAATAATATAGACACAGGCCATTTTAAAGGTAATGAAAAGAATTCATCACCATAAATATAAAAAAAATGGATTAAAAAATTCATTACCATTATGTTTCACTTTTTTCCACTTTTAATCTACATTTTCAGTAGTTAGTTAGCACTGTTTCCCCTGCCTTAACTGCAGAAAATGTGAATTGGCTGACACTTTAATGTAACTGATGAACTTGACCTTCTTCTGTCTGTAGGTATTTCTATGCTATTTTAAAATTTCTGCCAGGTTTATTCCATCAACATATGCTTGTATTTCACACATAAATACTGCAGCTTCTGAGATCTTAGAAAATAAAGGAAACCAGGAAAATTTAAATGTTCAAGTATTTAAAATAGAGAAAAATATAAAGAGGAGGTCAATTTAGGTCTTTGTTCTCTCAATCCATCTACCTAAAACTCAGGTACATATAAGGTAAATGCAAGGCAATCTTAGGCTGAAAGAGCTAATGAGATGGGCAGGGAAGTACTTCTGCCAAAGACAGAATTTGAGCTTACTCTAAAAGTAGGTCTAGAAAGCTAGGAGTCAGAAGTATGAAAGGGAAGCATTCCAAGGATAGGGTATAACCAGTGCAAATGCATGGAGTCAGAAAATAGATAGGTGTGTACAAGGTGCAGGAATTAGGCGAGTATAGTTGGATTGCAGAATGTGTGAAGGGGAGTAGAGTAAAAGGATTAGCAAGGTATGAGAAAATAAGGTTGCTTTAGTTTCAAAGGATTTTACATTTGATCCTGGGGATAATATAGAGAACACCAATGTTTATTGAGGATGGATGGATGTGACATGTTCAGACCCATGCTTTAGGAAGATCACTTTGTTAGCTGAAAGAAGGAGAGATGTACGTCAGGGAAGCCAATCAAAAGGCTATTTCAGTGGTCCAGAGGAGAGATAATGAGGCACTATAAAAGGGTCATGACCCTGTGAGTAGAGAGAAGTGGAAGTATACAAATATCATAAGAATACAAGTGGGCCAAAATGAAACATATTATATATGTATACTTATTGTGAGGAAGGAGTCAAGGATGGCGCTGAGTTTCTGATCCAGGGTGACTAAAAGGACAGTGGTGTCACTGGAAATAATACAAGATAAGAATGGAGAGTTTGGGAGAAAATATATTAAATTTGTGATTTAGGCATGTAGAATTTAAAATTGCTATGGGGCTATGGAGCCAATTTGATATATCCAAGAGGCAGGTAATGTAAGAAAAGCTCAAGGGAGAGATTTAGGCTGGTTATAGAGATCTGGGAATCAGCTTCATAAAGATGATAATTAAATCCATTGAAACTAATGGTCACCCAATGCAATACTGTAGGGGAAAAAAAGAAGAGACTCAATGACAGAATCTTGGATTCGGAATAACTGTAGTTACTGTCTATGATCTCATATGGAATATTCTGAAGGAGTGGTTAGATTAATAGAAGGAAAACCAAGAAAGATTAATTCCAGGAAAACCTAAATAAGAGAAAGTATTTAATAGGAGTAGTTGAATGACAAGGCTGCAAAGAGGTCCAGAAGGATGAGAATTGGGAAAAAAAAACAACTTCCATTAGACTTGGCATCTTAGAGATGGCAAAATGAGGAGCAATAAATATCAATTTTATAAAAGCAAGATTAGGTTTGGTATCAAGAAAAACTTCCTAATGTTTATAACTGTCCAAACACAACCCTAAAAAAAGCGAATATGGAGCCATCTCAATGGGCTCCATATTAGTTGGAAGCAATACAAGGCTCCTATTAGTTGGAAGTAATACAAGGCTGTATTACCCTTTGTGATAGTGAGCCTTCCTTTTGGAGTGTGGATTGGACTAAGTTGACACTGAAGTTCTTTCAAACTCTGAAATTTTGTGATTCTGCAATTTGTATAGTTTTAGAATAATTTTATTAGGAAGTGGAAGGGATGGTATAGATTATGTATTCTAAACCTTCATTTTATAGGTGAGGAAATGGAAGCCTAGAAAAGTCAAGTCCGCAGTTGCATAGATAGTAAATAGGAGAGTTTATTTTAGAGTTCAATTCTTCTACTTTCATATTTAGTACCTTCCACCATATTACCATAGATGGAGGGAAATTAAGGAGGTGCTTTCTTGACAGGAATATATTTTTTTTCTGAGTTCACATACTTGCCCCAAATGTTTTGATAATAGGCAAAAATTAAACAATTTTACTTAGAAATGGTGAAGCAACAGATTCAAAATGTTAAGCAATGATGAAAGTCATTTGTCATGTTCCACATAATGAGAAAGGATTTTACTTCATTTTTTTCAGACAATGTCACATGGTAGATCTTGTTACAGTGAATATTACAAGTTTGTCCAGATTATTATTATTATTATTTGTGATGAAATTCTATGGTACTAGAAGTTTGAGGCAAGATGACTAAGAAACCAACTTGTTATGTGGAATTTTCACTAATAGGGAGTCTTGATTTGCACATTTCCAACACAGAGATATGAGTAAGTCTCTTTTTCTGTTTTACATCTCCAAATGTCCCTTTCCAATGCATTATCCATCTGCCCCCCTCCTGTGCTAGCAGAAGGACTGAGTACTGTTCCCTTATCTACCTGCTGGCTCAAAACTAACTGCTCATAGTAACAAAGATTAAATGAAATAGTAGGTATTATGAGAAATGAGAGGAGAGAAAGTACTTCCAATAATATTAAAATAATTTAAATATGAGCTTAATCAATAATTTCCAATGATCTTTCATAAATTATGGCAAATAGAAAAGTTGTCAAAGAACAGAAACTGAGCCAATCAGTCAACTGAATATTTACTAAGCACCCGTTATGTTCAAGGCATAATATAAATTAAAAACAACAACAAACTGAACAGTCTCTATTGTTATAGACTTTGAATTCTCTTAGGACACAAAATGTGACTATGCAAATATATATAAAATAAATATATTCAGAATAAATGCAAGGCAATTAGGGAAGGAAGGTACTAAGAGTCTGCGGAATCACAGTGGCATGCTTTACGTAAATGTTACTTGAATTATGTCTTGAAGAAGTTGAAGGATTCTATGAAGTTGACAGAAGGAACAGATTTTCAGAAAAGGGAACAAGGTGACATCTGTAATCCATAGGCAGGCCGATCCCTGACAAAATTCTAAAACATATTATAAAACAGATGCTTTTAAAGTGAACATGGAAGAAAATTTTCCCCAGAAACCTAAAACATTGAAGGCCACAGAGAATAGCAAATACAATAAAGCAGTGGTTCTCAACCTTCCTAATGCTGCGACCCTTTGATAATTGTATGTGGGCAGACCCGCCTGGAGATGCATAGAGGAGTGGTATTTCAGTTCCTAAGACCATGGGAGATATGTGTTTTCCAATGGTCTTAGATGACCCCTGTGAAAGGGTCATTCAACCCCCAAAGGAGTCATGACGCACAGGTTGAGAACTGCTGCACTAAAGGAAGAAGACCAGTACTCATTAATTTGGGGGGAGAACACATCTAAGAGAAAAAGCCTTGATATTCATGACCTTAGATATTTATAGATAAATGTGCAGAATAGCTAACATTTAAAAGCCCTTAAGGCTTGCAGAGGGTTTTACAAATGTTAATTCATTTGATTTTCACAAGCCTTAGTTTCCAGAGGCAGGTGCAATTATTATTATTCCCATTTTACAGATGAGGAAACTGAGATAGAGAAAGAGAGAAAGAGACAGAGACAGAGACAGAGACAGAGAGAGAGAGAACTAGCGTGAAGTAATGTGATTTGCCAGGGCTACAAAGCTAAGTATCTGAGGCAGGACTTGAACTATATTCTTTCTGACTCTAAGTTCAACATTATCAACTGTGTTATCTATCCATGCTATAGAGGTATCTATAGAATAGGTAATGTTCGTTGAACTAAACATCTTAGTGCAAAATTAATTTACTGTTAGACATGTCACAAATGTGTCAACTACAATATAACATGATATAAAAAACAAAACCTGAGAAAAAGGTGGCCAGATGTTTGGAAGGAGGGGCCATACTATGAGCATCAAGATAGAATTGGGTAAATCTTTGTGCCTTGCAGGTGATTAAGGCAAAGATTTGGTGGAATCTTTGAACCTAGTTGAGGAGGGGGATGAGGCATATTTGAATATTCTCCTTCTAATCTTCAGTTAAGCAGCTTTGCCCCAGGAGTCATTTCAAATATGAATAGATTATGTGTACCAATGTGGGTGGGAGTAAGTTGGTACATCAGAGGATCTTTGTTTCTGCCCTCCATTTCTGGACCTGCAGCATCATATTGCATAAGCCACATTCCATATCCCTTTATTTCCCTGACACTTGAATAAAAATATCCCTTTTTTCCATATTTGTAATGTCCTACACCAAAAAATCTCTTCCCTGACATTCCAAAGAGTTGTTGAAATATTCCACCTCCTCTACAAAGCCTTTGCTGACAAACTACATGCAAAAGCGATGATTTTTCAACTCTGTTCAATTATGCCAAAATCTTAACTTTAGCTGTATTTGTTAGTATTCAAAATATATTTACTCTTTTGTCTACTTCAGTGCCCTCTAATTGGTCTGGGATTTTCAAAAGCTGTGCTTCTGGAGCATCGTCTCTGGCAATACCAACACAACTAGAATTTCTTTGAGTATATTCCCATGAGTAAACTATATCTCCTATCCAAGGCCTAGCCTAGTTAAGAAATTAGTAGATTGACCAGCACCTGAGGTTGCTATGGCAACTGATTTCTTTAGATATAATATGTAGTATTTTTTTATGGATTAGTTTAATTTTTTTTAAGATCTCTGTTTCTCTATGTGCTTTTTCTACTCCTGATAGCCATTTATCCTTAGACTGTACCCTCCCTGAGGGGCAAGGTTAGTTTTGACCTTGTGTTTTATGCAAAAATGTCTCCTTAATTTATTTTTTTCAAGTAACTAAAATCTATTTTCTCTCCTTCCAACTTCCTCCCCCATTGAAGAAATAAAAATAAAACCTTTATAACAAATGTTCATAGACAAGCAAAACAAATTCTTGCATCAACCATATCCTGAAATATATATTTTATTCTGCATCTTTAGTCCATCCTCTCATCTGGAAGTGGATAACATTCTTCATCACTGATCCTCTGGAATCATGATTGTGACCGTTACGATGATTGGAGTTTTTAAATGTATGCAAATGTTTTAAACAGGTTTAGATTTATATCCTCCGCTGATATCTAAGCACAGGGTCTCTAAGTAGTGAGACACTTGGTTTCTGGAAGGCTCTGAGAGATCATGACCAAACTGGAAAGGCTTTACAGTATGGGCCCCTATGTCTGTTATCTGAAGACCAGCCTCATGAAGTTGGGAAGGTTCATCTCTAGCTGAAAGATGATTCAAACTTGGCAGTGGACATTCAAAAATCATCTACTAGTAGAATATCTGTGATTGACATGAGTCAAAGGAGTACCAACACAGATGAAATTAAATTTCCTTGAAGGATTAAAGTAAGTGGATTTAGGAATGGTTTGGTGATGAGTGCTATATTTGCATCCCTTTCATTTCTTTATATTTCTAGTACAAGTTTACAATTTTAAAATTTATATTAATAGATAATTAAATATAAAATTATGGTGTCTTATGGATATATTACATTGTAATTAGTTTGGTGATTTAAAAAATATGATATTTATCCTTCATGATTTACTTTTTGAAAAAAATATTGGCCATGTTTTATTGCATAGATATTTATCAATCTTTTTAAACTAATTAATTACTGATTTATTATGACTGAAATGATGGATCATAGTCATTTTTATTGTCTTGTAAGTGACTCATTTTTTCCTATGGTCTTTTAAACTGTTTTATGAATATATTCTTCCTTGTTCATGATTATGTAAAAATAACCAATTGATGTCTTTATACCCATGTTTTCCTAACTTTTCTTTTGCCTGTCATTGACAATCAATTATATCAAATAGTTTATACTCAGTTCAGTACTCTACATAGGTACTCTGGTCAACAGGATGGGAAACCAGTTGTGAAGATGGATAACTCAGGCTTCCAAGGCTGATTGGGGAAGATTCTGGAAGCAGCAGCAAAGAGCCTCTCTTTCTTATACTAGAACCTTTGAAGTAATGAGCAACCTGGCCCAATTCCTGTTCTGTCTTGATCAAGAAGAAGGCTTGGGAATACTAATGTTTTGGGCCAGGAACCAATCTCTTATTTATGACCTGTCTCACCCTTTCCCCCATTAATCAAATATTTCTATTCATGTTTGGGCCTGATTTCATCTTGGGACAGTTGCTGTCATCATAATATAGGTGCATGCCACCTTAACTTTGTTTTTTGTTTGCTTGTTCACGTGTGTGTGTGTGTGTGTGTGTGTGTGTGTGTGTGTGTGTGTGTTTGTTTTAAGATTGTTTGGTACTTGGGGATTTTATTTTTCAGAAAGAAGATTATTGGGGCAGCTAGGTGGTGCAGCGAATAGAGCACTGGCCCTAGAGTCAGGAGGACCTGAGTTCAAATCCAGCCTCAGACACTTAACACTTCCTAGCTGTGTGACCTTGGGCAAGTCGCTTAACCTCAAATTGCCCTGTCTTCCCCCTCCAAGAAAAAAAAAACAACAAGAAAGGAAATTATTATGAATTATATTGTGTTCATTTGGACGCTTAAATTAAAAGCAATTTAAAGAAAACTAGAAAAAAAAACCAACCCATTAATCAGAAACACAAGTAATATACCAGACAGTATGAAACTTGAAACAGTTAAGTTTACTCTTTTATTTGGTTTGCTCTGTAACACATCCATCAAATCTCACATATCAGCTGATGACTTTGTGCAGAATGTTTTATTGTACTAACAGGCACTATAAGGGAGAAATTAAGGTGTCTCACTATGCTTTTAAGGGACTCCTGCTATCAACTAATAGCAAAAATGAACAAGCAAATACATACAAATATGCATATATGTATATTTTTTCCTGACTTCGTGTCACAGTGATCTTGTTTATAAATGGCCCATAAGGATTTGTGGTCAATGGATTAATTTTACTCCCTAAATTCTAGAAACAGGGGGCTGCTAGATTGTGTGTTGGAAAAAGTTCTGGGCCTGGAATCAGGAAGACCTGAGTTCAAATCCAGTCTCAGACACTTACTATTTCTGTGACCCTGGGCAAGTCGCTTAACTCTGTTTCCCTCAGTTCCTCAGCAATAAAATGAGCTGGAAAAGGAAATTGCAAAACACTCCACTTTCTTTGCCTAGAAAACCCCAATTGGGGTCATGAAAAATTGGACACAACTGAAAAATGACTGAATAACAACAAAAAATACTAGCAAAAATGAGCAGGACATGATTGGTATTCTCATGTGCCTTTTTAGGAGGGGTTGCACCTGATAAATTTTATATTGCCTTCCTGTGTTTCACAAATCTTCCTTACATTTTAGTAAATTACAAAATTGCATGATACAGTCCTGGAGGAAAAAGAGCATACATTTTCAAAAGATGCTATAGAATGTAAAGAATAATAATATATGTGTTTCAATCATACATATACAAACACAGGCCTGCTAGCAAAACAGATCAATGAGAGAGAGAGAGAGAGAGAGAGAGAGGGAGAGAGAAAGAGAGAGAGAGAGGGAGAGAGAGAGAGAAAGAGAGAGAGAGAGGGAGAG
>CM053580.1:106671624-106690415 GCA_028627135.1 Pseudochirops cupreus
GGGAGGAGGAGAAGGAATCTGGAATCTGGACTTCCATAATCAAATGTTATGAATGTGTATCTATCAATCTATCTATCTATCTATCTATCTATCTATCTATCTATCTATCTATGTATATATGCAATTATTATTATTATTATTTACTACATCCAACTGGAACTTGAGATACACAGGCACTGCAGTTGGGAGATCCATCCTGCCCTACCAAAAAGTGACATAGGAGAGAATAGATGGGGGAGGGGGGAAACACTGGGATGACTGTTTTGGGGTGGTGGGCGGGGAAAGACACGGAGAAAATATGTAACTCAAAAAAATTAAAAAAAAAAAAATAAATAAATAAATTGGAAGGCGCTCAACATAGCAAGGGCCAAATAAAATCATAAAAAGTGAAATTGATTCTAAAAAAAAAAGAAATAGTGTTTTAAGAGAGGTAGCCATCAGTCACTGAAGTATGGCTAGGATAGAACTTTGTTGAGATCTCTGGCGTGGGTGGTCAGGAATTTTGGCAAGAAGAGTATAGAGGAGATTGTAAAAAAAGTTGTGGTTATAATGTTTGTATTATTATTATTATCTTTTGTGGGGCATTTTTCTAAGGAGAACCCTATATACCTTTCAGTATTTTGCAAATTGTATATTAGATACCAAAGAGATATTGGAATCAGAACTATGGCATGATTTGGGAATAAATGTCTTCATCCAGCTGGATATTTATAAGTATCCAGGTTTAAATAACCCCATTAGACTTGTTGAATACTCATAGGGCTTGAATAAACTGATAGTTAAAAATTACATTCCTTTTTGTGAGATAGAGGACCCCCAGGCCTCATTATATTCTTTTACAGTCATCTAGACCTTATTATCTGATCTTCATCTATGCCCCATCCATACCCAAATACAACTATCTAGCCTAATAATATAATTTAAGGATACCTCACTTGACTTCTGCCCTGCCAATGAGTTCTAAGTACTTCTGACCCATTCAGTCCACTATAGCTGACATATGTGTGTGTGTGTGTATTCTAATTAAAATATGATCTGAGATCTGAGATTGTCTCAATTTTTCTATTTATATTCCAAACTCATAACACAGTGCTTGGCATATGAAAGGTGCCTAATAAATACTTTCTGTTTTTTCCTTTCATTCATTCAGGCTGTAGTTAGGCCATTGCAGAGAACATACAGAGGCTGAATCTAGAAAGATAATGGAAGAGAAAGAGAATTGAAAGGAGAGATTTCAGAACTCAATTAGTTAGTCTTGAAGCAAGGAATAATGGAGAGGACAATTGCTTTTAAGAAATAAACCTAGCTAAGGAAAAGAATAGTTTGTAATCAGAGAATCAGAGAAGTTAATGAGTGGATCAGATAGTTTCACATAATGTCATGTCCAGTAAGTTGTTAAATCAGGTACTGCATGGATTGTCTCAGCTTAGCTTTGGAAGTGACTATTTGATGAAGAAGCTACTTTTATCAAAAAAATATATTTTATGGACAGCTACTGAGACAGAAAGAAGATATGGAAGTTTATAGTTGCAGAGCTGAGAATTACTCTGAGTATATGATTGTTACTGATTTATATGCCTCCTTGGCAAGTTTCTGTGTATTCCTTCTCTGCTCCACCCTATAGATACCGATTACATTAGTGGATGAATATGACTTAAGTTTTTCTATATTTTGTGATCTATTTATTATTTATTCATTTGTTTTAATATGGGGGTGGCTATGCTATTATTTTCCTTTCTTTTGCTTTATTTCAATGTTAATGTTTATGTTTATGATTTTAAAATGTCATTGTTTTAAGTCCCTGGTGGTAAAAATAGAAATATATTTGTGAGGGTACAAAAGTCAAAAAGGTAAGAGGGCAGATTTATAGTGGTAAATGTTTAACAACCAGCTCTCCTCCCTCAAAAAAAATGAATGATACACTTTTAAATTAAATCCTCATCATTAACATTTTCTCCATCAGAGAAAAGTCTAGGGCAGATATCAACAAAACAATTGAGGCCTGATTTGCATTATTTGTCAATTTCTGAGGTATAAAAATCGCAGTGAAAATTTAATAGTTGACTTTCTCCAAACTAACAACAGCAAAAAGAACAACAATAATAATTGCAGGCAATATGTGAAATACTTTGTAATTATTCTCTCAGTAACTTCTCTGATTCTCTCATTACAAACTATTCCTTTCCTTAGCTAGGTATTTTTCTTAAAAGCAATTGTCTTATCCATCATTCTTTGAATCATGATTATTATTATTTTCCCTATTTTGACGTTGAGGAAACTGAGACAAACAGAAGTTAAGTGACTTACCCAAGGTCAAATGACTAGTAAGTATTTGGGATTTGAACTTAGTTCTTCCTGACCCTCAGGCCCAGAACTTTAGGCACTTTACCACCTACCTTCCTCAACCTAGCTCAATCTCCTCCTGCAAGGAGGCGAAGTATATTCTATTACAACAGAGATACCCTAATGCACTGAGAAAATTTGAGTGTATCTGAGTGGTGGTGGTCATTCTTTGTGAATCTTTGTGAATCACAATCTTTGTGAAGGTTGAAGTGAGTTAGACATGTCAGAGTGTTGGTTGACGTCCCTATTCCTAAGGGAGAAGTCTAAGGCATCTGTTATATAGCAGATGCCTTAGATTTCTCCCTTAGGAATAGGGACATCAACCATGCCCAACAATGGTTATTATCTTTTCCATTTTGAAATTGACTTAAAGATGTAGAGAAAATAACATCTCATTGTGCTCATTGCTTCTAGTTTATGAAAACAAAAACATTTGATCTGAAAGTGCAAAATGCCATATTAAAACCTCTTTTCTAATAAGATATTTTATTTACTTCCATCAAAATCAGCAAAGATTCTTTGAAAGATATTACAACAGAAATAACCATTTCCAACAACTCTTTAGTAATAAACATCAGGCATGAATTAATATGCTCCAGATATATTTTTACCAAAAGTGCTTATCTTTGTGATGGAGACAATCCAATTTAATAAGACTCATAACTGGATGGTGAGGTTCTTTGTTTTTCCTGTCTTGCTGATGACATTGTGTTGGTTATATCAAGACCTGGAAACTCTAAGAGTTTCCTGAAATAGGCTTATATCTATATATCAGATATTACCCTGATGACCCACACAGGAAGACCTTAGTAGATGAAAAATACCTGTCATGCAGACTATGACATATATTCAAATGTGTAACCTTTGTAGTTTGTCCTTCAGAATTTCTATCTCAGACAGACAGTGCCATTGTACAAATATTCAGACCCAGATTTTAACAGAGGCAGGAGAAGAGACTGGATTGTTGTTAGAAAACTACAAAGTCCTTTTAATCAAACAGTAAACCTTTGTTAATCATTTCCTATGTACCAGGAACGTTGGATATATATATCTATATTCTCAAATAGCTGACATGACCAGAAATTTCCTATGGAAGACAAGGTCAATCTTTTTAAATAGTAGTGTTCTTCTAGTGTTTCTCAATGATAGTGAACTATGGATTATAACAATCTCTAAAGAATTATGAAAGTATTTCACACATAGTATAATAAAAAGGGATATTGTAAGCAAAAATAGGCAAGCAACATATGATAAATGAGGGGAGTCAAAATAGGAATAGAAATATAAAAGATGCCATCAAGGACATTTATGAGAGGAAGAAAAGATCAGCTAGGCTTGTAGCAAGGGTGAGGCATGGCAGGGGAATAGAAAACATGCTACCCTGGAACCTTCCTGATGTTAGGAGAAAGCAAGGGAAGCATCCAGTATTTGGAGTGGACTAATTATAGTATACATAGACAAGAGCATAGAATGGGGAGGTATGGGTGAATTGTGATCTGCATCATTGGGGAGAATTCTAAAATCAATGTCATCATAGATATGTTTGACTATTTGAGTGATAATGAAATGGTTTTGCTCATGACTATATGCTCAAACATGATTTCCCAGATATCTTTTCCTATACATCTCAGATTATGTTGTACATCTTCGTTTAAAGTTATGTTTTATAATATATTGTTGACCCAACTCTTTAGGTTAAAATAATTACTCCCAGGGTCCTTTGCCATTTGGGTGGAAGGAAATGCATTAGAAGCAAACTAGAGCCAAATAACATTTATTCTTTTCTTACCAAGAATTCACCAGAGCCAGCGAATTAAATAATACATTTTTCCTCTGACTACCCATACTAAAGTGGAGTCAACTAATATGTTTATATCTTATAAAAGATAAGTCTTGGCTGATTCAATAGTTATGTTTGATAAGGAAAGACAGATTTCTTAGATTCATTTTTCATTGTTTCACCTCCACAAATTCACCCAGTTTAATACTCCATTCTTTGAATAGACTCTTTCCTCATGTTTGCTTCTCTTTTATCAAGCTCAAGCTCAGTTATCATATCTTTTGTAAAGCCTTCCATAACCCTGCCCAAGGTTACTGTCCCCACCTCTTTTCCTTCTTCTACCATGAAACAGATTTTAATTTTCCCCAAGTCAAATATCTGAATATTTCTTTTGACTTTAAATATATCATATTTGTGTAGAAGTTGTGTCTGCCACCCTTCTCCATGCCCCACCCCCATCCCAACTGTTTGAAGACAAAGATTCTTTATCTTTTCAACTTTAGTAGTTATCTTAGTAACCAGCATATTATAGGTATTCAGTAAATGTTTGTTGAAATGAATTGAATTCAGGAGATGAAATGCCAGAGGGACACTCTAGTGAGCAGTTAGTTCCAGTTGTATGCTGCAGTGATTTCTAAGATGGGTTTCTGTCCAGACCACTTTTGCTGCAATAATTTTGTCAATTGGAAAGCTACTTATCCCAAACCCATTTTCTGATGCTTGACACAATATATTCCCTCCTCTTTCTCTTCCATATACTCCCCTTCTCTTAATAGGAGGGAGTTATTCAGTGTCCTGATTTAATAGGGCACTCTTTTTCAGTTTTTGCTATCTACTGTCTTCCCTCAGCAGAAGCAGAGGATAATAATGTTAACAATGGATTTAAATCAAAAGAGTGTCAACAAGAAGTCGAAAGCAAGATTTTTTGGAGATGAACTGCAACATAGGCAATCTACTTGTGGATAATTAAGGATCAAATATTCTCAAAAACATAGATATCATCGCCCACCTCAATTTTGTGTTATAAGGATGTGACCCTGACTTAATTTTTATAATTTCTCACATGTTCTTTAGCACATTGGGGACTCATGAAAATCATTGTTTCAAGGTGGCATTTGAAGTAAGGTGGCAATTAAGTAGGTTTCATTTGGACATGAATAGTCAATTTCTAGAATACAGTAGATCTTATTAAAAGATATCTAGGTTCTCCAAGCAAACAAACAAAATTCTAATCATGAGATGCTATGAAAACGTTTGGATTAGTGAGTTATGTCATAGTACAGCTCTAATAGCAATTCCCCTAACTTTGCCACTGTGTAAAATGCCTCCAAAGTGGTACAATAATGACAAATAAACACTGACTGTCCTGCACTTATGATTTGGTAGACCTTGAAATGATTCTAATGGAGTCAGTTGTTAAATTCCAAATTTTAATTTTTCTGTCATATGCAAATGGACGTATAATTCAAAGTGTTGTTTCTGTAGTGCTGTGCTCTGAGTAGCACAACTCTTCAATACTTTTTCAAAGACCACAATATAAACAGGTGTTGTAGTGAAAGGATCACTCTGTTGGTGTCAGAGGACTTGGGTTCAAATCCTGATTCTCTTACTTTTGGTATAAACTTGAACAAATCAGTTTATCCTTTGGGGCCTCACTTTCCTCATCTGTAAAATGAGGTTGGACTAGGTGATCTTTAAAGCTCCTTCCTAAAAACCAGTGAAGGGTTCTGGGGTATGGTGGCATGTTCCTGTAATCTCTGATGCAGGCAGAGGTTGATGATGATGAAACACTCGAGTTACAGTAGGGATAATGTTTGTCAGATGTCTGCAGTAATATGATGAACCCAAAGAATGGAGAGTAGAATATGTAAGGAGGAGTTAACCACCCCAGGTTGGAAAATGGACCACATCAAAGGTTCTGTGCGGATCACTGCTGGAATCCAGCCAGTGAATGGCTACTACATTTTTCAAGCCTGGGAGCAAAAGACGCGGTCTCAAAAAAAAAACAACAAAAAAGCCATAATTATATCTGTATCTCTTTCTATCTCTCTATAAACGGTTAAGTATCGGGTATCAAAAATGGTTGTATGTATTGTGATTACTCAGGCTCAGAATGAAACAATGGAGAGATGATTGTGTGGGAGCAGCTCTTATGTAAAGGATAATGACCAGCATTTCATTTGTTTTTTTTAAACTAAGGATGGAATAAATATAAGGAACAAATACCCTGTGTGAAGTAAGGTTTTAGGCAACATATAAGGGTTTTCCTGATATTTAGATTTGCCCAACTTTTGAATAAGTTTTATGAATGATTATTTTTTTTCCTACTTTAAACAAAGAGCAGGGATTTTTATCATGTGAAAGTCTCTCTGAAAACTCCTTCCAGGTCTCAATTTTTATTGTCCTCTAAAGACACTTCCCTGCTCCCAACGACTTCATTGTATCTGAGATGATTTCCTATTTGGGGCTGTAATTCTTAATACTTTATAATACTGGATGCTATGAATAAAGAAGAAGCTGCAATTCAACATACATGCTCTTTTTATTATACAGAAACTAAAGTAGCATTGGCCTACTTTGTGCATTTTTAAATAACTTTGCCATTTTAATCCATTTAATTCTTGTTTCTGCTAGACAGAGCAGTATCAGTACTAAATGGAAATCCATTAGTACAGTCATTTTTTCTTATTTCACATATATTTGCATATATTAAAATATAAGGGAAATATGTGCTTGACTTTTTTTTTCTGTGAAAATGGTTTACCATTTCAATAGTGATATGTGCCAAGCTGATAAAAGCGACAGCTTCTACATCTTCTTGAGTTTCAACTGTGATGTACCTCATTACATTATCACAAAGAAAGCAAGCAATAAATTACCAAAGTGTATCCAGGCATGGCTGCAGATTTGACAAAGCCTACCCCATAGAAGATATATCATTCCAGAAAGGTTCTGTGTACTGAAGGGACAAGCTTCACTGAAATTAAATTCCCAAAATAGAGGCACTCCATTTCTGACTGTTCATATCTGATACAAAAAGGTAGTGTGCAGAGCAAGGAACTGTTGGGCAGGCTCAGTTCTGCCATAATCAGTGTTTTTAATTTCTGTCTCATGAATTTAGTAAATAGGCAGAAGCAGAGTATAAATAAATAAGTATTTCATGCTTTTAAGCCTATGGTAACATTTTCAAATCACTTTATTCTTTGTGTATTTAGTTTTTGGAAGTACAAGCTAAGTAGAGATGAAATTAGTGGAAAATTTAAACCTAAAATACACATAGAAAAGAACCTTTAGTCTATGGTTATTTCATAAATTATAGGAGAAATAGTTAACTGTTATACTGAATTTGAAAAGGTTTACTGATATGCACATATATGTACATGCATATGTATCCACACCATCCCATGTTTCAGAGTATTCTTTTTAATTATTAAAAAAGAGGCTGGCTTCTACAATGACTTAGGGAAAGGAGGAAACAATCTTTTTATTTTCTAAACATTATGTCTAAATTTTGTGATCTTAGCACTGAGACAAATGTTGTAGTCACAGAGGGGAAAGAACATGTTAAAAGGTATAAACAACAAGATCTTTTTTTTGGTCTCAGTCCTTTGAGAAGGAGATGAAAAATAGGAACTGACTATTTAAATGTGATACCCATTCAGAATATTAATTAACTATGGAAAGAATACCCTGTCATCCAATCATTCAGATCACTCATAGTCAAGCATTATATTACACTGAAGAATGATGTAAGGAACTATAGTTCAGACTTTAGATAACCCAAGGTTTTAGGGGATTTTAGACGTACTAGAATCTCTTGGGCAGGACAAGCAAATTGAAATGGTAATTATTGACTGGAATGTGTGTGTGTGTGTGTGTGTGTGTGTGTGTGTGTGTGTATGCTCAATACAGTATTTATTTACATTTTTGTCTGTTAAAATCTAAATTTTTGGATAAATTAGTCATTTTTGAAGTATGTTTACAAATTAAATGGATTCTGAAGTTTAATCATTTAGGTTGTGGAAAAGAGACAGCATTGCTATGAACTACTTTAAAACACATTTATTCTACTCTAGGGGAAAAAAGTACACTTTTTCCCCTACTTAATTGAGGGTTTCATCTCACACACACACACACACACACACACACACACACACACACACACACGCACACACACATCTCGTGGAATAAAAAGTAAATCTTGTTTTGGAGTGTTGTTGTTTTTCATTAGTGTTCAATTATTTGTGACTCCACTTGGGGTTTTCTTGGCAGAGTTACTTGAGTAGTTTGCCATTTACTTCTCCAGTTCATTTTGTAGATGAGGAAACTGAGTCAAACAGGGTTAAATGCCCAGAGTCACACAGCTAATAAGAGTCTGAAGCCGATTTTGAATTCAGGAAGATGAGTCTTCCTGATTTTTCAAGCCGGGTGGTCTATCCACTTTTCCATCTAGTTGCCCTGTCTTGGGGTGACTAGAATCAAAATGTGAACAATGGTCACTAACTATGAGCGTGTTTAAAGGTTATTTCTTTTTCATCCATAACCCACAGTATTAAAGTTTATTATTTAAACTTTAGCATGAACTAATTTTCACCACTACATGTATGTATGTATGTACATGCATATGTATGTATGCATGCATGTATGTATAGAACTAGGTGGCACAGTAGATAGAAGATTGGGCTTAGAATCTGGAGTTAGGAAGACTTATCTTTCTTTTATTAGCTATGTGACCCTGCATAAGTCACTTAAACCCTCTTTGCCTCAGTTTTACCATCTCAAAAGGAGCTGGAGAAGGAAATGGCAAATCACTCTAGTATCTTTGCCAAGAAAATCCTAAATGGGATTACAAAGATTCAGACATTACTCAAAATGATTGAACAACAACAAAAATGTGTTTGAAAATATAGACCTCTCTGTCTCTTTCTGTCTCCCTATATATGTAGATATCTACATATATATGGACATGTATGTGTACATTTATATATTTTATCTAGATCCATCATTTCATCAAGATAGGGGATGGTTGGTAAGGAAACCCTCTCTACTAATGCAATTGGCAACTCTTCTGTAAGTTATATACTTAAAAATTCACCTGGGAAAATGAAAGGGTCAGTGACCGCTCCAGTGTTATTAAGCCAGTATTTATCAGATTTAGGACTTGAACTTGGGTCTTCCTAACTCCAAGGTCAGCTAATGTCCCATTATGCTATGCTATCTACCATAATTAAATAGAGGTTTACAGTGACAAAGCACTCAGGCATGCATTTTTTCATTTGATGCCAACAACAGTGCTGTAAATTAATGTGCATAGATATTTCTATTCCCATTAAGAAAATAAAGGTTCAGAGGATTTAATTGACTTGATCAAGGTTACCTAGCTGATAAATGGCATGTGCAGGGTTAGCAGACATTCTGACTACATGTCTAGAGTCATGTCACTGTGTCTCATATTTTGCACAAGAGCTGTGTGGAGAATCATTATAAGGAAAGGAGACAAGTCTGACAAGAAGCATATAATAAGGTGTAATAGTATTTCCTTGAAGTGTGAGAAAGACCTTATCAGCTATGTATAAACTCATGTGGAAATGCTATTATATGTTATGTTATGCATATTGTATGCATAAACACATGTCTATAAAACATTTTAATATATGCTTCAAAATTATCCCAGATGTGCAATTAGAGAAGGCGAAAACATGTATGCTATTCCAATTAAAAAGGATGTAACCAGTAATTCTGGGGACTGGAGTAAGCATAACCAAATGGACTGACATGAATTTAAATATGATATGAATGCTCTGAAAAATGCCTATATAAGCCAGCATTTTAAGACAAACTCCTCAGTAGTAAGGAGGAAAAATGTTTATCTTGTGGTTTCATATTCAATTCAATTCAGCAAAATTTCAATCCATTTTTCCAATGTGCCAAGCAAGAAAAGTTAATAAATAAAAGAGACACTGAGTTTATTGAATAAGAAAAACAGAAACAGCCTTTGGCCTAATGGGCAGGCAGGGAGAGCTCCCAAATAAGGCAGATAGACAGACAGACAGACAGACAGACAGATAGATAGATGTATACATATATGCACGTATATGGTATATGTGGAGATATATGTACATATACAAAAATACACGAAAATAAATATAAAATTATATAGAAGGTGTTGGGGCAAAGGCTAGAATAAGACAACCATAGGAAAATTTGCGATGATTTTTCTACTGGGAAAATTATGAGAATGCTCTTAGAGGAAGAGGAGGATTTTAAATAGCAGAGGTGAGAAAGGAATGAATTTCAAAGGTTGATCATGGTTTCTTAGAGGAATGAATGGAGGTGAAAAAGTACAAGATAAGGTAAAGAAACAGTTTATAGTCCAATATGAGTGCAATGTACAGTGCATACAAAGAAATAAAATTAAATAATGCTGCAAAAACAGGACGGCACAAGACCATGGGATAAGTTAAATAGTAAGCTGAGAAGTCTGTTTTTTTAATTCTATAAGATTAAGAAATTATTAAAGGTATTTGAGTAGGGGAACAGCTTGATCAATCCTGTGTCTGAGATCTAGAGATGTTCTTCAGTAATGTTGGACCCAGCTAAGGAAAAATAAAACAAAACAAGTGATTTAAAAACCACAACAACAGCCCTCCTTCCTATTTTCAGGGGATGTTGGAAATAATCTGGTTTAACTTTCATTTTACAGATGAGGAAACTCAAACTGGGTTTGTGACAGTGACAGCAAAGAGATTCAAAATACTCGCAGATTTAGAGCTTCCAGTTGTGTTATATTTGAACTACAAAGTCACCGAGCCCTTGCCCAACTATTTTCTGTGTGTTATTTTTAAGTGTACTCAGAAGGCTAACCATAATTAAACAAATATTTTAAATAACTGTTAGTGCTTTTGACATGATAACATCTTTAGGTGTTTTTAGATATGCAAAGCATTTTCCTCGTAATGATAACACTAAGTAGGCAGTGAGAGAAAAGTGTTTCCTTATTATCCCTATATGACAAATGAGAAAACTGAAACTCAGAGAGACTAAGCAATTTTCCCAAGATCACACAGTGAGGACCTAGGACCTGAATACAGTCCTTTTGACTGCAGTTTCAGTTGTCTTTCCTTTAGCGCTGTTTGCTTTTGAAAGCTCACCACTAATTACTTTGAGTTATTAGTTGGCACCATTGCTTTTTTATTTGAATTACTAAATATTGCCGTGAAAGTTGCTCAATGCCTAAAGACAGGGAAATGTTCTCTTTTTGAAACTCTACAATACCAGGGAATGTAGAATGTGGTATTTTCAGGGGAAAAAAAAGGAGTCCAAACATATGGGGCAAAGGATTCAGATAAGTCATTGCCTGTATGTTTGTGGGCACCCTGCATTTTAGGCCTATTTTAGATCTCGGAAGAAAGAAGCAGAGCTAAATTGCTGGGAGAGAGGTTGCAAGTGATAGTGGAAAGAACATTGGACTTGGAGTGAGAAGACATGATTGTGATAGGATTAACTGAGCAAGTCATTTAATCTCTCTAAGCACCAGTTTCCTTTTCTGTGAAATGGGTATTATAATAACTGAACATAATATACAATCTGTAGGGACTTTGTGGGCATTAAAGAAATAATGTATATAAAGTATAATATTGAAAAAGCTTGAACTCACTATAAGTTCGTGCTATTATTCCACAGCCAACAAGTGTTTGAATGCCTACTACTATAACCTTTCCCCAGATATATGCCCACTTCAGCATTCTATTCATTTTCTCTTGGCAAAGAAGTGAGGAGACAGGTGGAAGATTTTTTTCTTTATTAGGCTGTATTTGAATACAAAAAAAGTTTTTGTTATCCAGATACCAATTATGTTGCCTTTCAGTCCAAACATCCATCATCCATACACTTTGAATATACTCATTGACTTGACTCTTTGTGTTAAAACAGCATTTAGTCATTTGAATGCCTAAGAAGGAACCTGTATAAAGGTGTTTGTTTCTTTTCTGTTTCCATGAGAAATGAACTTTTCCCCTCTTTTAACCTATTGCTTATTATAACTGCCTTGCTAATTCATGTTTCATACTACTGGGAGCACACAACCTTGCAATTGCAATCTCTAACCCATTTTCTATTTATTCCCTATTTCAATGTTGAGATTCTAAGGTCAACACTTGGTTCCCCTTGCAGGCAATGATGAAGAGTTAAAGCAAAAAAACATACCTGTAAGGGAAGTTCAATACTTCCTGTAACAATGGCATCAAAATACCATACATAACAAGCATGCTATTCTGAACTGGGAATTTCAAGCCTGATAGCAATAGCACAGCAGAATCTTGGATAAACAAAGAAAATGGTAAAAGATTGTAAATGCAATCTGATGGGAGAGACAGGGGAAGAAAAAACATACCCTAATGTTCAGTATCTTTCCTTATACTGATGTATACACTTATGGAGACATTTTAACTTTTCCGGGTATTACTATGACAATGCTCTAATTAGTATTGAAAAGTTATTGCACCTTTCTAGCTTAGTGCCTTCCTGAGATTGTGTGTGTGTGTGTGTGTGTGTGTATGTGTGTGTGTGTATGTGTGTATGTGTGTGTGTGTATGTGTGTGTGTATGTGTGTGTGTATGTGTGTATGTGTGTGTTTGTGTGTGTGTGTGTATGTGTGTGTTTGTGTGTGTATGTGTGTGTGTGTGTGTGTGTATGCGTGTGTTTGTGTGTGTGTGTGTGTGTGTGTGTGTGTGTGTGTAGGTGGAGAAAGCTGGGAGAATATGGAAAAGTCAGACAGATCTTAGCTATTGTTCTGGAGAATAAAATGTTATGATAGATTTTAAAATATATAAATATATCTATATCATTCAAATTTTAAATGTAAAAAACTACCTATTCTTACAAACAGAATAATAACGATTGAAAGACAGAAGGATTTGAGTCATAAATTGGGATTTTTTTAGATTATAAAATGGAAGTGTTTTTCAACTATTTCTAGGAAATAAGCGAACTAGAATGTGCTAAGTTCTTTAAAAATTAGTGGGTCTATGGTATCTGTAATCAACATCATTACATTTGAAAATATAATGAGGGAGAATGCTAAAGAAAATAATAGGGATATTTTGGGTGGTAGATAAATAAAAGATAATACTACTAATGTGATAACAAGAAAGTTTATTTTTAGGAAGCAAAATGTCCCAACAGAATTTTAAATTTTTTGTTCCTTTCGAGAGGCTTTCTATATTTGCCATTCCATAAATGGTTCCCTGGTAACCCAAAAAATTGCCTTCCCCAGGACTCCAATCAAGGTGCAAGTAGAAACTGTCTTCTCTAGGAATGCTGACTATTATGGCTTTAATGCAGCCTTGCACATACTTTTTCAAAAATCCTGAGGCCTGTAACAATTATTTTTGACTTCAAGACATTGCACTCACTATATGTATCGGTGACATTTCTCTTCACAGGACAATCCCACCATTTTACTACTATTGGTCAAGAGAGTTAAAAAAACGTATCTGAAAATTTTTTCACAAACATAATTTTCATTAATGAAAACTAAATTAAGTAGAACCAGGAAGGAGAAATACAGTGTATTAAATTTGCTTTAGGCACAGAGCCCAAATGTAATTGCCTCTAGTGCCTGATATTTCTCTTTTCCCTTCATCTATCTCTCCTCACCACATTCTCTTAGGCATTTGATATCTGAATGGATATTTAATCTCACGGTCATTTTAATTAAATTTTTAATTTTAATTTTTTGATCCAAATACATATATTACCATACTATCTGAAAAGGAAAGTAATCTTTCCTGATATTTTTACTTTTGTCTCATTCATACATTAATAAATATAGTAGACATTCATAAAGTACTGTTAAGTTTTACAGAGGGCTTTATATAAACATTCTCTTATTTGGACCACACAGACGATATAACTGAGCCTCATAGTCATCTCAACATATGGCTTGAACCACTAGCACAGATAGATAGTGGGATCACCCTTCCCTCCTTAGCCTCCATTGCTCATTTCCTACTAGGTTCTGGAGGCCTCCTCCTGGCTAGATGTGGACCACATTATAGTGTCCCTTACAAAATGTAATCGATAGCCCTGATCCGCTATGACTCTAAGGTCCTTTAAAACCTTCTCATCTATGATTGATGGATAACATTGTTATTCACACCACTTGAATAAGCAGATATTTCTAAATTCTAATCTTTACAATAAGATGGTAGACCTATTTGCCTTACCATCTGTCCTTCCATTGCTCTCTAAGGTCCACTGGACCTTGACATCCTCCCTGCTCCTATACACTGTGGAGCCTTGGAATCAACATCTGCTCTCTCATTGCACTGAATGGATCACTGGACCTCTCTGTCTACCTTGCAGCAGAATCTTCTTATATATGTTCTCACCCCTTATTAAAAGGTAAGCTCCTGTTCTACTCTGGGACCTGTCCACAACCTCCCCATCCCAGCTTTTTCCCTTTTGAAAACACTAAGAATAATGTCCTTACATCAATTTTTACTAGAGCCAGTCACCTGCCATCCTTGGAACAGAGACCATACTCAAATTGCCCTTAGCCCTAATAATTATGAAGTCCACATTTACAAGAAGAATGGGAACCAGTGGGTGAAAGCCCATGATCTCAAGGAACACAACGGACACATCACAGGTATTAACTGGGCCCCCAAGAGCAATCAAATTGTAATTTGTGGTACAGTGTCTGGAGTCAGAAAGATGGCATCTGGAAATCAACCCTGGTGATCCTAAGGATTAACCGTGCAGCTAACTTTGTGAAATGTTTTGCCCTGGAGAATAAATTTGTCATAGGTAGTGGAGCTCGACTGATTTCTGTGTGCTGCTTTGAGTCTGAAAATGACTGGTGGGTGAGCAAACACATAGAAAAGCCAATTTGTCCAACCTCCTGAGTTTGGACTGGCCCCTCAACAATGTTTTGCTGCCTGCTGAATCTTGTGACTTCAAATGCAGAGTTTTTTCTGCCTACATTAAAGAAGTTGATGAAAAGCCAGCCAGTACTCCATGGGGTACCAAGATGCCTTTTGGTCAATTGATGTCAGAGTTTGATGGTACTGGAAGTGGTGGTTGGGTACATGGAGTTAGTTTCTCTGCTAGTGGAAACCACCTTGCTCGGGTCAGCCATGATAGTACTGTGTCAGTTGCTGATGTCTCCAAAAACATGATGGTTTCACAGCTGAAAACAGAGTTCTTTCCACTCTAGAGTGGGTCATTTGTCTGTGAGAATAGCGTGGTGGCTGCTGGCCATGACTGCTGCCCAATGCTCTTTAATTATGATAATCATGGCTCCTTGACCTTCATCTCAATATTAGACATTGCAAAACAGAGCATCCAGCCCAACATCTCTGCAATGGAACACTTCTGCAACACGAACAAGAGAGCCACGACTGAGGATCACAACGCTGCTCTAGACAAGCTACACCAAAACAGTATCACTCAAGTGTCTATTTGTGAAGTGGACAAGCAAGATTGCCGCAAATTTTGTACCACTAGCATTGATGGAGCAATGACAATTTGGGATTTCAAGACTTTAGAGTCTTTGATCCAGGGGCTACTAATCATGTGAAGCTCTATTTCCTTTCTCTAGCATGACAGACACTTGACAGAATGCAGCTCCAGCATTTGCATGAACACAGGAAAGACCCTACCACAAGTCAAAACTGAGAAAATATCCCTTGCAGATGTTTTGCTTTTGTTTTTTGGAACATAATTGGTGAATGTATTGGTTTAAGAAAAATCAGCAGTGATGTCTTTTTGATTGGCTATTTCGTTCCATTCTTGATGAAAGCTGTTCTTTAAGTAGTTTATCATGGGAAGTTGCCACACTAAATTAAAGGGGGATTTTATGTAAATTGTCTGCTAGAAAAATAAAAAAAAATACAGGAAAAAAAGGTAAGCTCCTTGAGAGCAGGGAATCTCTCATTTTTCAGTTTATAACACAGTCTTTGATGAATGTTTTTTTCTAATCCACAGAGATTAAGTGACTTACCCATACTTAATAAGCATTAAGTAACTTGCCCAGAGTCACACAGCCAGTAAGTATGAAGTGTCTGAGGCCACATTTGAACTCAAGTCCTCCTGACTCCAGACCTGTGCTCTATCTGCTGTGCAACCACGTTGCCCTCTTTTTCCATTTCTTAAGCATTCAATAATCATTTATTAGGCATCATTTGTATGCAAAGTATAGTGTTTGATGTTAAGAGACACAAATTAACAATGTTTCCATAATAATTTTAATCAATTCATATACTTATATATTGATATTCATATCTATCTATCCATCTATCAATTTATCTCTCTTAAAACATGAGGCAATGTGGCAGAATGACTAGGGTTGTAGTCAGGAAGAACTAGGTTGAAATACCAACTTTGACACTTATTAGCATTGACTTATTTAGCACTGACCTCTATGTATATCAGGCAGCTTTCTATGACTTATTTATTATGTCAGAGGCTAGATGTGTCATCCCACAGTAGGAACAGTGGGGATGTTGTCATAGTTGTGCTAAGTGCACACGAAGTGGGCTTCAATTGTTTCCTTAATTAAAATGCTTTTTGAAACAAAAATCATTAAATTGCTATTCCTTTATTTCTTTTTCCCTCTATTTCACTGTCCTCTTTGCCCTCTTCTAGTTTTCTCTAACAGAGTACCAAGAAGAAGAAAGAGCAGCAAAATTAATGAAACTGGGAAAACTGTAAAAAAAAAAAAGATTGATATTATTTTGGACTGTTTGGTCCTTAAATCAGATGATGCTTGTCAGTTCAGCATCTCTCAAGACCTTTCAAAAAGACATACTGTAATGTGCTAGAGGCCATGCAATAAAATAATAGAATCAGAACATGGAAAATCTACTAGTGAGTAAAATAGCAATAAAATAATGATTGTCACCAAGGAATTGAGTTCATGAAGTTCATGGAGGTTATACATTCATTTTTACGGGATTTGGGAAGAGTATTGCAGTATCACATAATTTAACATCACCTAATATTGTTTTTTTTTCTTTAATGATAGACAAATACAACTTCATGTCCAGTTTCCAGCTCACCTTAGAATTTAAATTAATGGAATAATTCTGAAAGATAAGCTTCCTAATTTGCTGTCAAGATGGATTGGACAAAAACATAAAACAAGTAAATAATGGTATAGCTGATCCTTCCTTTCCAAAGAGGATCAATCACAAGGATAATGTCTTCACTTGCTCATGAATTGGACTTAAGGCAGAACTATGCAAATTTGTCAGCCCCCACTCTCCCTTCTTGAGTCATCAAATTCCAATGGCAAGACAAAAGACAAGATGACTGGTGACAACCCAGGATGCAGTGGATGACCTTGGCATCTTCAATGCCTGACCAAGTTTAAACACTCCACATAGCCTACTATAGCTGCCTATAATAGCAAGCAAACACACTAGCATACTCAGGATGGTTGCTGGCACAGGTTCTTTCATCTGCTTTTCTAAAGGAAAGCAATTTTAAAGGGGTCAACAATCTTACTTTAATTACACACACATAAATATATAAATCTCTCTTTATATATA
Organism: Pseudochirops cupreus; assembly: GCA_028627135.1. Lineage (NCBI taxonomy): Eukaryota > Metazoa > Chordata > Mammalia > Diprotodontia > Pseudocheiridae > Pseudochirops > Pseudochirops cupreus. The sequence goes on from CM053580.1 coordinate 106,689,301, forward strand.
TATATACATATACATATATGTACATATACATATATATGTACATACACACACACATATATATATATGCATACATACATACATACATATATATATATATATATATATATATATATATATATATATACATGAAAATCATTTCTTTCAGGGGAAAATGTCAGTATCTTGAACTTCAGAGAAAATACAGATTGCAAACATAAAAACAATACAGACAGAGAAAATAACACAAATCAAAGACAGGGCTTCTTGCTATCTGACCAAAGCTATACCATACAATTACCAGAGAGAGAAGTACCAATATCTGGGTTTTCAAAACTGGGGGGCTCCTTAACGGGTACCCAGAGTCTCATCTGTCTACATCACTTGAACACTCTTCCCATAAGTAAGACCCAAAGCAAAATGCTAACCTTAAAGAATATATATGCTTCTTCAGGGTTAGAGGACATCACAACCCTCGTGATCCATTGCCTAATTACAATATGAAAGGTATGGGCCTTCCTGAAAAATAAGCCTCCCCTAATCAAGCTTCTCTTGATTGTCTCCAGGTGAGACCTATTAATGGGCAGGGAACATTTTAACTCCCATTAACATTACACTTCCTTTCATGGTTGTTGGAACAAATTCTTGTCGTCCTCCCATTCTACTGGGTAAAGTCTTCACTTGCTTTAATACATCAATCAGTTAACCTCAACCTAGTTTAACCCATCTTCTGAGACAGTTTGCTGGAATTACTAAACATGATGCAGTTACTTGGAGCCACAGTTGAGAGAGTTGGGTAAAGGTGGACTCCAAACATGTGTGAGCAGCCCTGAAAAGGTCTCCACACTCCTCACACAAGAGATGTTAGTTCTACCTGAACATCCCATATACCCCAACTAAATAATAATTATGATAATAAAATATAAATAAATAGTGGATAATACCAGTATTGAAGTCTTCCACAATAGAAATTTAGTAAAACTTTGACTAACTGGAATCTAACTGAATTCCTCCACTCTCCATTACTAGATCCTTCATCAACAAATTAAATGAGGAGATATTAACAGATTTTAATTTTGTTCCCAAGTCAGTAAACTCAGAAGACCAGCTCCTTTGCCTTTTATGTCTAGAGAACCATG
>CM053580.1:106690515-106707545 GCA_028627135.1 Pseudochirops cupreus
TATATATATATATATATATATATATATATATATATATATATATATATATATATATATATATATCCATGAATTTTAGGAAGATTTAAAAGCAAGTATTGGAACTTAGACTTTTCTGATTAAGTTAACCAGGCCAGTCAATTAAAACACAACATTCCTCAAGCACAGATAGAAATTTTATCATAATAAGTTACTGACTTAATTGCCTTTATCTTGGTTTAATGTACATCTAGTTTTTGAACAAGACACTATATTAATTTAACTGTATGTGCTTTTTAGCGAATAGTTAACAAACATTTATTAAGTGGTAGTTATCTACAAGGTACCCTTTGCACTGTGGGGTGTCAAAGACAAAAAATAACGCAGCTCCTGCCTTCAAGTTGGGGGATACAACTTGTAGAAAGATAAATAAATACAAGGTGATTTTAGGAAAGAGCACTAACTTTGAGATTGGGGGGGGGGGAGAAACAAAGCAACTTCCCCTATCAAGGACTCTTGAGTTAAACCTTTAACTGAGAAGTAAAAGTCATTTTGCTGAAATGTAAAAAAACAAAAATTTGCAGAAATGTAATTCTTTTCAAAATAAATCCGAGATACAGAGAAAAAAGTTAAAAAAGGTAATTTTGCTTTTCCTTTGTTGACCTATATCATATACAGCTACATACTTATAAAGTCAATTTCTGAAGACTTTCATATATTTTAAAAACTCTAATATCCATAATGGACTGATAGCTTTTTGGAAGATGCAAGAGAATAGCTTATATCTCTATATGTTATTCTGGTGACTGAAGCACCTAGAATAGGGTCAAAGGTGATCCTTTCTGTATAAAAGGAATTTAACTCTAACCAGATTGAATTTTTCAACAACTATTCAGCCCAAATCAGCTCTTTCCAGATAATGCAACAACTATAACTATATGAGATTAAGGAACATGGTTTAATAATTTCTATAACTCCCACAGTTTTTTATCTATGGGAAGTACTTAAATAAGTCATTGTAGATGAAATTAAGTTTCACCCTGACATATTCTGCAAGCCAAAGATGCTATATCTAGCAATTACCTGCATGATATTCTTTTATTGTCACATTGCCAGAGAGAACTCAGTGGATATCATTTTTCCTCATCACCTTTAGAGTATGTTGCTTCCTTTAGCAGGTTTAATATAAAACATAAATATTAATGGTCTTGGCTGAATATAATTATTATCCTAATGGGAATGAATATAGATTGTAGTAAACAGAAAATTCTTTAAGGATAAACTTTAAACAATTATTCTGCACATGAAACAACAAAATAGCCAATAGATAACTGAAAACTAAAATTAGTGAGAAGATGGGAATACCTAGCTGTCATCTAATAATTCATTTATCAAAACTGGATGAATTAAATCACTGGATTTTGAAAGGAGTGACAGATATTATTTCTGAGCTTCTGTCAGAGTGATTTTTGAAAAAAATTAAGGCAAATAGGAGCATTGCTGCAGGACTGGAGATAGGTAAATGTCTCAATTTTCCAAAAGTGAAAGTGGTGAATTCTTGTATTTTTCCTACGTTAGGCTGCTGAGGTTGACATTTCTTATGAAACTTCTAGAAGGCATTATTAGTGTCATTGTTGGTGAGCATTTAGAAAGGAAAGATCTTTCTAAGAGTCAACCTAAGTTCATCAAGGACAGGTTATGACAGACTAAACTCAAATCTTTTTTTGACCGCAAGATCTGGGAAATATCACAGACACAGAAGGCATTTAACAGAGCATGTCATGCTGTCTTTGTAGAAAATACATGTTCTAGATGAAACACAGTCAGATGTATTCAAAACTGATTGAATTGTTTGACTGAAGACTAATCATTTATGAAATTATTTTAAACTGGAGGCAGGTTTCTGCTGGAGTGCTCCAGGTATCTGTCCTTTGACTTTTGTTGTTCAACATTTGATCCATGACTTTGGTGGCACAAATATTACTGTCAAAATTGCTTTAGTTCAATCATATCCAACACTTTGTGATCCTTCTGAGGTTTCCTTGGCAAAGGTATTGGACTAGTTTGTCATTTTTTCCAGCTCATTTTACAGATGAAGAACTGAGGCAAACAGATTAAAGTGACTTGCCCAGGGTCACATATGGATCAAGTATCTGAGGCTGGATTTGAACTCATGAAGATGAGTCTTCCTGATTCTCAGCCCAGTGTTCTATCCACTAAGCCATGTAGCTGCCCTCTTGCTGAAATATAGGTATGTTATGTCTTTTATATTCTCCTGATTTCTTCCATAGTGTTGCCTGGCAAAGTGGTTGTTGCCTCCTTCCAGTGTACTACTTGACATTATTTGGAAAGGCCAAGGTCACCACCTGTATCCTGAGTTATTGCCAGTCATCTTGACTGGCAAAATTAAATACTTAATTTTAAGTATTATTCAAGTGACAAAAAGGAATATATGATTTTAGAAGTATATCTATTGACTGAAATGAGAGGAAAAAAAATCTGTTCCATTCTCCACACTTAGTTTGTTATAAATTATGAAGTCATATGGACAATATACTCTTCCTGCCAATTTATTAAAAGACACATTGACTGTGTATTTTGATTTCTAATAGGTCTGTGAATTAGAGGCCTATTGGATAGCACAGGTAGCAGAAACCATTTAAACATTGTAATTGTATATATGAGTGAAAATTTTCTTGATGCATATTTTCTACTAAGCAGGGGCTTCTTAAGTAGGGATCTCTGAACTTTTTTTTAAAGCATATTTTGATAAATGTGTTCCATTATATTTTTTCTTCATAATCCTGTGCATTTTATTTTCTGTATTAAAAATCTATTCCCACGAAGAGATCCTAAAAATTCATCAGTCTGCATCAAGGGGTTCATGACACAAACAATTCTTAAGAACTGTTACACTAAAGTGTAGTAAGTGATACGAACGAGTTAATTGAACAAAAAAAGTTCCAGTAACTGAAATATTTAATGGATTATTTTAGTACACCTCTTACAACCAGGGAATGTTGTAGACTTTATAGTTCATTAAGAGTAAGTCAGTACATTATGGAATAAATGAAGAACCACAAGGAATAGACACTAATAGAAAATGCCTTTAGGAATGTGTGATATGGTTTTGTTTTATATTTTTTTTTGTTTTATCTCCATAGAATTATTCCCCTCTCAAGGAATGTTTATATCCCATGGATGTAACTTAAAAGATCTGCCTCTTTCTTCCATTGCCATTCTTCCTTCCATATGTCAGTGTAATGAGGTGAAGCTGTTCCCCATATATTGCATAGGAACGATGTTGTGTGTGACTCCAAGGCAGGCAGACTAGAAGTCTCCAGAGTCTCCTCCCCCTACCCTACTCCAAGGGAGGATTTAATTCTTGCTGAGAAGGAAAGCAGGAGGTAGGAGTCAGAAGTTTGACCACTCTGCTCTCCTGAAATATAGGAGGTAGTGGCTTAGAACTGTATCTATCTACTTTCTTAAATATTTTTAGTCTAGATTATGCAGTTTTCAAGTTCAAGCTAAACTCTTGATTGTTACTTCTTAATGGGGAAAGGAAGATCCCAAATTTTACGTCCAAAGCTTAACTTCTTCTCCACCAAGTGCCGATTCCATGATAAACACATGTAGCAAATAGCAAAGAATCTCATTTCTCCAGTTGAAAGAAATTAGAGAAAGTATACATGGGAGGATATATAGGTATGTATCAATATATATGTGTGTGTACACACCCACCCACCCACATGCACACTTCGAGGTATGCATGTCTATGTGTGTATGTATGTATGTATGTATATATGTATGAGAAAATAGAGAGTAAAGGAGCTTTCCCATTGGGAACAAGATAATACAGCTTCTCTACCTAGGCATATATACTTCTTTTGGTATATTTAGCAATCTTCTTGCATAATTGTGCTCATTATTGAAAATCTCAGGCACAAAAACTCTGGTTCCGTCTTTATCTTAACTATTTTTTTCTGTTCTGTATGGCTATTAGGTGTTCAATATATGGTATTTCTCTGGGGGATGGTGTGAGGAGACAATTATCCCTTCTGTACGTATGGCAAGTACCTCTTCAAAGCAGAGAGAGTGAGGCAGTTTAAAATATTTTTATTATTATTGCCCAAATGAATTTAGCTGCGCTACTACAGGAAGTGGATTTTTCTTGTCGTTGATTCAGCCCTGTGATTTTGTAATTGTGGTGAACTCTTTCCACATATTCATATCAACAACTAAGCTGTAACTTAACTATTTTAAAATAATTGTCTGCATCACTAAAGCAGTAACAGGTTGAATGAATCATATCTGTTCACATAGTTTGTTAATGTCAGAGGCTGGACTTGAATGTAGGTTTTCCTGACTCCAAGGCTTATTGTATAACTACTACCTCTCAACAAATTGAATACTATTTTTAAAATAACAAAGGAAATTATTACAAAAACATGGTTAGCTTACCTCATCTACTTTTCATAACTTATATAACAGGATAATTCAGGCACAATCCTGAATTTTAGGACAATCATTAAACGATAATAATGGGAATAATATTCAAACTAATTGCCTTTATGGAAAGATAATTTTGAAAGGTCTAATAAAATTCTCGAGAACATAAAGTTTGGAAAAATGAGATCAGATAATATTTTAACTGGTTATTAAAACATGAGGAACAATGAGCAACTGTAATAGCTGAGTCATCTCAGACATCATTATACCAGGCCTTCTTAAACTGTGGTTTGTGAATCTATTTTTTTAAATATTCTTAAAGCTACATTTCAACATAATTGATTTCCTTTTTAATTATGTGTATTTTATTTTACGTATTTTAAAAATAATGTTCTGAGAAAGAGTCCTTAGGCTTTATTAAGACTGCCAAGGGGTTGATGATATTCAAGGAAGATTATGAAGCCATGTCATACAGGTTATTTTAAAACTATCCAGGCATACATTATTAAGTGGTATAATCATGTAAAGAAAGTCTGAAACCCAGTCTCGAAATGAATGACCTCATAATATTCGTGTTTCTCTATTCCCTAGTTCTTCATAACATGGTCTACCAAAAGCCTGGGTAATTTTGATTAATATTTTATTTCCTTAGCCTATAGTCATAATAACGATAATAAAAAATAATATTTACATTGCAATTCAGAGTTAGCAAAGAAATTTACCTACATTATCTTATCTTATCTTCACAATAAATCTGGAAGATAGGTGACATTTTTATTATCCCCATTTGACTGATGAGAAAAGGGGCATACAATTTGTAAGTGTCTGAGGTAGACCTTGAACTCACAACTTCCTAATTCTAACACTCTAGCTGCTAGGGCAAGTTCCCTCACTACTTCTTTTCTGTCTTTTAATACTTCTGATTCTGCTAAACTCTGAAGATAAAGTGTATAGCAATGTGTTATATAGAAAACATATGGGATGATAAAATTTCCCTTACACTGTAGTGATACCTCAAATAATATTCATAGGCTCTGGAATATCCACTGAAATGACGCTAAATATTGTATCACTTTATTTTCTTCTTATTTATTCATATCATTTATTTATTTTCCTGTTTATTTTTTTATTATTTATATTAATTATAGGATAAAGAAGAGATATTTATCTGTGTGTGTATGTATAGGGGTTCAAGGTTGTGATTCTCACAACTATCACCAGGATTTCTCTTCTTGGATTGGATCTGATTTGCTCACCCACTCCAGAAAGACAAAATGGTTCTTAAAGGAGCTGGCCATTTTCCTACAACTCAATCTTAGGGTCCTAAAAGTATCCCTGGTGTTTGGGTGCTATGCACTTACTTGTATGAACCTAGAAGTGAGGCCTTTGAGTAGTGGAACACATTTATCTGAGAAATTACATATCTGAACACTTTGTTGTACTTGGTCTCCTCGGGGAATAGTTTATAGCAAATACTACTATGTGAGAACTTCTGGGCTTGTCCACTCTATCTGAGTGAAGTTATTTCTCTGCTACTCTCAAGATGCTAAGCATTTAAGCTCTTTTAACTAACAAAAATCTTAACCCTGAATTTTATAATTTCCTAGTTCTGCTCTCTAGTCTGATCACTGAGGGAGCATTATACTTTTTAAGTGAAAAATAATCTTCTAAAGCCTGAGATCTACAATGCAAGTCTTTTCTCTTAAGCCATGAAGAACTATAAAAAGTAAAATATGTAAGCCTCTGAGGGATTTTCATTTCTCTCAAGCTGTCTATACCACTTGAGAACAAGTCAGCCTGTACTTGGAAGCACTTCAAATGGCTTTCTCCAATCAGTTCTCAGTATCAAAAGTTGCCTTCATTCAGATCGGCCCTTAGTGTCAACTAAAGAGCCTGTTCGACTCTAGTTAGCTGGTCTCAGCCCAAAGCAATGACTATTATCTTCCATCTCTGCTCTATTTCTCAGTTTCTATTTTTCAGTTCTGTAATTTTCTCATCTCCACCAATCCAATGCAATAAACATTAAGTACCCCTTATGTGCCAGAGAGTATGCCAGTCACTGTCAGGCCCTTCTGGCTTTGGCATGCATGTTTCTTATGCCAGCTTCTACTTTCTCATTCCTCAGTTCTCTTTTGACTGTTCAAAGACTCCCTTGCCTTAAATCATGGACTCTTCATCTGTAATGACCTACTGCTCACTAGGTTGAGAAACTTAAAATCATTAATTTTGCCATGCGTTCCAGATATAGTCAAGGTATGCCTGGCTCATGGGCCCCAAAATGGTTTTTTTTTAATCATTACACAGAATTTCATAGCAATAAATGTATTTGTTTATAGATTAGCTACTGGAAAAATATATTAAAGCTATTTTAATTTTTTTAAGCAAATGTATTTATTTTTTTGTTGCCATCACTGACTGGTGAGTATGGTTGTTGTTGAGGAGGCTACTTTCATTCAATTCTTCTTAGGTGTCTCTCCTCAAATACAGCTATCTAAAGTGCTGCTTTAATCTCAGAACTATGTTTCATCTCAATCTAATTTCTCTGTGTTGCTCACATAAATATAAGGTTTTGGCCCCTATCAGTAAATAATCTACATAAGGGAGAGGTAGTGTCTTACAGAGAGACAGATAGATAGACAGACAGACTGACAGACAGGCAGATAGATAGACAGACAGAGAGATAGATAGGTAGATAGATAGACAGATATGGATACAAATATATGTACAAGCTACTACAACAAAAATCACCTAAAGGTTTTTGAGATAATTGTGATAGTTCAGGTGAAATTATTTTTTGTCATTATGTCTTTGCCTCAATTATAGTCTTAAGGAAAATTTTAAGTGTACTATATTCTATTTTTCAAATGTAGACAAATACACTCATCATGACAAAACAGGAATCTGATAATTATGATCATCTGTGCATGTTTCTCTCTATAATGGTAATGAGAATTTGAAGATCTTCCCTGCCCCTTAATAGGCCGAATGTAATCACATGAAGCCTGTAGTGGAAGGAATTTGCTGAATGGGTGGAACAGGAAGTTGGTCAGAGCTGGTAGTTAGAGCAGTTACAGATGAGGAAAAGAGAGGATGCAGGCAAGCAGACAGCCAGGATTGTGAGTGTTTGTGGGAAGGCCAGAGCAGGAGGAAGGATTTGGAATGGTATTGCTCCCTGCAGTGATAAAGTATATTTATTTCTTTGTTGCTATAATGTATTCTAGTTTCTGGCATTGGGATTTGTCTTTCTGGTGTCTGAATAAATGTTTTGCTTCTGTCTTCTATTTGGAAAATATGTTATGTTTTGTGATTCAGAACTAACAGTGGCCTATTCATAGTCACTATTGGTGCTGGGAATATTGCCTTGGCCATACATCCCCACCGCCTTTTCACCATCCAGAAGCATCCAAGGTTCATGAATGGAGTGATGTCATTTATTTGTGGTGCTAAATTTTGCTTGCATCTTCACAGCATCAACGGATCATCTATTAGTGGCTTCTTTACAAATAAACTTTTCAAGTCCTGTTACATTATGGGGAAGATACTGTTCAAAACAAAACAAAACAAAATAGATTACTGGAATTGAGATAAAGTATGATTCTTATTAATGTTCTGTTGAAGTAACCTCATCTAGTAACAAAGGTTGGTTCCCAGAATTAGGGTGCTTTTTCACAGAAAATCTCACGTGGAGAGTCAATGAGACAGGACTTTAAAATGAAAGGATACATTGTCTTTTTCTTCCTAATTTCCCTCTATCTTAAACACATAGTTTCTGGTTTTTCCCCTAATACTTGGTATCCCATATCTTTGCTAACTGATATTACTGAAGGTTTTGAATCTTCCATCATGTTAAAAAAAATAACATTTGTTTTTAAAACTTTGATTTCCAGATTTTTTCCCTTCTTTCCTCCTCACACCCCTACTGGGAAGATAAGCAATTCATTATAGGTTGTACATGTGTAGTGACCCAAAATGCTTCCAGAGTAGTTATATTGTGAAAGACTATATTTTCTTCCGTTATATCCCACCTCTCACTTATTCTATTTTCTCCTTTGACTCTGTCACTTTTAGAAAGCGTTTGCTTCTAACTACCCTCTCCCCCAATCTGCTCTCCCTTCTATCATCCCTCTTCTTGTCCCCTTCCCCCCTACTTTTCTGTAGGATAAAATACCTAATTGAATGTGTATGTTATTCCCTCCTTAAGCCAAATTCAATGAGAGTAAGGTTGAGCCATTCCTTTTCACCTTCCTGCTCTTCTGTTCCATTGGAACAGTTTTCTCTGGCCTCTTTTATATGAGATAAGTTACTTCACCCAATTGTGCTACCTTCCTCCTCCATAACAGAAATAAATGAATAAACTTTTTTAAAAAAAGATTGCTTGAAAGTCTTCTATTTCAATTAATGACCATATATTCCCCTGAAGCAGTATACACAGTTTTGCTGGGTAGGTTATTATTGGTTTTAATACTAGCTCCTTTGACTTCTGGAATATTATATTCCAATCCCTTCTATCCCTTAATGTAGAAGCTGCTAGATCATGTGTTATTCTGATTGTGTTTCCACAGTACTCAAATTGTTTCTTCCTGACTTCTTGTAATAATTTCTCATTGACTTCCCAGGAGTTTACTTTTTGGGATCTTTTTTAAGAGGCAATCAGTGAATTCTTTCAATTTCTATTTTGCCCTCTGGTTCTAGAATATCAGGGCAATTTTCATTGAGAATTTCTTAAAGGATGATTTGTAGGCTCTTTTTTGATCATGGCTTTCAGGTAGTATAATAATTTTTAAATTATCTCCCCTGGATCTAATTTCGAGGTCAATTTTTTTTTTCCCCAATGAGATATTTCACATTGCCTTCAATTTTTTTTTCATTTGTTTGGATCTGTTTTATAGTATCTTGATTTCTCATAAAGTCATTAGCTTCCATTTGCTCCAATCTAATTTTGAAGGAATTATTCTCTTCAGTGAGTTTTTGAAATTCCCTTTCCATCTGGCCAGGTCAGCTTTTTAAGGCATTCTTCTCATGATTGGCTTTTTGGGCCTCTTTTACCATTTGAATTAGTTTATTTTTTAAGGTATTATTTTCTTCAGCCAGGCTGTTGACTCACTTTTCATCATTTTCTTGCATCAATCTCATTTCTCTTTCCAATTTTTCCTCCATTTCTCTTACTTGATTTTCAAAATCCTTCTTGAGCTCCTTTATGGCCTGTGACCGATTCATATTTTACTTGGAAGCTTTTGATGTATTAGTTTTGACTTTGTTGTCTTCTTCTGGTTCTATGGTTTGATCCTCTTTGTCCCTAAAAAAGAATTCTGTAGTCTGATTGTGCTTCCTCTGTTTGGTCATCTTGCCTGCCAATTACTTGACTTTTGAGCTCTCTGCCACGGCAGAACTCTGCTTCCAGACTGGACAGAGCTCTGTCCCAAATTGCTGTGTTTTTTCTGCTGTGTCAGAGCTACTGTCAGAGCTATAAGGAGGGCACCCTCTCTATAGCCTCCACAAGTTCTGACACACTGGGATTCTCCATCCTGGGAGCACCACCCAAGATTACAACCCAGATCCAAGCTGGTCAAAGCAAGAGAGATTATCCTCTGAATGGTCACTTCATCTCCCTGTGACCTGTAGGCCAGGAACTTGGGAGGCAAGTGCCATTTCAGTGCCACCTCTGCCACCCTGGGGCAGGAGCCAGACCACACTCTTCTCTCACTCTGGATCAACAGGATTTCCCACTGATTTTTCACTTTCTCTTCTGTATTTATGGGTTGAGAAGTCTGGAAACTACCACAGCTGCTGGTGATTCCCTCTTCTGAAGTCTTCTCCAGTAGGTCTGGGCTGCTGATCATACCCCAGCCCCCCAAGGTCTGGGCCCACAAAGTTCTCCCAGGACTGTGCTCATCTCCCACCCTGGTGTGATAGACCCTTCCACTTGGCCTGCCAGCCTGCCATCAGTGGGAAATTTGTTTCTATCTGTCACTTTGCGTAGCTCTAAAATTTGTTTAGAGTCATTTTTTTTTACAGGTATTGCAGGTAATGGTTGATGTGGGAGCTGAAGCAAGTTCCTGCTTTTACTCTGCCATCTTGGCTCCAATCCCTTGTTGGTTACTATTGTGACATCAAACAAGTTAGAAGAACTTGTGATGGATTATATTTACTAAGAAGTTCCAGTAGCATTCCTGAAAGCAAAGCATTTCTTTTGTAGATGGATAAAAAAAAAAAAAGATCACCAAGACCCTAAATTCACAAGTTTGCTTATGTTTCTTTTATGCTTGCTTGTTATTAGCTTATACTTTTATTATGTCCTCTCTGTGGAAACCTGTCCTCCCATGCCTGGGAAAATTTCTATAAATAGTCATATTTAAACTACAGAATTATTCCCTTCCCAAGTACAATATGTTCTTTTATCTTTCAGAGGTATCAAAGCAAGATTCTTAAAGTCTGACACCATTATGTCTTACATTTTAACACAATATTTTCTTGATTCTACTGTTTTTAGCATATGGTTTCCTTGATGTGATCGGCTCTGAGTAAGGAAATTTTTTTTATTCATCACTACTTCTGAAGATTGGCACAGTCTTTGAAACTTAGAGTTTGAGTCTTCCAATTCTATTTATTAAAACAAAAACAGTGATAAAAGTGATAACACGGTGATAAAAGCCATCTTCTAGAATGTGATATTTCAATTTTTTGAATAGTCCTAAATAATTTACCACATTTTTCAAAGGCTAACTCGTAAATATGTATGTATGCATACATACACATATATGTGTGTATGTGTTATATGTATGTTGTGTATATATTCATATAAACACACACTGATTTGCATATATATATATATACAGGTACGTAGAATATATAAATATACATATATCAAAGCATTGAGGAATATACAACATATACATATATATATTATGTACTGATAGCTTGATGGCTATGCATCATACTATACATAATCACACATATAAATATATAGGCATACACATACATACATACACACATATACGCACATATATAAAAAGACACTCACAAGTAGCTAAGTTTTGTAGTGGATAGAGCACTAGAGGTAGAGTCAGAAAGATAGGAGTTCAATCCTGTCTCAGAAATTGACCAGATGTGTAATCCTGGGCATCACAACCTCTGTATGATTTAGTTTTATAATTCATAAAGTGAGAATAATAGTAGTAACTATTTCACAGGGTTCTTGTGATGATCAAATAAGATAACACTTTGCAAAAAGGAGCTACCTTTTGGGATTTCTGTGAAGATAAAATTATTTGCAACCTCAAAGGTTTATATACATTATAGCTATTACATGTTTAGATAGATAGATAGATAGAAAAATAGATAGATAGATAGATGTGAGTATACAGATATGTTTATACATGTACACACATATGTATTATATATATGCACATATATGTGCATATTCAAGTTTCCAACCCATCTGCAACTTTATTTTGAATTTTTCAGAACATTGAAGAAAGACAAAGGTCAGGCAAGATGGAAAGAGAAAGAATGAAGAGATGAGGAAAGATTTTCCTGAGTTAACTGGACAAAAGTTAGCAGAAAAAGGAAGTGGCAAAGGATTAAAGCAGAAGTGTGCAAGTGCCAGACAGAGAAAAGGAAAAACAATTTCCCTGAGGAAGAGGTAAGGAGATAGAAGAGACTCCTCAAGCTAATCACCAAGTATTTCTAAAGGTCCAGAATAGCTTATTTTCAGCCAGCAATGTGTTGGATGCAGTAGGATTGGGAAATGGAGAGGAAAGTAATAAATGACCTTAGACATTCTTGAACATATCATCTTGCACCTTCTGAACTCCCATATTACACATTCCCTTTTCATTCCTTTAACAGAACTTATCACATTTTAATTATGTGGATTTCTTATCTGCCATACTAGAAGATCCTTGAGTACAAGAGCTCTTTGTATTCCTCATTGTATATGTTATGTTACATATCACAGTGCCCTTGCCTGCACTTATTAAGAATTCAGTAAATTTTGAATAGATGAATAGGAAGTTGGTTGCTCTATGCATCCTACCATTTGTTTATGTAGGACATTCTTTCTTTTTCTTTGCTTTTTTTTTAAAAATACTGATCTTAGATACATCTTCCCCCCAATTTACTTATATCCAAAGAACACAAAAGAGGATTCTATATGAAACTTTGACTCTTCATTTCATATTACTAGCTTGAAAAATGAAAGTATATCATACAATATGCCATATGATATCCTACTAAACTATGCTATGCCATAGAATAAAGATAACAACACAACATAATATAACAACGTATCATGCATAATATATTATTTTAAGTATGTAATACAATTTCACGTAACTTTTCAAGTAACTTTTCTGTGATTCCTTATGAACTTCCTTCTGTTGTTTTTTGTGCATTAAAAAAAAGAAAAGATAGTATGCCCTCCTTTTTTGCTCCACTATTGCTAAATGGCTAATGTCACTTCTTCTGAGCTGTCCCTACTAATTCAATTCACTGAGAGAAAGGGGAAAATTCTGTAATAGTAAGAAGTATAGTCAAGCAAAATTAAGCCACACCATAGCTATGCTTCTGTGTGTGTGTGTGTGTGTGTGTGTGTGTGTGTGTGTGTGTGTGTGTAAATATATATTTGTGCCTGCATCTTGTGTCCAGTCTCTGCTAGGAAGTAGAAAATATGTTTCATCACTGATCCCCTGGGGAAAGTCTTGGTCATTGTATAGATGAGTGTTCTCAAAGATTTCAAAGGTTTTTATTTCTTTCTTTACAGAATCATTTTCCTTGTGTAAATCACTTTCCTGGTTCTAGTCACTTCACTCCACCCAGGATTTTCTGAAATATCTCCTTTGTCAGTATAGATGGTATGATAATATTCCACTGTAGTTTTATGTCGTAATTTGTCTAGCCATTCCCCACTTATGTAAGAGACAAAAATCCCCATAGATTTTCATTCCTTTCCTTTTTTTCCACCTTTTAATCTCAACTTTAGGGTTAAGAAATTCATTTTATTTGTGATCCCTCTCTCTGGTAAATATTTCCCTTTTGAATTCTGTCTCCCTCGTTTTTCTCATTGCTGAATTTGATATATTTCTTCAACAAACTCTTTGTGTGTGTGTGTTCGTGTACTTCCAGCCCTCCTTTAGATATTTTAAAGTAGATTCATGTGATCCACACTTTCTCTACTCCTTCCTATATTTTTGTTGCACTCTCCATATGAGAAATGGCAAGCTTCATCCATTTCTGCCTCATTTCTATATTAGTACTATATCATCCTATAACTTCCTCCAATTTTAAGAATAAATTTATCTTTCTGGATTTATCTGGTTTTAGCCCTATTCTATCAAAGATCCATTTCCCCCCTTTAAGATAATTTTCAGTTTTTCAGGGTAAGTTATAATCAGTTTCTTTCAGAACATTATATTTCAAGTTATGTTCTGACTTCTCATAGAATGTACCATGATTCCAACTGTAGTGTCATGGGTTTTTTTTTGTTTGTTCTTTTGGATGCTTGCAATATTTTTACTCTGACATAGAAACACTGAGTTTTAGCTATTGGTTTATTGGGGACTTTTTGAAATGTTAATGTATTCTTTAAGTAATTAATTTGCATTCAGGTTCTAATAGATCTGGGGAGGTTTCATTTATGATTTCTTTATAGTGTCAAAGATTTTTTTTTAATCATTGTTGATTTTATTGTTTTCAGGAAGTTCAATGATTCTTAAATTCTCTCTCCGTAAATTGTTTTCCAAGTCATTTATCTTGTATTTGTTCTGTTCATTTTTTAAAAATTTTGTTCTAATACTTCATGTTTACTCAATGGATTCTTGATTTCTATTATTTTCATCCTTAGTTCCAGAAATGCCATTTCTTAGATAATGTTTACAATATTTTTTCCTAAGTTACTTATCCTCCTTTCAATTCTTTTATTCCAATGGATTTTTATTTCACTATTTTAAACTTTTTCTTGCTTCATTTCTTTAACGTATTTATGTAGTGCTTGTGGAAACACATTTTTTTTCCTGTGAATATCTGCTTGTAGTTGGCATGTAGTTAGATTTGCATTTTTTTTAAAAAAATGCTATATTTGTGCTTTTCTTTCCTCTTATCTCCAGCTTTTGTTCCTAAGTTGAGACTTTTTATAAGATCAAGGATCCACCCCCCCCTACTGCATTTTGGGTGGAGTAAACATGTTTTTTTAATATTTAGTATTTTATTTTTTCATAAGTTACATGTGAAAACAATTTTTATCATTCAGTTTTAATCTTTAAGTTCTGAATTCTGTCCATTCCTCTCTCCCTACCCCACTCCTCACTGAGAAGACAAGCAATTCAATATAGGTTATACATATGCAGTTATGCAAAACATTTCCATAAAAGCCACTTTGTGAAAGAAAACAGACCAAAAACAAAAGAAAACAAAACACATAAAGAAAAACAAAGGAAGCAAAAAAAAAGTATGCTTTAATCTGTATGCAGACACCAAATATTCTTTTTCTGGGGATAGATAGCATTTTTCATCCTAAGACCTTCAGAATTGTCTTGGATCATTGTTTTGCTGAGAATAGCCAAATTATTCACAGCTGATCATCTTACAATATTGCTCTTACTTTGTACACAGTGTATTTTTGCATCAGTTCAGGTAAGTTTTTCCAGGTTTTTCTAAGAGCATCCTGCTCATCATTTCTTATAGTACAATAGTATCTCATCATAATTACATGCCAAAATTTGTTTAGCCATTCCCTAATTGATGGACATCCTCTCAATTTCCAATATTTTTGTCACCAGAAAAGAACTGATATAAATATTTTTGTATGTTTTGATCCTTTTTCTTTTCTTTTCTTTTTTTTAACCTCTTTGAGGATATAGCCCTAGTATTGCTAGATGAAAGCATATGCATGGTTTTATAGCCCTTTGAACATAGTTCCCAGTTGCTCAATGGAATGGTTGAATCAGTTCATGACTCCACCAACCAGTGGGGCTGGGACTGGGCTGGCCTGACCTGGCCTGGGCTGTGCTATGCTCCACTCTCACCCAGGTGAGACAGACTTTTCCTGCTAACCTTCTAAGTTGTGTCTTTGGCATCTGTGGGCTGAGAAATCTGGAGATCGCCTCTGCTACTGTGGATTCTGTTGCCCCAAGGCCTGCTCCTGGTTAGTTTGGGGCTGCTCTATGCTGGTGCACTATCGTGCTGGATTGTGGTTCTCTCTCAATTTAGTGCAACAGACCCCTTTCCCGCTGACCTTCTAAGTTGTCTTGGGCTGGAAAATTGTTTCATTACACTTTTTTGTGTGTTCTGCCACTCTAGAATTTGTTCAGTCATTATATAAAGGTATTTGGAGGGCTTTGGGGAAGAGAGCCAGTGAATCCCTTCCCATCTATGTTCTGCCCTCCCTAGAGTGATGATTTTTGCTTGGTCTTTTGCTAACTCTTTTGTGTTGATGTACTGATTGCCACTTCTATATTTTGTCCTTAGTGATATTTGAGGCTGAATATTTCAGAGTTTTTTTCCCCTAAAACCTCAGGAAACATTGTTAGAAGTCTAAGAATCCTTGGCCGGGGTTTTCCTGCCTGTTGTTTCTGGGTCCCCAGAGTCGTTACTTTGGGTTTTCCTGACAAGATTGTACTTTTCTTAATGGGGACCTTTGCTCTTATTGTCTCAGATACAAAACATGGTATCCTCCATGTGTTAGGTTCTATGCTGGCCCATGCTAGCTCTTGTTCTGCTTGGTAGAGAATTCAGGTAAGGGCTGGAGGAAGACCTTTCCTCTTGGATTTGTGCTGTTATCTGATTTTTGTGTTTAGTTCCCAGGTGGAAGATGTCGCACTAGTTTTTCACTCGATTTATTGGAGAATTAAGGAGCCTGTCTTCTGTTAAGGCAGCCACCTTGGAGTATGGGGCATTCTTAAATATTTACACTTTAAGGATTTTTTTCTCTCTCGCTCCAACATATGTACCTATACATGTAAAAAATGTTAGCAGATTGAAGAAATAGCTATCAGAAAATTCTCTTATTGTCTTCCAGTGATTCTCCTGCCTCCAAACAGGAAATTTTTAGATGTATGGTTCTATCCCAACTTTGGTTTAGAAAATGAAAATCCTTATTTCTGTCAAGTTAGAGTGTTATCTGCAGCTCTATTATGAAAATTGACAATTTATTAATTTAAATAAGATACTATAGCTATCCAGAGGATGGTCATCCTTTAAATACATAGTAGCCTGCTAGAAAATTAAGATTATAATTCATACATGAATTTTTTGAATTATATTACTGAAAATTTTGCTTTTACCATATCCTCTTTAATTATTTATGTTTAACATTCTTTTTTTTAAGAGCTTGAGTTCTGAATTCTTTCCTTACCCCTCACCCCCTCCCTGACCCACAGAGAAGGCAAGAATTATTATATCAATTAGACTTGTGAAATCATGGAGAGCATATTTCCATATTAACCGTATTTCAAAAAAGCAAGGAAAATAAAATGAGAAAATTATGCTTCAGTTTACACTCAGAGTTTATCAATTCTCACTTTCATTTTGTCTTAATGGTAGATATTAATGGTGATAAAAATAAAGAAAATAATAGTTTAAATAAATTACTTTAATAATATAGGTAGAAA
>CM053580.1:106708045-106765545 GCA_028627135.1 Pseudochirops cupreus
CATATGTGAAACGACCAACTTTGATATGCTTGACTCTTCTCAGTAACGCAAGGTTATAAGATAACTCTTAAAGACTCAGGATGGAAGGATATGTCTACATTCAGAGGAAGATCTAGAAAGAACAGAGTTTAAATGCAGACTGAAGCAAACTACATGCTCTCTTTCTTTTCCATGTTTGGTTTTGTTTCCTCTTTCCCATTGTTCATTCCTTCAGTTACTACCCTTATTTACAACCAGACTAATGTCTAATGTGAAAGTATTTGCAGATCCCATACTTGATTGCATGCTGCCATGGTGGGGAGGGGAAGGAGGGAAAGGAGGGAAGAAAATTTGAAGCTCAAGGGATTGTGCGATTGAATCTTGTAAACTAAAAGTAAACAAACAAATCAATTTTTAAAAAAACAGAAAAAAAAGAAAAAAAAAGAAGGTTTTATCTCATTAAGCCATAATCTGCCTGCTACCGATTCATTCTAGTTGTGTTCTCTTGGGTCAAGCAAAATAAGTTTAATCCCACTTTTGTAAACTAGCTTTGAAACGTTTGAAGATAACTTGATGTTCCCTTTAAGTCGTATTCCCTCTACCATAACTATACTCCTGAGATGATTGCAAGTCTTTTCTTCATGTTAATTACCTTCCTTTGAATCCCCACTAATTTAGTATTTCTCCTAAATTAAGACCTCCAAGATTATATATTGTACTTCATATGTCCCTGAACTATGGAAGAACACAGAGGAATAATCTCCTAATTTCTGATCAATATACAGGAATTGTTGTGTTTGTCCTTCATTATCAAAGAGGATCATGGCATCAAGGAAATAATGACATGACTTGCAGTCGACTTTGATTTGAGTGATGGAGGGCTCTGCAAGGTCACCAGCCTCTCTTTCTCCGCTAGAGCCATCTGGATCCAGTAAGGAGACATTCATCAGGATGACTGGAGATGACCCAGGATGTAATGGGAGACCCTGACCCTTTTAAGCTAAGACCTTTTCATGTACTCACTTATGGGCAATGCCCATTCAGTGAACAGGCCTCTTTAAGAAGTGAGTCAAAGGATGGCTTCTTTAATTAGAAAATGAAAAAAAATCAAGTAGGGAGGGGAAGACCCTCAGGGTTGCTGTTCCAAAAACAAATTTACCTTTGACATTCGCTCAAACCCAGGAGGGCCCAAAATACAGCCATTAAGTGGAGCTTAGATAGGGACCTATTGTAGTTCAATCAATCTTTGAAGCTCATAGATTGGAGCACAGTAAGTCCCTCCTCAAGCTCCACATACAATATGCAGCCTAAAAATACACTAGTTGGGCCATTGTATAAATGCTGGTAACTTCAGCTACTGGAGAGGCTGAGGCAGTTAATCACTTGAGGCTGGGAGTGGTAAGTTGCTGTGGTTTAAAACTGGCATCAGTATGGTGAGCCTTTGAGCTATGTAGACACAAAATTGCCAAAGTAAGAACAAACCAGCCTAGGTCAGAAATAGAACAGGTCAACATTAAAGGAAGAGGAGGAGGAGAAAAAGAAGATGACAAAGAAAGAAGAGAAATATTACTGTAGCATGTTTTTGATATGTTACATTCTTGAAACCTAATGAGTTTGCAACCCAATAGAAATGCCAAGACTTTTATAAATTCATTGTTGTCTAGTCACATTTCAGCCATTTCATACCTGTGTAATTGGACTCAAATTAGATTTGAACAAATTCTGATATCTGAATCCGCTATTCCTTTCAGTTTCATGTTATTCAAAAATTTGATAGGCATGCCATCTATAATGTTTGAGTTACTAACATACTAATCAAAAAATGTTAAGCAAAATTGGGAACTCTACCAGACAACTCCTTTGCACAACTCCATTTGAAACCTTCCTTTGGGTTGACAGGGATTCACTAATGTACCATTTTTGGTTGCTGTCACATAACGTCTTTCAAACACACCTCACCTGACATTTTTCCATCTTGACAAGTATATTAGAACTTTTTCAAATGAGTTGCTAAAATGTATAAAATATATACTATTCTTTGAACTGTCAGTTTATAAAGGAAGTCATCTTGAGGGACCATCTAGTATACATGCCATATATATCTGTGCAGAAATTCTGGTCCCAGCATTCCTGGAAAGTGGTCATCCAAATCCTTTATGAAGGTTGCAATGTAAGAACTTGCTCACTGCAAGAAAGTCCATTCCACTTTGCAAACAGTTAACATATTTTCCTTATACTGAGGCTTAACTATACCTTACAAATACATTTCTACTTCTTGCTTCCTAGGTAAGTTACATCCCTCTTTTATATGGTAACACTTCAAATCCTTGTACATGTCTATTAAATGTTCCCTAATTATTTTATTGAGTTAAAGAATCCAAAGATCTTTGAAAGGATCCACTTAATGTCCCTATCTACAACATTCAATTTCTCTTGACATGCTCCATCTTGTCAACCTCCTTTCAAAGTTGTAGTACTTAAACCTTTATACAATATTCCACATGTTGTCTGATAAGGGTAGATACCAGTGGGGAGATTTTACTCCCCTTGTCCAAAACACTATATATCTCAAGTTTAAGTTTGCAATTTTTTGTCAATCATATTTTTATGAACTCATGATAGTTCATATTCATTAGTATTTTCTTTTATGGGTGCTAAAAATTCATCATTTTTGTAATGCATGTATACATACGTACACGCACACATATATATGTATGCATGCATGTATATATGCATATATAATTGTATCAGAAATGCAGTATTCACAATGCCTACAGTAACTATAAATCTGCTGATATGATTATTAATCACAAAATGTAACAGGCTCTCTACAAAAGAAATAAAGCTAGAGCACTCATTTAAATACCAGAAAACTGAGTCCCAAAACCAGAAAGTCAAAGCCAACACAGTAGTTACGAAGTTGGAACATGTAGTTAGAGTAGTAAACACCCACATTCTCAAGCCTTCAGAACATGACAGGCTATCTCAGGCAAAGATCCTCCTCTCCTCACGCACACAACTGCTCAGCATCCAGGCAGCTTGCTCCCAGCAGCTCGGCCCCTGGCAATTTCCATCCCTGGCAGTCCTCAGCAGGAGTCCTTAACAGAGATTCTGACCCGCTCAAAGCAAAAGGAGTTCACAACCACAGCCGCTGCCTCTGCCACCACTTCCAGTCAGCACCACACAGAGACTAGCTTGGTTCTGGGGTTCTCTTGCTCCACCCCTTCCTGCTACATCAGCAAGTTCAAGGGGTCTGGAAGATCTTCAAATTCCAGTACCTACAATAACATGTGTATATACACATATATGTTTGCATACATACATATATGCACATATATGTACATATTGTCTTTAGCATTTGCTCATCTCCTGTCTTTCTCGCATCTCTTCCATCATTTCTGATTTTTTAATGTTTACTAGAAATAGTTCAGAAATCACAGCTTCCAAGTTCTTACAGTTCCTTTCACATGGTTTGTCTCGCCTAGAACCTTGAAATTGCTGATATTAGTCAAGTCTACTTATCATCTGCTCATATGTATTGGGCTTTAATTACTTAAATACTAGTTCTATCTTTCTAAATCAGGATTGTTAGACAAAACAGAAGCAAAAAGGAGTTGAATATTTCTACCTTCTATTCACCATCTCTCATCATTATCTCATTCCTAACAAGCAATAAACCTAAGTTTTATTTGATCTTCTTTTTATCACCAACATAGTTGAAAAAGAATTTTTTTCTTATCATTCATTACAAGACCTTGGTGATAGGACATTATTAATCTCCATGTGATTGCACTGAACTAAGCATTGTGACTACAAATACAAACAAACAAGAAAGTCTGCGCCCTCAAGGAGCTTAACAAGGAGGCGACATAGAAAGGAGAACCGGAAAGTGAGGAGGAGGGTGGTCTACCCAAGTCAGGACCATGTGATAGGTGAGGAGAAAGAAGAGGATATAGGAGTAAGAGAGGTGAAGCATGACAGAAGTCTTTCCTAAAATGCTAATCCTGGGGAATGAGTCACCCTGAAGGAGAGGAGGGCATCAGGCAATATGAAAGGCAATAAAAAGAAGTAATCTGGAGAAAGTCCAGGCTGTGAATTACATCATTCTGTCCTTCAGTGTTCCTTACAGCCCTTATTCTTATAGGACAATAGCATTCCTTTGAATTCGGTCTTAGTTACATCTTCCTACATTTTTAGTTTAAAGCCCTCTTCATCATTTTCCAGGAATGACTAATCAATACAAAGTGCAAGTCTCTCTACTACTTGACATGTACTTAGCTACTCATTATAAAATAATTGGAGCATTGGGTTTCATGAAGGAGGCTTATGGTTGAGATTCAAGGTAGTTTCCACCATCCATATAACAGCACTGTTTTATCAGACAATACTAAACAACTTTTAAGATTTTATTTGTCTCCCTCTTCGTCAAGTGATTTTTCTTTTTTTTTTTTTATATGTTTGATTTTACATCAGATGTGTCAAACTCAGACACAGGCCACATTGCAACCACAACATTCCCATGTGAGGAACGAGATTTAAATATAATTGGCACGTATTTAACAAAATTAAAAAATAACATAGATAATGTTAATCTGTGATTTTCTAAGTTAATATGCCAGGCCAGTTTCATGATTCCCATTTTTATGAGTTGGATACCACTGCTTAAATCACTGACTGAGTAACCATTCTAATGCATGGTTTTGATCATGCTGCTAATTTACTCAAACAACTTCACTAGCTTCCCAAAACCAAAAAGATCTTGGGATTCAAGACCCTCCAGAATTTCACTTTAATTTACCTATTTTTTAATTAATAGCATCAGAGCACGGAATAGAGTCCTGCCAAGTTCAAAGAAAGAAAATCTCTTGAATTTCTCTTCTTCCTTAAAACTCTGACTCAGGGATCACATCCTCCATATTTACTCTGAGCTCTCTCCTCTGAAGATAAAGTGATTGTTCTTAATTCTAATTTCTTATAACACTTCTCCTTTGTGCTTATCTCATTCTGATTTATATTTAACTTATTTGTGTCTATGTTTATACCCTCTACAACTGTGAGCTACAGACTATGTGGCATCATTCTCTGGATTACTAATATCTAGACGATGCTCTGCAACAGCGGAGTCCATTAACCATATATTGAGTCTAATCATGTGAATCCGAATCATTTTCTGAATGCTTTGATTTTTCTAAAATTAATTTTTATTACAAATTTGAGAATATTTTCTTTGATTATATTTTAAGCAAAAACAAAAACAAATTGATAATTTTTTTTTCTTCCTTTTTTGCTGGTGGCAGAGGGTCAAAGATATCTATGTCTAAGAGGCAACATAGTGGAGTAAAATATCTTTTTCACTTGTGGGTCAGTTGACCTTATTTGCTAGTCAAACTGTACCATCCATTTCACTCATGTCTGACTGTTTGTGGCCCCATTTGGGATTTTCTTGCCAAAGATACTGGAGGGTTTGCCTTTTCTTTTTCCAGATCATTTTACAGATAAGGAACTTAGGGAAACAGGGTTAAGTGACTTGCCCAGGGTCCTGTAACTAGTAAGTGTCTGAAGCCAGATCTGAACTCAGGAAAATGATTTTTCCTGACTTCAGCCCTTGTACTTTATGCTCTATACCACCTAGCTGATCTATCCATTTACTATGTGATATTAGATACATTTCTTCATATAATTTTTATATATGGCCAATGTTGGAATTTGTTTTGCTTGAATATCAATATTTCTTACAGTGTCTTTCTATTTCTAATAGGGGTGGGGTAGAAGGTGGGAGGGAGAGAAAGCAAATACTTTGTGAATTAAAAAAAAATAATTTTCAAAAAAAAGATTTTGTTTAAGATCTCTTGGCCTTAGTTTACTCATATGTAAATTGGGGGTAATAACTCCCTTATTCATCCCACACAATTCTTACAAGGATCAAATTAAATTAAATAATGCAGACAAATCACTTCATAAACCATATGGTATTACTGAAATTTAAAATATGATTTCCGTTTATTATCACTATTTATTTGGATAATATACACACATTTATGTGTGTATGATTAGTATCCGGAGACAAAAATTATATGTATATATAAAATAGTTTTGATATATTTGTTTCTGGATATCTATTATTATACATAATTTTTATAATATATTCATCTCTGGATACCAACTGTTACATTTATATAGATACCAATCTAGGAGAATAATTATCTTTACCATTCTCCTCCCACCTGAACCCCCCAGAGCTGTCGAGATATAGACATGGCCTAAATAGTTTTTACCTGCTGGCTCAGCTACTCTTGTAGCTTTGAGGCTTGAAGTATCAGAAGTAAGAATGAAGCAGATTACTTACTGTAGGAACCTTTCAATTAGCTAAATTGCTATACTTAAACTATCATTTGCTAAATGTGGTTGGTCATGCCAAGACTGCTGATGGAGCAGGACTTTTCCCTTTATGTCTCTTCTACTCCTGATCCCAAGCTAAAGGCAACCCTTAGATAAGAAAGTGACAGGTATTTATCTATATACATGCTTCATTTATCTTTCATATCTTTATCCATTGTACCTTGTCCAATAAGAGAGGGAAGTATTTCAGAGATAGAACACTACTTTTTTATCAGATCAACTCTACATTATCTAGCTCAATTGTCCTCCTACTCCTGATCTTTGTTTACTTTCAAATTCTCTTTGCTGTCTCTAGAATTTGTATAATGAAAGTAAAGAAACCCTTAACAGAGCAATCTTAATAGAGCAAATTTTCAAATGAAAAAATAATGGAAAGGAGCACTAACATAAATGACAGAGGGAGAATCTAACAAGATATTCACAGGATACAAGATTCAGCTAAATTCTAATACAATGAAATTTAATAGAAATAAATTTAAAATCTTACTTTTTCTGAATTGACTTCTTAAGTACAAGATAGAAAAGGCATGGTTAGAAAGCTTTTTAACTAAAAATGATCTAAGGGCTTTAGTGGATTTTAAACTCAACAAAAGTCAATTCTGATATGATAGTCAAATTATATGATATAACTTGGTCTGTATTAAAAACATTAACTTCTAGGGATAAGGAAGTAATGATATCTTTCTACTTTGTCTTGACAAGACTATGTATAAAGTATTCATTTTTGTTTGGTATCATGGTATAGGAAGGACATTACTCAATCAGAGAATCTTTAACAGAAGACAACCAGAAGAGTGAAATGATTCCATGTTATCTGAGAAGCAGTTAAAGGAACCAAATGAGGATGTTTAGCCTAAAGAAAAGACTCAGAAAACACATAGCAGCTTTGAGTATTTAAAATTTTATCACATGGAAAAGAAATTAGACTTCTATTTGGTCCCAAAGGACAAACCCAAAAACAATTAATGGAAATTGCAAAGAGGGAACTTCTGATGTCAAGAAAAATTTACTAACAATTAATGTTAAATGAATGGAATGTGTTGCTTCAAGAAGCATGCATTACCTCTCATTTAATGTCTTCAAATAGGGACTAAATGATTATGTGTCTGGAGATTTTAATGGGGATTACTTTTGGCTATTGGTTTGAGTAGTTAAAGGTTAAGATCTCTTTCAACTGCAAAATTTTGTGATTCTGAGTTTTTATCCTAGCTACTTCACTGTCTTCTTGCTGATGGAAAGTAAGATGCCAATTTATAATGTTTGGAAATTTAAAATATTTTTTGAACTCAGGCACCAAATATACTAGCAGTTTATGAGCACTAAGTGTAGTAATATCTTCACATTCTTTCTTTATGCACATTTCCAAAGTACATATCTTTAGACATATTTGCTTGGCTTGATTAATTGGTAGCCATACTCTATGGAAAAATAAGAACAAAAAAAAAATCATTGCTTTCTGCTATTGATGGCATGCCTTCTTTGGGAACTTCTTTGTATTTTCTTCTTTGAATTTAAGGAGTTTTAGACATTATTTCTTCCTGATTTCCTGCATCTTAAACCTCCTCCCCTCTCCCCGGGAATAATAAATGACTTAGAGTTCATCTAATCTTATCAAAGTACCATCCAATCTTTGGAGAGAAGACTGTTACAAAGTAATGGGGTCAGCCGAATAATGATAAATTTTGCTCATAAATATGAATATTTCATTAAAAGTTTTAGATTATGAATGTGTGAACATTTGTGTTTCTATGATGAGGATGGAGAACTGGTTTGCCTCTAGATTTCATAAGCATGTTGAAGGTCAGAGAAAGTTAGCAAAGAATTGGAATAAGTGGAATAAACACTGGCCTTTTAGCCCAGCTTGTTGTTGTTCAGTTGTGTCTGATTCTTCAAGACCCTATATAAGGTTTTCTTGGCAAAAATATTGGAGTGATTTGCCATTTCTTTCTCCAGTTCGTTTTTGCCTAGGGTCACACAAATTTGAATTCACTAAGCTGAACCTTCCTGACTTCAGACCCAGCACCCTATCCACTGCACTACCTAACTGCCCTTTAGCCCATATACCAAGGTTCTGTCTCCAGCTTTGCAACTAATCTGCTGGATGAACTTAAACTAATCATTTCCCCACTTTGGGTCACAACACTCTCATTTGCGTAATAAAAATTATGGATGATCTTTAATATTTTATGGTACATTTGGTGCCTCTGATATTTCCATATTTTTCCTACTCATATGAACACATCGTTTGACATATTTTATGGTGGGAGTGTTAAAGAATAACTTTTCTTAATTATTTTATTTTGCTTTTCAGCAAAATGGTTATAGGAAAAGGTCATAAAAATTTGGGTCTTAAGCTAATGAATATTGGAAAAGAGAGTGTGGTACAACCATTTGACTTTTCATTAATGTGATGACTAATTCATATATAACATTAATAAGGTCACACCAACTTTGGTAGCAATACAGAATTGAAGAGCTAGCTTTTTAAAAATGTTTGTCATGCATTCTACATAAAATAATGATGAGTTTTATTTTGATATCATCCTTGCTCTCTGACTTGGTCTCCAAAAATGCCAAAAGGGGCAGTATCCATTATTATTGGCAGAGTAACACAAAGATTTCATGCCATTTGTACCTATTATTACATCAGTTTTAATTTTCTGTGAACTGAAGTTTTTAGTTACCTTCCATCTATCTCACATGACCATGCTCCGTGGTGTAAGAATTCATTATCAATATTGGAAGAGACAGCATAGTACAATAGAAACTTTACTTCTCAAAACTCTAGTTTCAGTTTTTTCCATCATATTGTTTTTGTGATCTTGGATGACGCATAACCCTTTAATATTTGGTTTTTTTTCCTCTGTATAGTAGGAATACTTTTCACTGTCTCTACCTATTTTATAATGGCATTAGAAAATATATCAAAATATTGATGGATAATTGGATTAAAATGTACAAAATAGAATTGAGAATTGCTAGATCAATTAATTCTATTAATTTTTTCTGAACATTTCAGTGTTCTTTATGGGATTAACTGAGAGGTGATGGAAAATTCTTGAAGGAAATACATTCAAATTGCAAATAAATTTAGAAGGAACATGTATTTATTTACATAGTTGTGTGACTTTAAAAAGTAAAAACATGCATTAATATAAAAATCCTTTCCTCAGTATAATGTCTTTTAGGAAAAGTAGAATGAGGAATGTTTATTGCATGTAAGGGGTCAATCTCCTCATAAACCTATTTTAAAATTCATGTTTCTGCTCTGAAACAAATGCAAATATGATTTCTTACTTTGTATTTTTGAATGGTAGACATATATCACATTTGGCAATGTCCTTTTTATGTCTAATGTATAGAAACACAGCTGTTTTGATTTGGTATTCACATCTTCTAGTCGTTAGATCAATTCCAGCTAAATTCTGAGAATCATCTAAGGAAACTGAAATTCAACAAGATAAACAATATGAGCTTATTGGATAAAGAGTTGGCATCAGAAAGAAGTGAGTTAAAAACTACAAGTTATATAAAACTTACTGTTCAATATAAATGAAGGGAGTTTCTACACAGGCAGTT
This sequence comes from Pseudochirops cupreus, assembly GCA_028627135.1. Taxonomy (NCBI): domain Eukaryota; kingdom Metazoa; phylum Chordata; class Mammalia; order Diprotodontia; family Pseudocheiridae; genus Pseudochirops; species Pseudochirops cupreus. The sequence continues at coordinate 106,718,003 of CM053580.1, forward strand.
CTCTACATTGTTGAAATCACAAGTGCAGAGCAAAATATAATCAGACACATGTATGCATATATACATACTTACATGTATGTGTATATATATATATATATATATATAAATGTATGTATATATAGACGTAGGTCTCTGTCTATGTCTGTGTATACATAAATACATGAATATACGTGTTTTCAGGAGTTGCCTTTGGTACCTAGAGGTTGAGTGACTTTCCTGTCACCCCATACCTTACATGTTTCGGAAGCAAAATTTAAACCCATATCTTCCTGATGCCAAAGTCAACTATTTATCCATTAACTTTACATTGACTCTTTCTTTCTCTCTCTCTCTCTCTCTCTCTCTCTCACACACACACAAACACACACACACACACACACATAAATATTCACAAATGTGTGTGAATATGTGTATATATTTGTGTTCACACATGTTTCTGAATATTCATATAGGTGTGTGTGTGTGTGTGTGTGTGTGTGTGTGTGTGTACTGGGACATAAGTGCGCCTTCTTAATACGTCCTTTTTAATGTGTCCATTGCAACCATAGCCAAGTGTTTTTGTTTTTTTTTTTCCTCATCTGTAATTTGAGAAGAAAAAGAGTTTGCTATCTACCTTACAGGATTGTTATAATAGAAATATAAGCTATTATTACTTGGAATTTTATAATTATAAAAACAACACAACTTAGTAGCATATTTTAAAGTTTGAGATCTTTGATGAATCTGAAAAGCAAAACACAGTACAATAAAACAACTAGCTCAGGTTGTACATAATTTCCCTATTGTACTCATTTGAGTTTAAGCTAAAAGACCTGATGGTTCTTAATGCTCTTAAATGGTCCTAAAGAGACCTAATGGTCTCTTAATGATTCAGCAGGCACAATAGCTAGGCATGTGGATTTGCAAAGAGAAATAAGGGAAATTTGCTTGTTCTTCTTCTAGAATACATCAATATCAACAATTGCCATGTGACCTTGAATGTCAAGATCACCAGGCTCTTCAAGAAACAGTAGCTCACGTTCTCCACTATTTGTTGATTTTTTTCCAACAGGGCATTGCCAGATGGTCACCCTTGGAAGTCTAAAGGCTTGCAGGCTGTTTCTCTGCTTAGAGAGCGCCTTTTCAGCAACACTTCAGCCATTATTTTCTTGTATTACACTCTTAAATATTGTTTAAAGACACCTCAAATACATCTAAGGAATTTTCATTTAGTCAGACAGAATGAAGGTTTCAACATAGGCAACTTTACAGGGCTACATTTCTGAGGTTTTCATATTATTTGACACAATTGCTTCCCATGCCCCAAGGGTGAGAATCTAGACCATGGTGATTACATAGCAGTGCTTCAGAATTCTTATCTGGGCATTGCAGAAGGCAGGTGCATTGGCAGAGAAGGAAAGTTCACTACCAACTTAAAAGAAAGATTTCCCCCAATAGCCTCTTCTTTCTAATGAGCCATATTGTTGATGAGTGAATTAAACTATGTTAGACTGTTACAAAGAACAACGCAAGCCTGAGCAGAGCATATGTTAGTTTTGGATAATGATTGATAAAAACGTAGAAAAGAAGATAAAATCCATTATATTAGTTTCTAGCTAATTACCACATACATATGTCCTCTCCCCCTTCATACACCCCCAAAAGATGACCAAATAAAATAGCGGTCAAAGAAAAAAATGCAAACCAGTTTCATTAACATTTATTTATGGCTCAATTTGAGAGAAAAATCTAAAAATTTAGTGTTGTAAATAATTTTTCAATTCAGGAGAATATTCTTTTTAATGTTTCAACTTTTTTTCCCTCCAATATGCTCCTTTAGTCTTTGTCTATTTTTGCACATGTCTAGTTTTAAGTGGTTGTGGGAGTTTGTCTCCTGTTTCCTTTGAAGAGGTGATTCCAAAGCCTTATAGATTTTATTGCCTGAAAATTATTGCCGAAATGTAGTCAGTTTTTGTTTCTGTATTTCTATACAGTCCTAGTGTATCTTCAATGAACAAGGCTAAATTATTTCATTTTCTGTATATAGTATCCTTTGCATTTGAGGCAGGACTGGTTACATTCCCCAAGCATGTTAATCCTTACTGGAAAAAAGTTTCTGTGCCTTTCTTTTGACAGCACAGACATAAATAGACTGTCCCCTGAATGAAAAAAAAAAAGCAGTCACTACTATGATCTGGTGCTCTTAGTATATATTCCACTCTGCTCAATAACAACACTCCTCTTTCCATCTAATCTAAGATTATTTTTTTTACATGTTTGAATTAGTTCCAGGTATTCCAAAACTGTGCTGAATCATTGGGACCTGGGTGTGCCTTCTTTATGTGTCCTAGGCATACTTCTAAGGTTTACTCTTTTTGTAGTATATAATTCATATCAGCTGCTTAATCTCACTGTCATTCCTCTAGGATACAAGGCTTGATGAGGAAAACTTTTTTTTTCCATTAATAATCATTCCAGTGTCAGTGGGATGGATGATTCTGGGCTCCATTGCTGATGATTTTGATTTGTCACTTAGTTTTAAGTTTGGCTTCTTGGTAGTGCTCATGAAACAATTCAGTAAATCTGATGACATCATTGTCTACAGTGAGTTCAAGTTTCAAAGCTATAAAAAAAAGATAGTATATTACCACTGCTTAAATTGAATTCCTCAACCATAACTAGGTTTTCAGTGCCCAGAGTCAAGTAGAAAGTGTGCAATTATCAGGGATTGTATAAAAAGCTCTAATCCTTCGGGTAAATAGAAGCTCTTCACTTCATTTTGAATTTGATAGAGCTTACCAAATATACTCAAACTCCTAATAAGATGTTATATTTTTTTCATAGAAGTAGAAACTTTCAAAGTTAAATCAGGTTGTTTCATTGCTAAGAGGTAAATAATTGTCTTGTATGTAGCAAATATGTTGAACAGATTTCAGGGAAATATATAAACTTGAAGGGGAATCTCTCTCTCTCTCTCTCTCTCTCTATCTCTATCTCTCTCTCTCTGTGTCTCTCTGTCTCTCTCTGTGTGTCTCTCTCTCTGTCTCTCTGTCTCTCTCTCTCTGTCTCTCTGTCTCTGTCTCTCTGTCTCTCTATCTGTCTACACACACACATTTTTATTCTTAGTATTTCCTTTAATTATTTGAAATTTTATTCTGAGAAGGCATCCATATGATTCTCCAAACTTCCAAAGAAGTCCATGTCCATTTTTACTGATGAGAAACCAATATTCAGAAACATGATATACATTTTTATTTTTAAATTTTGCAAGAAGAACCAGGAGCAGAGGCTCAGAATTGGGGAAAAACATTAGAAGTTAGGCCAAGCCATACCTGAACTTGTTCTTTATAATATCTCTGAAAAGTAGTCATTCAACCTCCACTTAAAGAGTTCCAGAGATGGGAAACTGAGTTACATTTGAAGTAGCACATTCTGTTCTAGGGTCATTTGTAAGTTTGCAATTTAGGAAGATGAAAAAATAGTATTTCCTACTCAAGTGCTAGTTCTGCCTTGTTAGATTTTTTTAAAGTACACTTTCTTTTGCAAATGATAGTCTTTCACATTTTTGAGATATTAATCTTCTTTTCTTCATGATAAACATTCCTATTTCCTTCCATCAATCCTCAGATAATAAGGTATATTTAAGAGAATATTGGACTTAGAGCCAGAAGGCCTGGTTTGATTCCTAAAGGAGCTACCATATGAGATATGTAATCATGTCAAAGCCTTTCATCTTCAGGCCTTATTTTCCTCATCTATAAAATTAGGGTATTGGACTAGATGAGTCCTTTGTTCTCTTCTAGTTCTTACATTTGGTGATTTTCTGCTTCTGAATCTTAATATCTTCAATATTGTAGTCGGTAGGAGATAATTTTCTCCTATTATGATTCTATTTAAATTTGTGCATCAAACTTAATATTTCATTATGAATTTTTTCTCTCTATTATTTTAAACTTGATCCTCTCATGTATCCTTTATCTCCTTAATCCCTTCACTCTACTAAATTTTTGGGCTAATTCCTTTTCTTTCTCTTGTTTCCATATCCTGAATTTCATCTATACCAGTCTCCATCCTGGAATAATTTATCCCAAATCATGTAACAGAATTCCAACTCCCTAGAGACTTTCTTCTCCCCATAAATCTATCAGATTACACTCATAATGTACACTTCTTTAGATCTCTATACTTTATCTGTTTCTCTTTAGCATTTCACTCTAAGCAGTGCTTCCCCTAGTGTGTGCCAATTATTTTAAATTGTTATATTATTGTCTAATGGACTTCAGAAAAGCACATGGGTCACCTGACCTGCAAACTTAGAAGGAATGTCTCTGTACCCATTCAGAGTACAGCAAAGGCCATGCAAGCAACTGACTGAGTGATGTATAAGGCTGAAGAATTGGTTGGTCCAGAGAGAAAAAAGAGAAGGGCCAAAGCTGAGATCTTTTCCCCTCTATACCCAAGGAATCTCTTCCCCCTAGCAGTGAAAAGAATAATCTACGTTATTCTGTACAAAACTTACAATATCCTTTTAGTACCCATTTCAACTTTCCTTTTTGACCAGCTTTCCATTAAGGGAATACTATTTTTTCATCTTTTGAAATGGAGAGAAATCATTTAGCTGGTCTTTAGCTATCTCCCTCTCCTTATTTTGTGTATCATTTTATAGGACAGAAATAGTCTACAGTGGAAAGAGTTAGGACTCTGGAACCAAAGATCTGGATTCAAATCCTGACACTGCCAATTATTACCCATGTTATCTTGGACAAATTATTTAACTTCTTTGGGTCTCAGTTTCCTCATATTAAAAAGGGGGGCATTAAATCTCTATAGTTCTTCTCAGGTCTAGCCTATGATTTTATCAATGTCTAGCAGTGTGTGATGCAACCAAGATGTCTTTTGCCAAAGTGACCTAACCGACTGCTGCTGGTAACAGCAATGACAGCCAAACTCCTCCCTACCATCTGTTTTTTGTTTAGGAGAAGTGATACTTAACCTGAGTCATGCAAGCCAATAGGGAGAAATAAAAAGAGAATGATTCTCTTATTGTCTCATTTTTGGTGTTCTGTTTATTTCTATAATAATTTTTCAGTCCGTTCTTGAGCTGTATTTCTGTTCTTTATATGTTCAATATAAGATTCTGAATGGCAACCTCCAATAGGTAGATTTAAGTAATGATGTTCACCTTCTCTGAAAGTCTATATTGTATTTACAAGTATTCAATTACCTGAATGGATTTTGATTTTTTTTTTTGCTAAAAAAATGGAAGAAAAATAAAGGATTTGATTTTGAAATGACTAAGGGAGGATCACTTTTAATTGAAGTGGCAAATTTATATTAGAAGTATCATTGAAGCAATCAGTTGATTTAGCCTCAAATGAGAAAATGTAAATGTGTAGAACAATCCTGCTTCCTTATGTGTTATCCATGATTTGTATTTAATTCACACATATCATTTAAAACTATGGTTTGTTGTTTTAATATGTTCTTTTGGCACAATTAAAGACATATTTAAATAGAAGGTCTCTTAGAGATCATCTAATCCAGCTTTCTCATTTTACAAATAAGTAAATAGAGGCACTCAAAGTCAAGGACACAAGTAGTTAATGAGAGAGTTGGAGTTTGTACTCAGGTCCTGTGGCATTATTGCCAATATCCTAATCCAGCAGTTTTCAACCTGTGAATCACCACCCCCTTGGGGGTCGAATGACCCTTTCACAGGGGTCACAGGGGTTGCGTAAGACCATCAGAAAACATATTTCTGATGGTTTTAGGAACTGCGACATTGCAGATTATGTCCAGATACCAGTATTAAAGGGGTCATGGCATTAGGAAGGTTGAGAACCACTGCATCATTTCCATATAATACTTTTATTATAGCTTTCTACCTATACAAAGGTGACATTAAAAAATAAATCTGTGAAGCTCTTATTTTTATCTCCAGAGAGAGAATGTCTCATATTAATGGATGTATGGTTAAGTCTAGAGGAGTTGCTTTCATGGATTCTCTTTTATTCTTTATCTTTGCAGTCTAGGCGGGGCAGCTAGGTGGCTCAGTGCAGGCCTAAAGTCAGGAAGACACAAATCCATGAGTTCAGATCTGTCCTCAGATACTTACTAGCTGTGTGACCCTGGACAAATTATTTAACCCTGTTTGCTTTAATTTCCTCAAAGGTAAAATGATACGGAGAAGAAAATGAAAAATCACTCCATTGTCTTTGCCAAGAAGACTCCAAACGAGGGCACAAAGAATCTCACATAACAGAAACAACTGACAACTACAACCTGCAGTCTACTCCTTATAGCAGACACTTAGAACACAAAAAGCAGCTTATCTTTTTCAGCAAACAAAAACCCATTATAAAAGTGGATAGTAAATATAGTTTAGAGACAACAGAAAATTCCCAAAGCAAAGTGATGGCAGTTCTCCAATCAGGAATAAGGAAGGGGAGGGAATAGAAGAAGGGAGGGAATAAAGTTGCCAGTTTCCAATAGTGGAACATCAGGTAGTCAGTGGAACAGTAAAATTCTGTCAAGTCAGATCATTCCTTGAGCCTATCAGAGTCAAACAAAATTCTTACTATTCATGATTATATTCTCTTCAGGGAAGCAACACACGTCATTTGTAACTGGCTCATTGCTGGTACACAATTACAATCTCAACCACTCTGATCTATGTAGGCCTCAAAAGCACCCAGAATTCTCTCATCTAGAATATCTTCCTCTTTTCATGATCCTTTATTCCTTCCTTCAATGTGGAGGGGAAACAAAACAAAACTATTCTTCTCATTATTCCCTTGTGAGTAAAGGGCTACAGCTATCTGTCACACAGAATATTTGTCATGTCCAATTCTCCCAGTTTCCATTAAAGAAAACAAAAGCCAAAATCCCAGTCATTTTCCCCTCTTGGAATTGAATGGAGAAGGAAGAATGAGTACAATAATTTTCTATGGTAAACATAAGAGATAATTTTTCTGATATGATTCCAAAAGGTACTGTAGTTCAAATACCTCCCTCGTATGATTACAGAATTCACTAAACCAGGGCAAAATCTTTAATTCTACAACTAGAGCTAACAATTAAAATCTAAATGATATCTCTAGGAAAAATAACAATTGTTTGAGTAGCAGGGTGATAGAAACCAGTGGTTATCAGTTCCTTTCCTGAGAATGAATTGGATTGAAGTGGGGGAGTGCTGTGCAAATAGACCAGCCTCACTTTCTGCTCCTAGAGCCATCTGGGACCATTGGACAAATATAGATCAGAATAACTGGAGATAGCCCAGAATATAGTGGGGGACCTTGGCCTTTTCAAGTTAAGATCTTCATGGTTCAGTCTTTCTTGGTCTTCCTTCCTTCTTTCATTTCTTCCTTCCTTCCTTCCTTCCTTCCTTCTTTCCTTCCTTCCTTCCTTCCTTCATTTCTTCCTTCCTTCCTTCCTTTTTTCCATCCTTCCTTCCTTCCTAACTTCCTTCCTAATTTCCTTCCTTCCTTCCTTCCTTCTTTCCTTCTTTGCTTCCTTCCTTCCTTTTCTTTCTTTTTTGGCCACATAGGGCATCACACTCTTACCTGCAGGTGTTCTGCCGAAAGGGAATGTAAATTATAATCTATGAAACTTTCTTTTTTTTTTTCCTTGAAAGACCAGCCTTAACTCCAAATCACTCTGGCTTTCATTGATTTACCAACCATAAGTCTCAGGCTAAACCTACTTGGTCAATGTTTGGGCCCAGACTGGCTCAGCATGAATGCAAATAGCAGTGTTTCTGTTTTGGCCAGAAACACAGAGATCTTCCCCTCCCAAATGTTTTTTAAGCTATTCTTTGCCTCGCTTATTACTAAGCCTTAATCACTGAATGGGCATTGTCTCTGGCAAACTGAGACCTGTTAAAGATCTTACTTTGAAAAAGCCAAGGTCCAGCACTACTTCCTGGGCCATCTCTGGTTGTCCTCGAGATAGTCCCAGAGCAGAAAGTGAGACTGGTGACTTTGTACATTACTCCCTTGCTTTAATCAAATTTACTTCCATGCCATGGCATCACCTCCCTGATAGCACAGTCCTCTTCGAGAACAAAGGACAAATAGCAACAAGCTACCTCCCCAGAGTAAATTCTGATAGGGAAGTTGGAAGAAAGGAGAACACTGAATACTTAAAGAATGAAAGAAAGAAAGAAAGAATAGTGTAAAGAAAGACTACTATAGAGAGCAAAACAAGAGAGGCTAAAGGCACCCATTGCAAAATTTGTTTGCCTAGGGTTACTCTTGGTCATACATTACATTACTAAAAATATTCACTAACTTAAGCAGTTTGTTACTCATTCCTAACTAAATTTAGAAAGAATTTATACTCAATTTAAATAATTCCAATGAAATTTAACAAAGGAATACTACCTCATAACTTCAGAATTTAGCCAAAGTATGGTATATATAATGCGTGAGAATAACTCTCTGTAATTATCCTTTGTTGAATTCAGAGATCCAAAAGAAAGCTAAAATATGATTTAATTAGTAAAAGTAAGGATAGATGACATGACTTTAGACTTATGAAATTCATCCTAGAAAGCTTAATAACTGCCTAATGAAATTTGAGAGCTATTAATTATGACATTTCAAGGCTTTTGGAGGACCTATGAGATGACAGATGAGTGGAGGAAAAGGAACACATAAAAGCTATTAAAAATTTGCAGACGAATTATCTTAGCTTCCAAACCCCAGAGATTCCATGCAAATACATATTTATAAATCAACTCAAGAGTGAGTAAAAATATCCCAGATAACAATTGTTAGTTGATTTTTTTCTTGAACAAAATAACATACCATTTGCAGAGCACAAATGTGTCAGACTTGGTATATCATTGACTTTTTTTTCATATTGTTGACTTTCAAAAAGACTTTTGACATGGTATCACATGAAATATGCATTGACTAAAAAGTGAATCATAAACTAAACAGTCAGGTTAATATGAAATTTCCTGGGAAACCATAGAGGATGTGTGTTGGTAGCTCAATATTAAGGTACCAGGAAATAGGAGCAGTGGTATCATGATTTCTGCTCTGTCCTGATGTTATGTGATGCATTTATAAACAACATGTAAGTAGCATGGATTGTGGAGTAGAAAATGGAATTTTAAAATCTTCATATGATTGATACCAATGTGCTTGTGTTTCTGTCTTTCAGGGGATAGGTTACAATTTAAAGGATATAATATACTACATTTGGAAAGAAATACTATATTTCTCAAATACAAAACAAAATGAGAAAATGAAATACAAACCATTGAGTCTATTCTTAGGAATACCTACATCACCCTTTAGTTATGATTAGTATCAGGGTGAAGTAGGGGCTTAACTCTTTCAGATCTCTAGATTCCTGAAAGACTGGTGCTCCAGAGGGAACTCCAGGTATGACCAAATCTATGTATATTTCTTCACGCCTACTTTTTTCTCTGCCATTATAATTATAAAAGGTATAGTTTCATCCTTTGTATTTGTATCCTGAGTACCAAGTCTGTGTCTGGCACTTATTGGACAATTAATAAATTATTGCTGACTTATTGACTCATTTAATAGGTAGTGGCCCAAATGCTGAGATGAACTCAATTAAGAAAGAAAAATAAATTAATGGGTCATAACTACAAATAGACAAAATGAATACAAATCATCAACTTCATGGTTAAATAGTAGAAAAAAAATTTAATTTTATACTAATCAAGAAAAAACATATATAATATCGAGGTTGATTTTTTCTTTGTTCCATGAGAGAAGTATGCTATCTTAAATATTGTTGGGAGGATAAAGGCCTTATAATCTTTCTTAAGATAATACTTTGTCATTGGGGGTCCAAAGAATGACAAAGGTCCAAAGGAAGCTTAATGTATAAGTATATTCTGTTAGAAAATACATATTTATTGTAGACAACATGCAAAAGGCAACAGTACAATCAATAGATCTGGTTGATGAGCATGGATTGAATGAGGTAGAATGATCCAATCCAAAGAAGATAATACTGAAGAAACAGTCTACACATAAAGACTTTTGCTGAAGGTAAAACATGTGTTCAAGTCACTAGTATATGATTTAGAAAATTGCTCTTTCAATACTCTCGCAAAATCATTATCTTTTTCTTAATGTCATGAATTGAATTGTGTCCTGGATGGACCTAATAAATCAACCAACCAATCATTCGAGAACCACATTTTAAGAATTAAATGCTAGGCACTGTGCTAAGTGCTGAAAATACCAAGAACAATCATTAACAGTTTTTGTCCTTAAGGGATATACATTCTAATGGGAGAAACAGCATTCATCTAGACAAACTTACAAGGTAAAGAAGATGAAAAATACAAGTCTGGAGTTTATCTTGATCCCTAAGGAAGGAGCCCGAAGAAAGGGTTTTGCATTACTATATTGTTGATTCACTTATTTCCAAGGAATAGTTGGAAATGATTAATCCAAATGGTGAGTTCAAATGGTGATTGGTCTATGACATGGATTCAATTAAAAAGGAGATTTTTTTCAAAATTCTTTTAAGTATTTTTCTCCTACCCAGTACGTCAACAATACAGAGTAATTTCAATGTTTAGCTAAAGTGAGCATCCTAGGTATAGAGGTTTACGACAAATTTCTCCTGCAATTACATTGCATTCATTTAGAAAGCTTAAAGCTCAGAGTCCCTGCATTTTCTAGTTAATATTTTGAAAGTCTAAGACTGGCAGTGGTTGCCATGCATTTTAATTACAGAGATGTAAGGAGAAATAGGTATGAGTTAGGTGCCTTCAAGGCAGCTACCCATACTATGACTTTACTGATCTCCCAGACTGCCAGTGGATTAATTGATTGACTGATAGGAGTTACTCTGTATTACAAAAAATGCTTTTCTTTAGTTATCCCTTATCAAGCGAGCAAAACCATTAGTCTTGCCCTGTAGCTGCCAATTTGACTCCTTAGCTGATCTCATAAATGAATTTCTTTACAAAAGAATTTTTGGATAATAGTTATCCATGATTATTGCTTTGTATATTTTACTTCCTTTAGGAAAAAGGGCGACAGTACAGAGATTCTTAAATCAAACAAAAAGGTACTTCCAACTCTTCAAACTTGAAATCATGATGATTGAGTGCCTTATTTCGCCTGTATATTTACACGAACATATAGATTATAGGCTGCCATGACCAAAACATTTATCCCTTGGGAGCTAATCTTTATACAGTGTACACATTTCTTAAATTCAGGCTTCCATACTGATTAAAGTAAGTCATTCATTCTAATGCTTTACCAAAGTCCTACTTTGATACCACATAATTATGGGAGATAATTATGAGTTCTCAAAAGTAATGAGGGTGGAACCCAAACTCTGGCAGATCTTACGAAAATTCAAGCCCAGACTAATGACGAGAGTTCTATTTATTGTCAGGGACCAGTTCTGAGAAGTCCATTACTAGTTAGGCTACAAGATGTTTTTCCCCTCACTTAACAGTCCTTAAAGATCACCCTAGAGAGATGCTGATCTGTGTCAATTGAGGTAGTAACCGCAGCAACAAAATTGCAGATCTCTTTAGAACTAAAATATCATCCTATTAACTCATGATTATAAAGCAATGGAGGAATAAAAGGGATGAAACAAATGTTGGTAAGTGATATTTTATGCCAGGTCATATATTTATAATCCCATAGCTGACTGAAAGGTTCAAAGACTATAAGAACCCACTGTGCTATTTGTTAAGCATAAGTAGTATTTGATTTGGTGGAGAGAAATATGATGTTAAATGCTAATTATCTTCCATGCATATTCTAAAATTTTACAATAATCCTTGAAAGATACAACCACATATATAATTTTGATCAATGACCCTCTAATTTTTAATATCTATTGAGTCATAAAACAGGAAGCCATATGTTTATCAAAGATGCTTACCATTTTATTGAAAGGGTCAGCTCAGATTTCAAATGAAAGAGTGATTTCCTATGAAGTATGAAATGGTTCATTTATTTCTGTTTGCAGATGACATTTTGCTTACTGCATCAAGCCAGCAACATTACAAAGCCTCTTCAAAGACAACTATAATCATTCAAAAGAATTTGGTCTGATTGTTCACATAGCAAAAGAAAAAAAAAATGGATGTAGAATGTCTGTTGTCCAGACATTGGTATACAGTGGGATGTACCATCCATAGAACTGGTCCATTAGCACGTAACACTTAGACCAACACTTTGGATGAAGAATAAATTGGTCCCATAATTGAATAGGAAGGGAGACAACTTAATTAGCTTTGGCAAATTCTGAAGTACTTCAAAAAATAATTCTAATATTCTTTCTGAAACAAAGGCCCATTTTTTAACAAACTTTTTTTTAAAGCAAAGGTACTATTTTAGCTTCAAAGGTGCTGTGAAGAATTAGATTTTTATGCCACTCAAAAGACAGTGAAGAGATGCACAGTGAATGAATAGGCTTTACTATTATAGTACTTTGCTATTGAATAAGGGAAACGGCATGAAAGGTTTTGTCAGAGAAATGTACAACTAAAAAAGAAGATGAACTTATCATGTATTATGAACTGGGGAAAATTGATGCATTTGACCTTCCTAACCAAGTCTCCATCATTTTGATTACACTTTTACTATAAATTTCACTGTGACTAGTGACCTTATTTGCCACCAGGAAAAACAGATTGCTTTCCACTGGTTCCCACATCTACATCATCCAAAACATTTGGTACTGTCCAGAAATGCCTTCTTTTTCATCAAATTTCAAACAACCTAACAAGCAAAAATACTCCCAGCCCTGCCATTAACAAACAGTTGTTTTCTGGGTGCTTTTTGGGGGGGGGGTGGGGGGCAGTGTTTAAAAAAGGTTCCTGAAAAATGCTGCACCCTCATTAAGAAAAAAAAATACACATACTAACATGGCATGAGAGTCAGAAGTACTAGGTTCAGATCCCAGGCCTGCTACCTGCAGGAACTTACACAAGTCATTTAATTTTCCTGGGCCTAGGTTTCCTTATTTCTAAAAGAGGGTTGAACTAGATGGTAACTGGTATCTGTTCCATTTCAAAATCTCTGATCTGATGACCTTATAATCTTCCTTGCCCATATTTTTGAAAGGTAGGAAGTAATTCTTCATTGTCTGCCCAGTAGATATAATTTATTAATGATGTATAATTAAACCAGCATAATAAATGGTATGATATAATAGAAAGAGCTAGAATTTCTTGAGTCAAAAATTCCAAAATAATAATCATATTTTATATGAATATCTTTTTCAAATATCAGAGAAAATTACTTTGGATTATTTTCTCCATGTATAATATTACAAAAAAATAAAAAAGCATTAAAAAGCGTATTTTGAAAAACTTCAATTTTTCAACTCATCTTGCTAAAAAGAAAGAAAAAAAGTCCATGGTAAAGGAGATACTAATAGAAAAAATTTTCTCCATTAGAATAAAATAAATAGAATCTTAGAATTATTAGCATACACTGTAAACTCAAATTGCTTATTGTTGCTAATTGTATATAATAACAAACATCTCTTCACTACACAGATCCATGATTCTCATCAGTCTGAAAGTGAGTTAAATAAGAGATGTTTTAAATAGTACTAAGAAATATCATATGTATATATGTACATATATACATATACATGCATACATGTATATATGTGTATAGATATACATCTACACATATATGTGAATATATATATATATATATATATATATATATAGTGTTAGAAAACAGAGTACCCAACATCATCAAAGAAATCTATAACCATGGAGTTTATCTTCTTCTAGGCTGGTTTTGGTTGACATCATAGAAACACAATTTTTATAGATAAAATGCTTTTGCAAACGAGAAAACCTAAGTGAATTAATAAGAGTTAAAATGTTGCATCTTAAAATAGAGACACTTCTGGGACCACATATAATCTTACTTCTCAACTTTGGGGGTTGCTGGACTTAGAGTCAGGAAGATGTGTTCCAATGTGGCCTCTCACATTTATTTGTTATATGACCCTGGATAAACCTCTTAATATCTTAGCTTCAGTGTCTGCATCTGAAAAATAAATATAGTAACAGTTCCTACCTCACAAGGTTGCTAAAAGGTTGTTGCTATCTCAAAATGCTTTACAACCCTAAAGCCTTATGTAAATGTTAACTATTACTATTATTGGCATCAAATGAACTAGAATTTTGGTTAATAGTTCTTGTAACTTTTTTTTTAAATACTTTTCTATACAGCTATCTGTACTAATTGAAAAGAGATTAAAATACTTAATTTGACATATATCACTATAGTTATCTACATGAAAATAGCTGTACAACCCAACTCTCTCTACTGTTTAAGCTGGGGAAATTCTGATGATCATGGTACAAAGGAAAATGTTCCAGGAATTTTAGGATCTTTTCTCTTCCACATTAAATTCCATCAAGACTTAAAACTTTATTCTTCTCATTGAAGGACTAAAACCATATTTTTCCCTTAAGAGTTTTAATTAGAGTGGGATAATTTGGAATTTTCCTCAGGATAGTGACATTTGTAGGGAAGTGAATGCATCACTCTATGGGTGTTTCATCTTCTCAACAGCCACAGCTAAGCTGAACCAACTCTCCATCCAGCCTTGTCCAGTGCAAAAATCTCTAATATCTCTGCTTGCTTATTCACATGCAACCTAGAAATTGTGCAAGAAAAGAAGTTCAAACTATGTTACAGGATATGGAGGAAATATTTAATTCCTTTCCCTGTAGGATAACCTGACCCAGAAGTCAGACTTTGTGACTATGATAAACTGTTCCTATAATTATGGCTTCAGTCAGCCACCAATTCCATCGTAAATGTATAAGCTGGCTTACATGCAAGAACAGGTGTTTGTTTTAACATTATTGCAGAATGAAGTCAGCTGGTGTATCAGTATTTTCCTCAGAGTAAGATTTAGAAAAAATGAAAATTTCTAATTTAATAACGGAAAGAAATATTATTATAATCACTTTTATCTAAATAATTCCACTGTCATCACTTGGCATGCCTCATTGGGAAGGGATATAAAAATGTCACTGTGTAATAAGAGCATACATAGAACTACTGAGATTCATTTGGTTCTAATTCTCTATTTGTGGCCAGTAACGAAGGTAATAGGATTAACTTGTAGAAAGGCCAAATCGAAAAGAATCATGAATCACTGAGAAATTATTGTCAGGTCTAAGGGAAATTAGCTCACTCTTGTGCACACAAAGACTACATGTTTTGCCATCAGAAAAATAAATGTGGAGTGAGAAGAAATAGTAAGGTGGTGTTGAAAGGAGACATGACTTTATGAATATAGATCTATTATGTACAAGGCTGAGTAGAAATGAAACCAGGTCATCATTCCCTCTGCACAAATACCCAACTTAGAATGAACAGTTAACTTTGGGCTTTGAAGGAAACATATCTAGGACAAGCTAGCAGGCTGTGCCTTTTGTGTAGGAATTGTGATTCATAAGGAAACTTTCACTCATGTATCACTAAGGATGACTATTCTGTTAAAGCAGTTTTGGCTGAATAAAATGCTTCATCTCACAATTTAGGCTTGGGCATATAATCTAAGAAATATCTGGTCATCATGGAAGAAATTGTGCGAATTGAATTATGTGTCTTTGACCGGTCAGAATTAAGTTTAAAAAATGTGATTAGCATTATATTGATAAGAAAACCAACAATGATATTTATATTTCTGCAGCACCTTAAAAATGTTTTCTACTGCCCTCACAAAACCCTGTTAGCTCTCCAGTCAAAGTGTTGCCCTTTTACAGAGGAGCAAACAGGATCACAGAAATAAAGGGACTGGCTCTGGCTTACACAGCTAATAAGTATCAAAAAAATAGGATTCAAATCCCTTCTGTTCCACAGTGTAGATTCTCTGATGTACAACCATGGTAGCCAGACATAAACAGTTTTGTTCTTTAGGAGTAGTTTGCAGCAGTGTGTCTATTAACTGAATTATCAGGTACTGAAATGGGCAAAAATCATGAAGGAGGAGGTAAAGAGAATTTCCAATAGCATCAGTGGAGAGCGTACCCATACTGAGAAATCATAGCTCCAACACGGCAGCTTGCTATGTCCATCTGTCCATTTGTCTATGGGCACGGAACAAAGCTGATCTGACTTAACGGTTTTTGTCACTGAGGCACTTTGGAAAATATTGTTTTGTGATACTTGTCTTTCTATCAATGGCTCCATTTTTTTTTTAATCCCGGTTGACAGTTAAGAATAGCTGCACAGAGATAACTTGCTATGCAATTTGGAGAATACATTTAATGTCACTGTAGTAGCAAAGAAAGATAATCATATCACTTGTTTTTTTAAGTCACGTAAAAATAATATTCCATCTCAACAACAGATGAAACAGTGATCTTTGAGTAAGAAAAACTGTGAGAAAAGGCTCAGTTCTGTTATCTTCAGTCAGTCACATAATAATAAAAATAATAACTAAGATTTACACAGTATTTACCATGTGCCAGACATTATGCTAAGTGCTTTACAATTATTTGCTCATTTGATCCTCATCACAACCCTGGGAAGTAGGTGTTATTAGTATTCCCATTTTACAGATGAGGAAACTGAGGCAAATGGAAATTAAGAGTCTTGCCCAAGATCACACAGCTAGTATCTCAGGCCAGATTTGAACACAGGTCTTCCTGACTCTAGGCCTGATAATCTATCCTCTGTTTTTTAGCTTTCTCATGTACAAAATGAAAAGGCTGGACTAGATTTTCTCTAAGGTCCTCTTCAGATATATGATTATAATTCTGTACTTGCTTATGTAAAATTATTAATAGGAAGATTTGTATTAATTATTATTTGAGGTTCATAAGAACTGAAATTTAGGACTTGCTAAACTGTTCAAAAAAGAGGTTGTTGTTTTTTTTCCTCAGTCAAGGAATTTCATCGATGTAAGGAATTCCTGGTGTGAACAGTCTCTTCATAGATACATATCAGTAAAATATTCAACATTTCTAGTCTTAGAGAGTTGCCAGGAACTCTCAGGAGAGGCTAAGGTATTTGATTAGTTACTCAGCTAATATGCATCATAGACAAGACTTGGCCCCAGATCTGCCTGACTCTGAGACCTGTCTTCTATTCATTGTAGAACACTGTCTCTTACATAGCTTAACAAGAAAGAACATTGCTGACTTGATTGAAAATAGAACCAAAATTACTTGAAAATAAATTACTGACCTCTTACTCCATAAGTCAAAACCATTTTGTCAAAATTTATCATTCAAATCTCTTTTAAAAATATTCTTTAAATTTTGGGCTGGATTTCTTCTTCCTTAAAAGGAACCTCTGCTTTTTTATCTCTAATATATACCTATATGCATATGTGTATGTATGTGTGTAGGTGTGTGTGTATGTATGAATATATAAACACTCCAAATTATACTCAGAACATGGCTTTATGGTGGTTTTGAACTGGCTTAATGACCAAAATTCCTGTCATATCTCATAAGAACTCATTCTGTTTGCTTCAATATCTCTAGTGAAAATGAAGCTGGTAGAAATCCATTCCTGCCATTAACAGATGTTGGTAAAATGTTACCCTGTTAGGACTTGGAGTTTTACTTCCACATTTCTGCTCAGGTAGTCATTATGTGCTACTTTTAGATTACTTATTTTAGTGTATAAAATACCAATAACTCAAGGCATCTACTTTTAGTAATTGATACACATATTTTCTTATAAGTAACATTTTAA
Source organism: Pseudochirops cupreus (assembly GCA_028627135.1). Lineage (NCBI taxonomy): Eukaryota > Metazoa > Chordata > Mammalia > Diprotodontia > Pseudocheiridae > Pseudochirops > Pseudochirops cupreus. The sequence continues at coordinate 106,735,699 of CM053580.1, forward strand.
AATGTTGACAAGTATTTTGACAAATATTATTCTTTCACATGACATTATAATATTTTTTATCTTAAAAACAGAAAGAAAGGAAATGAGAAGAGAAGACAAAAGGGAAAAAAGAAGAAAAGAAAAGGAGTCTGGTTGTCTATTAGAGAATACCATGCCTTTGGATCCAGACTCTTCCATTATTTTATCAATGATTTGAATGAAGCCATAGAAAGCACGCTTTTCAGATCTGCTGATAACCATGAAAGCTAATAAATGCATTAGGGATAGAATCATAACCCAAACATATTTTAACAGGCTGCAATTCACAAATGTTTTAGAAATTTCAGGCAACTGAATGAACCAAAAAGATGAAACTCCAAATGAATTTTTATAGATTGTGTAAATATATAGTGATCTGGCTTTATAGCAGATAACAAAAAGACATAGTTTTTTGTTTACTTCAATGTGATATGACAGTAAAAAATTATATTACAATAATAAGATACATTAAGAAGGAAGATCCCACCGAAAAGATCCCATCTCTTCTAATTAGGCTACAATTGGATTTTTGTGTTTAATTGTGAGCACATTTCAAGAAGGGCACTGACAACCCAGAAGATGGCCAAAAGTTCAAATCTAGCCTCTGACATTCTTAGTATATGGCTGTGAAGAAGTTCCATGGACTTTTCCTCATCTGTTAGAAGGTAATGATGGTATCTGTAGTATTTAGCTCACAGAGCTATTGTGAGGACCAAATAATATCATATACACAGAAATCCAAAAACTTATAGGATTGTATAAATGCCAATTCTTGTTATTTATAATTAGAACTGACTTAACATTTAATAAAAGGATAATGTACTAAGGGAATAATTTACCTCTTAAATGAGGGATTTAAGGCCATTTGTCATGAGTGTTTTGGACAGGAAAGGAATGGGTTAGACTAGAGGGCATCTGAAATTTCTTCTGGGGGTGGCTAGGTGATACAGTGAGTAGAGCAGTGGCCCTGGAGTCAGGAGGACCTGAGTTCAAATCTGGCCTCACACACTTAACACAAAAACTAGCTGTGTGACCTTGGGCAAGTCATTTAACCCCAATTGTCCTACTTTCCCCCCTCCAAAAAGCAAAAAAAAAACATGAAATTTCTTCTGAGATTATGAGATTTAAGATTTAGTACATATCTTTGCCAATAGCTTTTGGAATTTGAACAAATAACTAATTACTCTCAGAGGGATTCTCATAAGGTATACAAGTATTGTTATAGCCATTTTTACCACTTTACTAACTAGGAATCCAAAAAAAAAAATAAGTAAACATTCAGTAGTTAGCAAATGAATCATTATCAAATATACGAAAATAATTCATTAGTCATGGTTCCTGGTTCTATGTGCTAACATTTAGGCCAATTATCAGTTAAATTTATTCCTATGAAGTGAGTTAATGATTAAGATATTTGCTATGGTGAAAAGTGACAACAACAAGAATGACAACAAAAATTTACCTTCTCTATTACTTAGGGTGTCTTTGAATGTCACTCAAGCTATAAGGCAGGGAATAGGGGAAGATAAATAGGGAAAACAAAGTAGCCAACTCAGTCAGTCAATAAGCATTTATTAGGCACTTATTCTGCTTACTGCTTAGGACTCAGAATACGAAGAAAGACAAAAACCGCCACCAGCAACAAAAGGTCAGATTGAAGGTGTATGGAAATAAAAAAAATGTGATAAAATATTTTACTTTTAAATTTGGTGAATTTGTTATCTTGTAAAGATGGCTTTAGTTGGTGGAAAGGTATTCCTGGGGACAAGGAGAAGATTTCTAAACCGTGGGGGAAAACTGGTTGAATGTAAATGGAAACTATATATAAATGAATGCTAAATTCAAGACCATATACTCATGAGCACTCAATAAATATTGTTGACAAAGGCTACGTACACTTACAAAATCATGCCCATATGGAATCTTTTTAAAAAAAATGAGTTTCTTCTAGTTTTCTCATAAGCATTTTAAATTAAATATTTTAAATTGATCAAAGTGAACGTACCAAGCTTTAGCCTGAAGTGGAGCCATAACTATGAATTATTTATTTGGGGGGCAGGGAAGGAGAAGGAAGCAAAAGTGGAATAGAGGACAGTAGTGACAATGATGATGGCATTAGGCAATGAGAGGACACAGTCTAACCACCAGAGTAGCTACACAAAGCTGAGGATTTATGCAATCCCTCACAATATTATTTATATTCCTGAAAGATTGAGTAGAGAAGAAGGTCAATAAGAGAAGGGCACCACTTTAAAATCATCCTGGGGGTCGAGCTGATACATGGAATGGGGAATAAATTCCATTGCTTATTCTATTAAAAGACAAAGAAATATGGGGGCAGTGGTCTCTCCAAGATGCAGATAACTTGGACAATAGCCTCTTTACCATCACAAAGAAGAAGTACTATGAATTGAGAAAGAATTGTGTGCTCTGATGTTGACTCCGGCATGATCAAAGACCTTGTGTCCTTACCCTTATTAGGCCTCTAACTTGAAAGTCTATGGAAGTTTCAGGGAGTAGTTCTATTGTTGAATTAGGCTTGTTGTGTTTTTTTTTTCTGTTGTTTTTTTATGAGAATAGCTGATCTTTACACTATACTACTATCTACATCACCAAAATATGTGATCTTTATATATGAAAGTCACTATTCACTACTCAGATAAAAGATTCTCAATTTATCCTTTTGATAAAGTTTCATTTATATTTACTAAAATTAACTTCTAATCTAAAGCAATATATTTTATCTTTAAGTGGACATTTAGATAGAGGAGTAGTATATGTCATAAATCTGAAACATGTCCATTTTTACTCCTCAGGTCAAGCTATTAAGAGCCTTTATGTACCCTGTATAAACACCAAGATTGCTGGAGACTTCTTTATGACATTTCCTCCTCTCATATATTTCCAACATGTGGAAATCTTTCATCACTTTGACAGATTCTCTTACAATCTTTCAACCTCATACTCACTTGGGTCCTCTTTTTCCTTCCTAAAGAACATGAATTTCCTTCTTTAAGACTAGAGTTAGTGAAAGAGAGGACTCCCAGAAATTGTGGGTATTTCCTGGTTGAATATGATGGGCTATAAGTCTCTAAGCTGTAACTTTAGAACTATGAATACATTTATGATCACAATTATATTTTCAATTTGACTTGTTTTAAGAAGTTATTTAAACAATGTCTGGAGCTCATATTAATATGAACTGTGGCAAAGGAGGTAAAGAAGAACTGGTACCTTTTTAATTGTCCAAATGGATCCAAGTAACACTATTTTAGGACTCATTTGAATAAGAAGTTATAAATATTTCTGACAAGATTCTTAATTTAACCTGTCTTTTTACATTTAAATGAAACAGGTGAAATTAGTCACTTCACACAAAGGAAAGCAGTAGCTATCTGTCCTGCTTAGCAAAGAGGAAAGAATAGTTTCCCTTTCTCTTCCATCTACCCTTTCTCCATCTCTCTCTCTCTGTCTCTCTGTCTCTCTGTCTCTCTGTCTCTCTCTCTCTCTCTGTCTCTCTCTCTCCGTCTCTCACTCTCTCTCTCTGTCTCACACACACACACACACGCACACACACATACACACACACAAATACACAATGTATGTGTGCACATGCACGCTCCACTAAGGCAGGGACTATATCTACTATATCCAGGCATTGTGATGCCAGGCAAACTAATAAGAATAAAGGATAACATTTTATATGTATCCCAAAGTGACAATAACCCCACTATTTCAAAGGAACAGAAAGGAGCTGATTGACTTTACATCAGAGAGACAATAAAATACAGTATTTCACCTAATCTCATTTCAGCCACACCCCTTACAATGTTATACAATTTGAGAAAGAAAAAGACAAAAAGAGAAATAAGTCTAGGTCCCAGATATCTGTTCCTTCTCCCTTGAACAGACCACAAAGACTAAAGGCCTTGCTGCCTCAACCTGTTAAAGAAGTCCTTACCAAGCACATACCCTCCTACTTATGGGAACTGTTTATCATTATATTTTAAATTACAGAGGTGCAATGGGAGGCTGGGAGAGAGGGAAAGAAAGGTGGGATCCCACAAAGAGCCCATAGAAATTTACAAATATAACATAATGTAAAATATTGTATTTGGTGGCTGTTACTTATTTCCCAGAGAGAAAAAATATACTAATAAGTAAAATCTTAAAAACACTTTAAACTTTGCAAAGTGTTTTGCATATATTATTTCAGTTCTCAAAACAACCCTATGAGCATGGGTATTCTGTGGGTATCATTATCCCGTTTTACAGATGAGGAAACTAGAGTTCAGAGAGATTAAATGCATTGATTTTGCTTACAAGGTATCAGAATGAAGATTAAAATTCTATTCTTAATTCCTGTTCTTAATTCCAAGTCTGAGGCACTTTCCACTATACAGCTCAACATAAATATATAATCTAGAAAGAGGCAATTAAATTTGTCTTTTAAAATCTAGGACACAATCAACTGCTTTGAATATTAATTGGTCCTATCACCACTATGCAAACTAACATTCTAAGGCTCTAAAATAAATTATTAGAAGATCAAATATTCCACATGTGAGCTGTAGAAAAGGAATCTGAGGATCTGGGTTTGAATTTTGCCTCTTTTTTATCTTTTCAGTGTTGGGCAAGCCACTTAGTCTCTGGGACTCAGATTCCTCAGCTATAAATAAAAAGCTTGATCTAGATGATATATAAAGCCTTTTCAAGCTCTTTATGTAATCCTTCAGATCATATTACACAAAGAAACACAGCTTAATTTCAAAAAGTACATTTAGTCATTGCTGAATCAATACAACAGACCTGCTGTTATTTTGCAATAAACTTTGGAAGATCTTGTTACAGTTTTCAAATTTCTTTATCATAGATCCCTTTCAGGTTCATAGATATACATGTCAAATTTTGCAAAAGATAAGATCAACAAAGAAATGCACTTATCAAAGATTTCTTACAAATTGCTTCTACTTTTTTTCAAGGTATTCAAGACCCAAACTAAAGCTAAGTTGCCTGATACCTAAGCAGTTGCTAGGCTCTATGTTTACATAGCAACACAAACACAGAATATACACATGCACATACATACATAAATATGCGTATATGTGTGTATAAATACATAAGTATATATATACATATATATGTATATATATATATGCTAGTATATATTTGCTTGTGGCAAAATGAATGCTCTCTTAGAGTCACTTACCAATCTTAATTGCTTAGGACCATAAAATCATAAGATCATAGATTTAGAGCTTGGAAGATTTTAGAAGCCATCAAGTTCAAACCACTCATTTTATAAATGAGGCAACTGAAATGCAAAACAAAATAATTATTTCCCTTGGCCCAGATCACACTGAGTATAGTATAATGGCCAAAATCATAAGTCCTTGCTATATTGACATATAATCCACAAATTATTCAAAGAAAAATAAGTAGTTGTTTTGCATGGCACAGGCATTCAAGCATGTTTCTGTTCTTAAAATTCATTCATGTTATAAACAAAACAAAACAAAACATTTCTGTCTTCAAAGAGTACCATTGTTAAAGCCTGTACCCAGAGTTAAACTAGATTCATAAAGCAAGCCAAGCTACTTCCCATGATGTCAAACCACAAGGCTAGATATCTTAAAAAGCAGTGCACTGCTATTTATTTATACATATCCCATTATGAGTTTCTAAACAATAACAACAAGGCATCTAAGTTAGGCTTACTACCTTTGCTTGGCTAAATTCAGTGAGGATTGATTGCTTTCAAAGGGTACCTAGACACAACTTCAAAGCATAAATGTCCAATTATTTCAGTAGTTAAAACACTTTTTTTAAAGAATTATACTGCAGTTACACTAAGTAAACTGGAGTTACTCAAAGATAGTTTTGAAGTGTAATTCTTTTTATTTGTAGAGTGGGTGTGTGTGTGGGGGGTAGAGAGAGAGAGAGAGAGAGAGAGAGAGGGAGAGAGACAGAGAGAGAGAGACAGAGAGAGAGATGATTAATTTTCAATTACTTCCCCTTGTTATAGAAAATAAACAATTTAGGAAAACCATTTGGGAAACTCTTAGATGCTTTGGTCATATTATTCTCTCATTTCAGTTTAAGGAATACAAAGAAGAATTCAAGTTGAGAATCATACAAAGGGCAATAGGGAGAGCTACCAAGTGGATGCTAGCTGCCTGAAGCACATTACAATGAAAAGTCACTAGACAGACATATCACTTAGGGAGGGAGGGAGGGAGGAGGGAGATGGGTCAGTCAAGTATGGAAATAAAGAGAGAAACAACAGTCTTCATGCAACTTTGATATGCACACAATGTCAAGTGGTATAAAGGAAGATGCTCAAACACCGGGTGGGTTCCCCCACTGGTGTATTCAAGGCAAATAAATGAATAGACATAGATGTAACCATATAGATGAGATCCCAGATTTATCTAAGTGATTGATGTAAATAATTGATGTGAAAGAAACATATTTCTATATTCTTAAGATTCATTGAATTCTAATTTTTAAAAGTCTATATTTAGCTATCATTAATGAATATCCTTTATAAAAAGAAATATAAACTTTTTTTCTCTAAGATTACACTGAATGTGGCAACCATTTGATCAAGTAAGAATCAATTGACTTTTTTAGAAGAAAATAAAGCAACATTAACATATGATGTTATTTTGTGTTCTAAATATAGCAGAAATACCATTGATGAAGATAAGAGGACAGAGTATTGAAAGACTTGCATTCAAATACAGGCTCAGACACTTAATAGAAGTGTTGTCCTGGGCAAGCCATAATTTCAGTATGACTTCATCTGTGAAATGGGGATAATAAAACCTATTTCTAAGGGTTGCTGTGGATATGACAGGATAATTTTATAAAATGCTTTAAAAAACCTTTAAGCATTATAGAAAAACAAATAGAAATATAGCCACTTTGGTGCTGCTGCCGCTACTACTACAATTACCTATGTAACTTTGACCAAGTAACTTCACTTTCCTCAGTCTCATTTTCCTAGCTATAAAATAAAGAAGTTGAACTAGATCACTTCTGAGGTTTCCTCTAGTTATGGGTCCTAGATAAATCATAGATCCAATGATCTTAAATCTATAACAACAAAAAACACACATTTTGTTTTGAGTCTATATAAGAGCATAACAAACAAAAGCATTAGGTCTTAGAATCACAGAACTAATTAGAGAAGGACTGAGGCGCTCATCTAATCTAATGCCCCCTTCTCTCTTCTGATACTGTCTCTGACCTGATGGAACTGCCTATCACCTAACAACTGGACTCTTTTAATTGCCCTCTGGTTTGGCCTCCCTGCTTCTAGTCTTTCATTTCAGTCCACCCTCCACTAAGCTGCCAAAATGATCTTTTTAAAGTGCAGGTCTATGTCAGCACCTCCATATAGACTTCATTAAACTAGAGTGTCTCCCTACTTTCTGTAGGATCAAATATAAAAATACTGCTTGGCTTTTTCTCCCCCCACATACTATACAATCCAGTGACAAGAGCTTAACTGTTTTTCACAAACGATAGTCACTCTTAATCCTAACTCTGACATTTTCGCTATATGTTCTCTATGCTGGAAATGATGGCTATCCTTTCTTCCTCTTCTTGACTTCCCTATCTTCTTTCAAATCTCTGCTACAGTCCTACTTTCTCTAAGAAGGCTTTTCAAGTATCTCCTAATACTAGCACTTTCTCTATGAGGTTATTTTCCATCTACCCTCTATATCTTATATGTACATAGTTCTTTGCACATTGTCTCCAGACTATGTTTTTCCTTGTCATTGAAACCCTAGCACATACCATAGCATCTAGTAAATAGTGCATGTTTAATTAATGTTTGATGACTTACTGTATTCATATTACAAAAGAGGAAACTGCAACCCTGAGGGATTAAAGAAATTACTTGCCTAAGGTCATAGATCACAGCAGCAAGAGCTAGGACTTTTATGAATGGCCTCGACTACTAGAGTATGCTTTTCCCCCTTGAAATTTGCTGATCTGTTCAAAAGTCAAATAAAAGTTTAGCTTAATTAGAAAAGGAGACAGAAAGAGAGAAGAAAGAAGATATATGTGTATATGAATGTGTGTGTTCATCAGTGAGACAGAGAGACAAAGACAGACACAGAGATAGAGACAAAGACAGACAGTAAGAGACAGAGAGACTGAGAGAGTGATTTTTAAATCCTAAGCTATAGTAAAATTTCAATTGCTAAATTAAACTAATTGCTAGTGACACACCTAAGCAAGGCAAAGTCATTCTTCATTACCCATCAGGAAATAATTCTCTCCATGCTAAATAAAAACACTAGTCGCACAAGCATACTACCATGAGAGCCCGTTCTTCATTAGGTTGAAGAAAGGTTAGATTCAATATTTGTAAAAGGGTTAAAGAGAATACTAGTAATATGGAAATAGCAGAAATTAAATATGATAGGGTAGAATATATGATATGCTATATTCTGATACAATTCATTGAATGATTTGCAGTTTCTTTTATTTTTAAGGGGCATAAAATGAACTCTCGTGCAATATGTATCTGAAGAGAAATATTCTATTCAACATTTATGCTTCATGCTTTTCCAGCCCCTACTAGAGATGTCAAGGGCTAGTAGAATCACTACCATGTTTATATACCTCTTAAGGCAGTTCATTCTATATTTAAATAACTGTTGTATTTTTTTTATTTGGACCCATAATTTCATTATTATGATAAATTGCCAGTAAGATGGTTCACTATTGGCTATTGATTCTTTACATCAAACCAAAATCTATCTCCCTGTACCTTCCATCTATTTCCCTCTCTTCATAATACAGTCTCTCACCCACTTTATCTGTAATAGCCCCAAACAGGTATCGTTGCATCCCCTCTTCTATCCTACTTCCACAAACTAGCTAAATTGTCATTACCAAATCATAGGTGTGACTATGTTCCCCTCTGATCAAGAAGTTTTATTGGCTCCCCATTGCCTTTAAATAAATACATATTTAAGTAAGATAAAGTAAGAAATAGAAAATAAAACAAGGACAAAAGGATAAGGATAAAATTAAAATTTTTCAGTTTGGCATTTAAAGCCCTCCATAATCTTGCTTCAACCTATCTTTCAAGGATGATTATGCATTACTTCTCTTATGTACTACACTACTGCAAAACTAGACTATTTGTATATACATGCCATTGTATCTCCATGGCTTTTTCTAAACCGTCTCCTAAATCTCCTCAGCCAGTCAGCAGGGATCCTACACTCCCTGCAATGCTCACTTCAAATTTCACTTCTTCAAGTGACCTTTTTTGACTAGTTGTTAGTCCTTACCAGCATGCCATAACAAAGAGAACTAAAAGATAAATTAACCCTTTGAAGAATCAATACAGTTTAGACATCTAATTCATAAACTTGAACATTAAAATATAATTGTTGCTCAACATTGCTTCAATGTTATCAAAAAGGTCTTCATTTTATGAGGAATCTATTATGAGAATCTATTAACTCCTTCACATTCTAAGTGGAATAAATGAGTATGCAGATATGTAAAATATATGTGTGCCAATATGGAGGTTTTTATACATATTATATATAGTATTTATGTGTGTGTGTCTGTGTGTGTGTGTGTGTGTGTATATTACATATACCTACATATGATGCATGTCTTTGTATGTATGTGACAGCTAGCTGATGCAATAGATAGAGGACCATCCTTAGTGTGACCTCAAAGACTTACTAGCTATTTGACACTGGATAAGTCACTTAATCCAGTTTGCTTCAGTTCAGTTCAGTTTTCTTTACAGATGGAGAAGGAAATGGCAAACCACTCCAGTGTCTTTGTCAAGAAAATCCCAAATGGGGGTCATGAAGGGTTGGACACAAGTGAAACAACTGAACAACAAAAGTAAAGTTAGCAGAACCAGGAGAACAATTTACTCAGTAATAGCAATATTGTAAAAACAATCAACTATGAATGGCTTAGTAACCCTGATCAATACAATGATCAACCACAGTTTCAAAGGACTCATGATGAAAAAGCTATCCACCTCCAGATAAGAAAATGATGGGCTCAGAGAGCAGATTGCAGCATATCTTTTTCTATTTTCTTTTTTTATACTAAACATGGCTAATGCAGAAATAAGGTTTGTATGACTTGATACATGTAATGAGCATTGTTATTTCTTTCCTTCTCAGTGGGTGACATGGAAAGAATTTGGAACTGAAAATGAGATAGAATCTAGACAATTCAAAAAAATTGGGGAGCAAGGAAGTTCTGGATGCCTAAAAAGCACTAAATGCCTAATGATTATGATAGGCAAGAGGAAGTGAGGGAGAGAAAGAGCCCAATGGATGAGTAATGACAAACTATGTAAATTTCACAATTTTGCTAAGGTGCTTCCTATAGAAGTTTATGGAAACTCTAGCCTCAGATTGCTGAAATATATCATTAACAAAATCACTATTTCAAAATCTCTTGGCAACAGAAGAGCCCAAGTTGATTTGATCTCATTTTTAAAATGGACTTACATGAATTTCTATTCAGGATATGGCTATTACAAAGTTCATAACATCTTCTAAGATAGAGTTCCTTATACTTTTTTTCCATTCCTGATCCCTTTTCTGGGTTCAGCAACGTTCATTGGTACTGGGTGGCCCGAGGTCACGTACAGCACGAAGTATGCCTGTTGTATGTTCAGAACCAAGGCTGTAGTGAAGTTGCCTGATGCAACATGGGCAACCACCACCTCAGATTCACTATACATTTGATTTTTAATTAATTTTTTTGTCATTGTGCATTCAGAAACCTGTTGCCAATTTTTTTTACAACACCATGGTATCATGACCACAGTTTAAGAAGTGATGTCTAAGAGACTATCAAATAGAACATGGAATCTTAAAACGAAAAGGAAACAGATATTTTTTCCTATAATTGCCTCACTTCACAATTTAGTAAATCAGATCTCAGAGATATGAAGTGGCATTCACAAGGTTATGTAGTCAGTGACATGCTTTAGAAATGAGGTCTCCACCAAATCACAGAATCTCAGTTAGAATTAACCTCCAAAGCAATATAGTTCAACCATTAATAACAATACTCTCTACTATATTCACAAAAAGCAGTCACCCAACCTTTGATAAAAGGTAGGGGGGAAACAACCTCCCAAAACACCTTTTTTCCATATTTAGATAATTCTGGTTATTACATTATTATGTTTATGTCAAATTAGAAATTTCCTCTCTTCCCCTTCCATTCATTGCTCCTTCTGTTGTCTACTGGTGACAAGCAAAATAAACTGAACCTCTAATCCACATGATACCCCTTCATGCAACTAAAGACATCTATCTCATTCTAATTTGTCTCTTTATTAGGCTAAATATATCCACTTTGCCCAAAAGGGCAACATAATCTTAAAAATATTCAGGATCTTGGTCACCTGAGGTATGCTGGTAAATGTTTAACAACTGGTTCTCTGGGGGAAATGTATGTCCAACATATTTTAATGTTTAATTTGCATTATTAACATTTTCATCATCATTTTCTTAAGCCTTGACAAACAACAAAACAATAAATCAAGCCCTGATTTGTAACATTTGCTAATTTCTGCAGTATAAATGTTCACACTGAAAAACTGACAATTGGTTCTCATGACTTAGTAGAAGCAGGCTCTAGCATAGCACTACTAGCACTATAAATGCTCCCTTCTATATCAAGGTTATTCTTAAGATATGGTGCCCAGAACTAAAAACAACAGTCTGTTCATGATATAACAAGGGCAAAAGACAATAGGACTAGGGCCTCCTTAGTTCTAGACAAAAAATTGCATTGGATATTTTGGCTGCTGTATCTCCAGCTTGTCCAAAAGGCTAACAGGAACAACTGCAGAGATGCCAAAGTCTAGGTAAACTGCATAAAAGACATTTCCTTAATCTATGATTCTGCTAACCTAGTCAAAAATGAAAGAAAATGAATTTATCTTGACTGGTTTTTTATGAAGCAATACTGGCTCTTTGTTATCATCAGTTCCTTTCCTAGGTTTTCATTAACCATCTCTTCACGAATACATTCTAGAATTTTGTCACTAATCAGACTCAGGCTCACTTGCCCCGTCTTTACTTCCTTTTTGTTGTAAATCAGAATATTTACCCTTTTCCAGTCCTGTGACATTTTCTATAGACTCTATAGAATTTAAAATCTATTGACAATGTCTCAACAATCACTTTAGCCAATTCTTTCAGTATCCTGGAATGTATTTTAGTCATACAAGATGCCTTGAAATCTTCAAGCAAATAGGTACTTTTTCATGATATTCTTACTGATGCAATATTAACTCTACCACATTACAGACAACTTAAACAAAACAGAGTTATGAAATGTTTTCAAATGCCCTTTTTTTAGCTAAAGAAATAAGGTCTAGTTCTAGCTTAGTTGTCCTTTGATAAATGGAGTATAATAACATGGTATCACAAGCATACAGAGAATAGCCAAGCAACTCAGGATGCTATGACATGGGGAGACTATCCTTGCATTGTTTTTTAAAATAGTATTTCAATTACAGTATTAAAATAAAATGAAAAGCAATCAAATTTACTTAAAAGATTAAGTTCAATTATTTGTAGGATTAGAGACAGTGATGGGAACTTGAATTACATGCATGGTTAGAATTACTCTTTCAAAGAGTAACACACACACACACACACACACACATACACACACACACACACATACATACATAACTGTATATGAGTGTTTTCACCATGCCACTAACTCAGAAAGGTTTATTAAATGTGATATCTGGTTGCACAAAAGAGAGCAAAATTAACACATTGCTTACAAGAAAAAAAAACAATGGGAAAAAATATTTTCTTTCAGCTAATTCCCTAAGGAAAAAAAATAACATTATATTTTGTCTTTTGCCTTCACTTCTCTAGAGCTAATTGTTAAGTTATTCTTCCTTCACTGATAAAGTTTTCACTCCACAAAAAATGATGATTTTTCCATAATTAATCTCATTGATTGTGGTTTATTTTCATTCATATCCACTATGATAAGCTTCTTTTTCTCCTTAAATCTGAAAAGTTTAATATTAAAAGAAAACTGCCTAGTAATTTTGCCTACCCCAAGTATTTGGGTCTGTTGGAAAAGTTCAAGTAGCTTGAGATAGGATTTATGTTAGATTTTTTTTTCCAAAAATGGATATTGGAATTCCCAAATTCAAAAACATTAGATTTTCAACTTAACTTGGACAACTTATATTATAGCAAGGAAGTATTTCTAGGACAGATGACATCATTTATTTATTTCTAAATAATTTCCATAAACGCAGTGGAATTAAATTTTTTGACACATAAACTCCAATAAAATGCTACTACAGTTGCACAGAATACTTTTTTTTTCCCCATTGTATCAAAAGAAAAAAGACAAGGGCGGCTAGGTGGTGCAGTGAATAGAGCACTGGCCCTGGAGTCAGAAGGACCTGAGTTCAAATTTGACCTCAGACACTAAACACTTACTAGCTATATGACCTTGGGCAAATCACTTAACCCAAATTGCCCTGCCCTCCAAAAAGAAAAAAAAAAAGGTGAAAACAATAAAACTGAGTTTTTCAATGTCAATTGCCCTGAAAAGCCAAATAGCATTAAATGCTAAAATTTGTATTCACAGGTGAAATTCACCACCAATATCATGCGAACACTTGATAAATTATTTTCCTTTTTTTAGACATAACAGAAATGATAATTATATATTATATGCCATATATACATGTAACTAGATTAGGGAGATCACATACATATAGATACTATACACATATAAAGAGACATAGAGAGAAAGACAGATAGATGGATAGATAGATAGACTTGCATAAATATAGGATATGGAAATTATATATACACATACATTGTGATATAAACATTTCTAACATATAGCTATATGATATAAATATGTGTCCATATGTATATGATAGAAATATATCTAACATATAATATATAGACTTGCTTATATCACATATACATATATATGTTAGAATCTCTTAAAAGAAAAAAAAAGGAAAACATGCACCCTCTCATACACACCCACAGATTTTTCAGGTTAAATTGTCTGTTTCTTCTTTAAATTATCCATTGTAATAATGTAATTTCAATCTTAATTCTCTTTGCTGTGGTATTTATTTAAACCACATTTTTCATACCTACTCTGTTTCTACACTATACCAGAACAATGGATTGAAAAGTAAAGGAATGTAGGCATGCTGATTCTTTGATGCTATATACAATAACAATAGCTTTAACCATTTTCATGAATTCTATTGTTTAAAAGCTAACATTTAAATTGGTTGAGCCTAGAGGCCCCACTTATGACATGACAATAACAGATAGTAAATATATGGTCAATCTTTGTGACAACATATTACTGACTCCTTAGGTAGAGTCATGCTATCTATAATTTGATCAGTAAACTGCTAATAGTGGCTCCTATGGGTCTTACCAGAACTATTACAACCCCCCAAATAGTAAGCAATCTATATGTAAAAGCCATTATAAACACAGATTTTCAAAAGACTCCAGTTTAGTATACCTGAACTGAAAAGTTTACATCCTGCAAAAGGTAATTGTGCAATTCAAATTTTATTTCTTCATTTAATTCTCCTTATGTGTAAAAATCAGATTTGAAGGAATGAAGATTTGGTAGGTACCATATTAGCCAACCTTGAATAAATATTGGATTCATAATATCCAGTACAAAATTATTCTAAGAAATGAAGCATAGTTTCCTGGCTAAATTTCATCGATATTCCTGTGCAAATAATGCCCCCAAACTCATTGTTGTGACTTTTTCCTGATTTAAATTTAAAAATTTTGTGTTACAAAGCACCATGCCATTGCATGTAATTTATTTCTTATGGATGACTGCCATTTCCAGCTGTTAGTTACTTGGTTTCTAATCTTGTGCCTCGTAATATCCACTTATAAGTTATAACATTCTCCCCAAATATGATGCTTATTATGTCTTAACTCCCAGTTATGCCAAATACCAACTGTGACTGGAAATTTGATTGGTAGATAGCTGATCATTATTCTGAGGAAAAACAAAAATTTCAGCCAATCAGAAATTTGCTGATAAACCAAAATGTAGGACACTTACTGAATGAAAATTTGGGTGAACACTCATCCAAGAATATTCTGTAGCTAAACTGTACTTTGATCCAATCAGAAAGCTTTGGGATTAATTGAGGATCAATCTGTGCCAACATTATTCTACACTATCTATGTGGATTGAGTCATAGGATTTAGAGCTGGAACTGGTCTTACTGATTTAGTCTAAACTTTAACTTGAAAGATAAGGAAATTAAGTCCAAGGGAGGCAAAAGTACTAGATTCAATCAAAGGATTAATTCAATCAATGCAGTTTAATCAAATCTGTAAGTGTTATTAAAAGAAGGTGGAATAAAGTCAATGTGATAGACATTATCACATCATGAATAATTGGCTTTATACAACTGCATGTATTTGCCTGAATTAGAAAGCAAATGATGTTGGATGAGTTAAGATTCTTTTTCATTAACTTTATCTCATTGAAAACATTGTCATATGCATTCATTTGCTCTGTTTATACCAGAATTTTAGAAGCTGGTTCCAACAACAAAAGAGGTCTACTTATTCTAGTTACTTAGATCAACAATGGAATCAGATTATCCTTAAACATTATTCAATATACCATACAAAAATTAGACAATAAAATGACTCAAAGAAAACAAACTAAAACAAACAAAGAGGTGGATCCTATTTCAAGGCATAAGCCTTGCCATAAATCCATATACTAACCTCATGATAAACTAATTTTCTATAGTAAACCTGTTCTAGTAAAGCATATATTCTAAGCTATTAACTAAAATATCATCCCAGTAAAATCAATTTTATTACACTTTGCAGTTACCTATATATTATCTCATTTTACTTTCTGTAAAGCATATGATGTAAGTTTCATTTTATTGTTTGTGTTTATTATTTTTATCAACCACTTCACAGACATGGAAAGGGGCTCAGAGAGTAAAAGTGATTGTACCAGCTCATAAAACTAGTAAGAGATTCCAAGCCAATGTTCATTCCACTATGCCACTGCACTGTTCTTATAGTACAGATATCATTAAAAGATCAAATCAAACACTATTAAGAAGTGAGAAAAACCTTCATATGCCAAACTGTATAATAAGAAATGCTAGATGCAGTGACTAATTACAGCACAGCTTTCCCATTTGTTTCCCAGACTATTCAAAAGTAAAGATTTCTCTGCACCTTTGATGCTATTAACAATTCAGTTTTTGTCATTTATGTCTATCATTTTTCGCTATATATTGCTTTGTTCTCCTATCAATATGATGCAACATGATCCTTT
Organism: Pseudochirops cupreus; assembly: GCA_028627135.1. Lineage (NCBI taxonomy): Eukaryota > Metazoa > Chordata > Mammalia > Diprotodontia > Pseudocheiridae > Pseudochirops > Pseudochirops cupreus. The sequence goes on from CM053580.1 coordinate 106,752,097, forward strand.
CTATCAAGAAAAAAAAATGGCAAGAAGGAAGAGAGCATGAGTCAGAGAAGCAAAAATTGCTTCTCTTTCACTCCAGATTCCTGAGTTCCAGATGTTTAGAAGAAGCTGTTTCATGGCTGAATATTTCCACAATATTCAGAAGACATTCAATTTATAAATAAGATATTAAGTAAACAAAATACGACTGACGAGATTTTGTAAAATAAGAAATTTGAACAAAAGATATAACATTATAGAATATTTGCTAGTATAAATGTAAACAAATATATCCCTATAAATTCCATAAAGAAATAGCAAAAAAAGTCATGTTTGAACCTATTATTACCTCTATTATATATGAATCAGAGCCATGAAACCATGTTTTGCCATTATTCTCCCTTTCTTTTCAGATAACTTGGATATTTTGTTTATCTAAAGATAAGTTCAAGTTTGTATTTATATAGCAAGCAATTATCACATGCATAAAATTACTTATATTCAAAGCTAGTATTGGATATGTCACATTAGATCATAGCTGATTGAAAGTGAAAAATTTGAAAACTTCTTTCCCCTACCTATTGGCATATGGACTGAAGGCCAAACAACTGATTTAGTAGATTTTGCCTTTGAATTAGTCGTCTGTTTTAAGGAGTGTTTAAATACAACCAATCAAGTATCCTGGAATTCATACTTCATAATAAGGTAAGAAAGTCGTGGGCTTTATGTTCATTTTTTTGAGTATCAATGGAAGCAGAGTTTTGTTTTGTTTTGTTTTTTTTTGTCAAAATGAAGTCAGTCAATAGGTTAATAGGGTAGAATAAAACAGATGTAAAAATGGATCATCTGTTTTCAACTATCCTAAAAGTTTCCATTTATTTGACACATGAATGTCCCTCTAATGTACTGTACCTTTTCTTTTTGTGGAGGAGGGGCCAGAAATCAATCATACTAAAGATTTTTATTTTTTTTAAAAAAAGATTTTTAAACATAATCTATGTGATCATGTGATATAACTTATTCAGACTTGAATTATAGTTATCTGCATATATATGGAATACCTTCTCCACCATGATGTCAACCTCTTAAATACAGAGACAAAGTCTTAATCATCTTCGTTTACCACAAACACAATACTTTACAGATAGTAGGCACTCAAAAATGTTTGATGAATGAAGGAAGGAAGGAAGGAAGGAATTATAACCTGCATATTCATAGACTCTAGGTTTTATTTTGTCAGATACCATTATAAATTGTTTCATTTTGGGGAGTTCTTTCGTAAAATATATTTTCTAATTGCACTAAGACTTGTTATGCCCTAGCAAAATAAAGTGAGGTAAGAATAAATTCAATTATTATCTAGATAATTAAATTCACAACACAATTTTTAAACTAAAATAGTCAGTTAATTGAGGCCAAAGGGCTTAATTTTAGCTAATTAAAATAATTACTTCATGTCCATTTCAGTTTGAAATCTAAAACATATGTGCCCATATTTTTTATTCTCTAAAATATCGAAGCTATTTGAAATTTAGTGAAAATATCATTGATAGGTCATTATGGAAGGCTAACACTGCACTCAAGCCTAAGTAACATGAAGCCTCAACAGGGAATCAGCCTTTAGGGTTATTCTCTTTACAAACATTATAAGTATGGAACAATATGATGGCATTTCCTCAAGCTGTTGAACACTAAGGATAAATGCCAGCCTGTGCTGTGTTGGTTGCATAAATAATCTCTATCTGTGCTATTTCTATAGATGCAATATGACTTCAGGCAACTATCTCAAATTTTTCAATGCTTATACACTTTTATTTGGCTTATGCATCACATTAAGGCAACTCACAGCTTAACCATGAGCATGTATACAATTTGGTCTAGTTGTCAATATCAGCTAACAACCTTTAAAATAAACAATTACTCATGATGATTTGAATAATATTCATCTTTGAATGAAAATGGGCAAAAATTCAAATTAATACTATACTTAAACCATTAGCACATTTAAACATTCTTATCATATTGTCATTACCCAAGCATTCACCCCAAAAGGATGGCCATTTCTGAAAGAACTAGCAGAAAATCTGACTTGGAAATCATCAAATACCTTATAGATACTTTCTTTGTCCACTTGGACCTTCCTTTCCTCCCAAGAAATTCTCTGAGATCTCTACCCAAATAAGAAAACATTTATTAACAAGGTGGCATAACCCAAAACCAAACACACTATACTTGGAATCAGCAATGTGACTTTAAATGAATATTTTAAAATAGAACAGTTCTATCTAGACACATATCTGAAGCACAGCTTGCTATCTTTTCTTTTAAGGAAATACACACACACACACACACACACACACACACACACACAGTTACTGTGAAATCAACTTTTCTAGCTACCTGCTCCACAAACACGTAAAATGGTTAAACAATAAATTTCTATGGCAACTACTTAAATTCTAAGATATTCTTAGCTACAATAGCAGTACAGCCACTTCCTTTACAGCAACTGAACTAAACAAGATATCTCCATCTTCCTCCCTTTTCCATTCCGCACAAGTGAAATCTCTTTTGCTTTGATGAATTGAAGAGTGATTCAACTGGAAGCAACATACTTCACACACTGCATGTGACACAGTTATACAGGCCCTTTAAAGTGAAAAAAAAAAGACCCAAAAAAACAAAACCAGAAAAAAAGAGAGAGGGAGATTAAGCAAATCTAAATAAAAGTGATGTAGAGGGACTGCATTATTATGTATCCTGCAAATACAATATATATTATTATGACAGAGATACTTTATCAAAATGAATAAAACATTGGCTGTCTAAATAATAAATGTTCTATATAGTCAGTCCTTGGATATATTTGAACATTACTCATTCTGCTTCTCTGCATGTGATTTTCAAATGTTTTCTTATTTATTAAAACACCCTGGGAATGCTAATTTTATCAGAATCAATATCTAGTTAATTTGGTTTCATTGTCTTTGTGTATCTATAATTCATAAATTGCTGCAATCCATAAATCTTTCTTGCTCTAAATTAAGTGCACTATCCTTTTTAGACACAACCTCTGTCAAAGATAACCCAAGTTTTAGATGACCGTTATATTTTCTCTCTGAATGAATAAACATAAAGAGTAATTTATCTTTTAAAACATACTATATCTATATAATGACCAACATACGTCTATAAACTGCATAAAACCTTCATAGATCCTTTTATTTCATTAGAATGCTGAAGTTATCCTCTGTCTATCATTTTACAAATGATAGGTCTTTAGAGTTTTATCAAGCACAAATGCAAAATTAATAAAACTAATTAATAACCTAATACTTCCTCACCTGACCCCTTAAACTGTATCATACCACACAGACTAGCATAAAATCCATACTATACTATAAATAAAATAGAGGGAAATTCATAGCCTTTTATAAACACTTTATGAATAGAAATTTAAGTATCAATCTAGACTAATGTGTTTCTTTAGGAAGAAATATTTCTCACTGAATATCTATCATTGAGGTAGTGTCACCTTCTGCTAGTGTCCCTGATTCTTATTTTTTTTTTCATTTTACTTGGCTCTAAAATATTGCAAAAGAAAAGTACTAATACTTTACATCCAGGGAAGGAAGCCTGTTGTACATTCACTTAAAAGACCTAATGACACCAAAAAAGAAAAATCCATGGCCTTTTTTTGCTAGAAGATAATTTGAATGTGCTACCAAAATGAACAATTGACAACCAAAATCATTTAAAGGAGAAAATGAAAAATGGGTTTGGGAACAGTTGCATTTAAAACATATATGTGTGTATATATATATATATATATATATATATAATATATATTATATATATTATTTTAAAAGTGCTACATAAACTAAATAACAACCTGCAGAACTGTTCTGGGAAATGGCATTCCTTTAGAAAATGAATTCTAGGAGAATGTTCTATCCCTAACATTTCAGAGGACTTTTTCTGTTGGCTTCAGATTTCTGTCACTTATTTTCCCTCCAAGTCTGTGATCTGTGCTTTCTTATTGCACTTCTCAAGGGTGGGCATGTGCTATAATGCAGACCCATTCTGAATTTGAAGTTTTGTTAGTTCCTGCTGCACAAATGGACTTTGCCTAGAGAAAGCCAAGAACAGTGTTTAAGATTGGAGCTACGTTGCTTCGAGCACTTTAACGCTCTTTCTGTTAATTAAGAGGCCACTTCCAGAAAGCCAAATAATCTAAGAGAAAATCTCTTTAACGTGGATGATCAGAGTTAAGATGTGTGTTTTCTTTACCAATTTTCTAGGTGCAGTTATGAGGGGGGAGGGATTCCCTTCACTAATTAGTTTTACCATTTCCAGCAGCTGTTAAAGTCAAATCGCCAGCAGCATCTCAACTGCCAGTCATTAAGGCTGCTGCGTTTCAGCAAGGAGTGCTGACCAATGAAATCTCCACTCTGTTTAATGAGACCGATCTAGGCTGAGTCAATTAAATCAAATTTCCACTAACATCCCTAATATATCTGCAGTGTGTGCAGCACCACCAGAAGCAGCAGCGAGGGAGTTCCAGTATTAATAAAGGGATTCACTGCCGCATTAGGGGGGAAGATCGGGGTGCTGGGTGGGGAATAGGATGAAAGAAGGGGAACTAGATGATTTTTACACATTATGGAGAGGTTATAGGGCAGAAACAAGACACAAAGGGTAGGTAGTTAAGTAAGGAGATTAGAGAACCTGCCTTAATGGCTACAGCCAGAGAAAGGATCCACCCCCTTCCTTCCCCTCCCCCATCCCTGCCGACACATACCATAGCAGCCACTTGCAAAAATGAAGCTGGAAAAATATAAGGACCCAGAGTTGAAAACATTTTCACTTTAATACTGAAAAAATATGCCATTATAAAATCCTCGGATAGAATTAGTAAGTTTCACGTGCTTCCTCGATTCTGTTTTTTTCTCCTTAATAGTAAGATTTACACCAGCACAGAATTGCTACCATTAAGATTGCAGCCTAAGCACTAGAGTGACATTAATTGGTCATGCTTAACTGCCTCAGAATTATTTTTGAATGTTTACACTGATACCATAATAAAAATCAAGGGTACTAATTTTACATTCATATGGAAGGCATTATTGGATATTTATAGAAAAATAACAACAAAAAGAAACTACCAAAGTAACCCCTGAAAACCTCTCCAAAGAAAGTAAAATTTTAAACTCATAAAATGAACTGATGACTATCCATGCAAATGTCTTAAATAAAATCTTTACATTTTTTCACAGTAAATGTACCTCTCTGTTCTGCCTATCATCACAAAAAAAAATGGTGAAATGGCACTTTTAGATTATATTGTATTTTGTTTATAGAAAGTTTGATACGATGGGACTTATCAGGTAAGAGGGTGGATGGTGTGAATTAGACGCTGTCTCCGGTTGATTGGGAGGGGGAGCGTCCCTGGGGTGCGTTGTATCCATGCGAGCCATGCAGCACTTTTTGTTCGGAATCCGAGTCATTTATTTACATTACATTCATGCCTTCGTGCAACTTCCCTTCCCTGAAGTGTCAGCAGGGAGGCCATCACGTCCCCCTCCTCACGGGGCTAATCCACAGGGGAAAAAATAGATATCTATCTATATATATATATAGACGTAGGTATATTTATACATATATATATAGGACAATAACAATCGCTCGCCCTGTAAGAGTTTGGCCAAGTGTGTCGTCTGCCCTCTTTTTAGTCTCCAAGGCTCACTAAGGGCATAGTCAGATGTAAGAAGCGCTGCTCCAGCTTGGCTGCCTCTCAAAGAGGGTTTAGAGCTAGCGAGCTGGCTTCGGTTCCCCGAGTTATGCCACAGTCGTCGCACTGTTTGGCTTTCCCAGAAGAGAGCTGAGGAGTCAGAACCCTCTTCTGCTAGAAGAGTTGATTGATTTATGCCAATCACGCTTTGGCGTGGGCGAGCAGACAAAGTACATGGGTCAAGGTTTCTTTAACCACTGAGTTGCTAGCTGCGAAACTTGTGGGAAAGCGCCCCACCTCCCTTCCCCCACCCTTTGCCCCGGGTTTTTAGTCTGATAGGGAGTGAGAGCCACAGTCATAAACTCTATGGGCTCCATCTGCATTGTAAGGTCCGTTGTGCCAGTAAGAAGAATCACAGACTGTCTGTAAGGAATTGATTTCAGATGCAGATGAGTTGGCATCCCTTCTCTTTGACCGCTTTCGGTTCCTCAGGATAAACACTAACATGCCAACCACTGTGAAGGCAGAGGTGACAAACACCAGCAGGAGTCCCGGGACCAGCACCGAAATGGAGACCCTGCTGGTCTCTAGGTAGGAGTTGGAATGAGTCCCTGTCTCCGCCAACCCAGTGCTGTTTTTGCTGTTTGAAGTTAACGTAGGCGAGATCTTTGCATACAGCTGAGGGCACATCACGTCATTGGAGAGGAACATGAAATCTGCTTTGAAGAAGTCTTCCGGGGATTCGCACTTCAGATCACTCATGATCACTTCGGGACCCAGGCGCTCTGCCCATTGTTTGAAAGGCACAATAGTGCAAGAGCACTCCCAGGGGTTGCCATGCAAATCTATCTGTATGATGGAGGTTAACTGGTCCAGTACCCCCGCTACTGGGAGGTACAAGAAATAATTATTGTGGAGACTTAGCTTAGAGAGTGAGACCCCAGCAAACACATCGACAGGCAGGGATCTCAGCAAGTTGTTATTGAGAATGAGTATCCTCAGTTTGGGCATAGCATTGAAGGTACCGGGGAGGATCAACTGGATCTCGTTAAACTCCACATTCAGGTACTCAAGGTTCAGCAGCCCAGTGAATTTCTCTCGGGACAGGGTGTCCAGGTAGTTGCTATCCATGTATAGCCATCTTAGGTCCAAAAGGTTCTTGAAGGTGTTGTTCTCCACAGTTGCAATATTATTGTTTCCTAGATCCAACAGATTAAGATTCCGATAATCCAGAAAGTGAGATTTCCTAATGGTGTGGATCTTGTTGTCTCTCAAAAATAGCTCCTGAACGTTGGAGGGCTTGGGCTTCAAGTCAGCCAAACTGCTCACGTTTCGGTCATTGCAATTCACCTTTAGACCCGAATCTGGGATCTGGTCACAGCTGCATATCTCCGGACAGGGCATACTTCTGCCCAGAGGTTTGTTTTTGGCATTGATTGCCGATATCGCTGCAGTAGGTCTGATTTTGATTTGCCAGTTGACTGGAATCTTTGTACCTCCATTTGGAGCAGCCCCTGGAGTGGCAGGATCTTCTTGGCTGTTAATCTTAAAGGGAGTTGGAATGGGGCCAGGAGCACAGGTCTCCTCCTGGGCAGGGGGTGCTGCGAGACTAGAATCCACTCGGTTTTTCAAAGGACATAGATCTTGTTCTGAGGTCTCATTAAGATCTTTGCCCTGCAGTCTAGTGGGGGCTTCGCAGACCACACGCCCAATAAGTGCATTTTTGGGGATGTTCTCTAGCCATTCCTTCAGAGACAACAGATCACAAGTGCAGTCCCAGGGGTTATCCTCTAACAGGATTTCAGCAATGCCTGGGATCTGTTCCAAGACCTCCTCATAAGGCAATGTTTTAAGTCTGTTTCCCCGAAGGTCGAGGTGGGTGATGGGAACATATTGGAACACGTTGGCAGGTAAGGTGCTGATGAGGTTGTCATTTAAAATGAGTACCTCCAGCTTGTTTAAGTCCCGAAATGCTCCCGCGTCAATATCTCGTAATAAATTAAAATCAGCCTGGAGGTATTCCAGATCGTCCAACCCCAGGAAAGTCTGTTCTCGGAAAGATTTAATCTTGTTGTTGTTGATGTGAAGTCTCTTTACCAGCTGCAGCCCCAGAAAAGCCCCGGGAACAATTTCATGCAAACCGTTGTTTTCCATGTGCAAACTAACCGCATTATAAAAGTTAGCGAACTCATTAGGAAAAAGTCGCGTGAGGGAATTTCCATGCAGAAATAAATGGTAAAACTGGGAAGTCGGGGCAGTGAAATGCTGCAGACTTGTAAAACCCTTTTTCTCACAGTCTACGTGCAGGTCCCCTTCTATCTCGTTGCAGGAACAGATCTTCTCTTTGCAAACGTCCCCTGTAATGTTTCCAGCGGCAAAACAAAGAGACGTCTCCAGCAACAGAATCCAAAGCAGCATTTTTAAACTGAGCAATTCATCCCCGATCTCATCACAAAGTAACAGCAATCGTCCTGTTCGCCACAGACACAGTTCAAGTTCATTTACCACTTCAATGTCCGAACCCAAAGAAGAAGGAAAAAAAAAAAGCTTTCTTTTGGGGGGGGGTGGATTCTTTTCTCCCTCCTCCCCCCCCACACTGCAACGGTCCAGACGCCAGTCAATAATTAAATCCACAAACTCTTCAGGCACGTAGTGCAAGGCACGCACAAATAAAAATTAAAAAAAAAAAGTAGAAAAAATCCTCCCTCCCTCCCTCCCCTTTGAAACCACCAAAAGAAGTTAACAAAATAAATAAATAAACCCGCAACTGTCGAATCACTGCTAGTTGTCTTCACTAATCTGAATGGTAACAATGCTAGGAATTAGAAGCAAGTGCATGTTAGACACACCAGCAGGCTGAGTGCATCATAGTACAGGCGAACTGCCTGTGCATGGCTATGCCTCGGACTGACCTTGCCTTTTCTGTTACAAAGCAGGGTTTCCGGCTGCTGATGCTGATGCTGAATGCTGTAGCTGCTGCTGCAGAGGCTCCTGCTGCCGTTGCTCTCTGCCTAGGAGTCCCCTCTGGGTGCTGTCCAGTTCCCCTTGGTGCTGAAATCACGCCCCAGCTTAAGGAATAGCTGTGGAGCCAATGGCGCTGCAAAATTTCCGCAATCGCTGCGTTTTGTGGTTGTACATCCTTCCCCCTCTTCTGGTGTTCTGTTCTTTTCTCGGGTTCCCCTCTCTTCCCCCTAACTAACACTTCTTTCCCCCCTTGTTTTGCTTCTCTTTCTTCTGCTCTTTCTGATTTACTCAGAAGAGGGGGTTGGGGAGAGAAGAAGGGAGAAAGAGAAAGAGTGGGGAGGGCGAAAAGAGAGTTACTAAGAAGCTCTGCTCGTTCCAGCCTGGTGCACTCTGAAAGATCTGACACCCTCTGCTGATCTGCAGTAGCAAAAATCCATCTGCTGAGGGAATGCTGGAGAAAAAAAAAATCAATCTACGTACAGGGCAAGCGTTAAAAATGTTGGCATTAAAGGCTGTCGATCTATATAGACGTTTATCCTAAATGGATTGTTTAATTCTTTTTTGAATACTGGAAAGTTTACCCTTTCCTTTCTGCCTCCACCCTCCCAATCCCCTAAACTCCCCACCCACCCTCCCACCCACCCAAGCTCTGACGTTTGGAAAGGAGTGCTTTTAAAATTTTTATTTCCCAATGGCTTGAATAAAATTAGTGTCAGGGTGTCAAGCGAATAGCAATTTCAGGTAATTATACTGCACGCCATTTTAATCGTTAATTTAAATGCATTTCTTCCTTTTCTGCAGTAATACAATGTTTAGTGCTATTTTTTTTCTTTTTGAAGCATTTTCTTTGTAACGAATCATCATGTATTGAATTATAGATTACAAATATATGTATATATGCATAGTAATCTTAAGGTGGGGGAAGGAGGCTTTGGCTGCACAATAACCGATTATGGTTACTAATTGTTCCTACTATGTAGGGGGTTTCAATGGTTGTGACCATTAATAGCTATTCTTTTCTATTCATATCTCTTAACGTTTTTTTAAAATGGCTGTGATTTAAAATGCAATGTATGTTTACGTATTTGATTACAGACCAAATAGATGGCACTGGGGACAGGGACAGAAGAGGAAGGAAAGGAGTCCTAGGATTATTGATGGCTTAAAAAAAAGTTTCTTTATCATTTTTGAGAGTTTTCAAATGCTTGCAAGCAAATAACCAGTTTCATCTTAGGTGGTGCAAGCAGAAAACCTTATTCTCCTTGTCGTGGTTACAAATGTGTTCAAGAAACACTGAACTAAGACTATTGAGGAATAAACTCACTTGGGTCACTTATCTGGGTGCATGCATCCAGAACTGGAACTCTGATTATCCAGTACAAAAGAAGTGCCAATTTCGTCTAACTGAGCATGTATAACGCCACATTCAGTGAAGGGTGGACAGGAAAGACTTGAGGGTCCATATTGGAAGTATGGTTTATTGACTTCTCAACTAAAACCTTAATGAATCTGCAGTCTCGCAACCCACATTATGTCCTTACCTCTTAATGGATGGTGTTCCCAAAAATTCCCCTCTTCCCCAATTCTCTACTGTAATGATCTACTTATGTTTCAACAGAAAGAAAGGTAGTACACAAATTGTGAGTGATATTGGTAGCATTTTCTGTTTGCTTAAGAGATCATCTTTTTTTAAAATATGCTTTTGAAAAGACTAGAGGGTAAAGGGGTGGGATAAAAAGAAATCTTAACAAGAAATATTAGTGAGAAGCAAGAGATATCTTCTGCTTCAACAGAATCTTATATTGTATGTGCCAAGAAGATAAGATGTACTTATAACAAAAAATGAAAACCCTATTCTAACTTCAGAAAGGATGACAAAAAAGAAAGCACCAAAATGAGAAGTTTTGCTTCTCTTTCTCACAACCAATTTGAGTTTAGAAGGCTTAGAACTCAGGATAAATAAGAGAACAATATTTTCTCTTCTTCTATCAATCCTTAATTTGGAAAATCTCATAGAACATGAACTCCTTAAAATAAAAACAACTAAATATGAGACCTACACTTCTGTTTTGATGAATAAGAGAATTTATTTAAGTTGTAGAGCTCCTTTTAAGAGGTTATGTAAAGGAGAATAAAAAAAAATATTGCATGAAACAATATTATCAATGTTTTAATCTTAATTGGATAGTATTATTCTATTTGTATAAGAAGTACTACTAGGTATTATATTTTAAAAACCTGACTCTCAAAATGAGATGAGAAGATTGAGATTCAGTTGGAATGAAAAGTCTATAGACTTTCATATTTTACTTAAATGCTGTGGTTGAGTTGAATTTTTTGTTCCTTTCTTCCTATTTATATCTTCTTGAAATGCCAGTCCTCTGCAAACACCCAGAACTTCAGTAGTTGACCACTCTTCACTTCTGGATATATTTTCATAATTAATTGAGAAAATACCAATTTTCCCAAATACAGATAGATATTATCCTTGAACTCTTAGGAAAGCAGTAAGTCATTGAAAAGAAAACAAAAACAGATAAGGGAGTAATAAAACTATAGAGATGGTTAAATTAAAGTTCTGGAAAACAATGTCAAAATATTATTTTTAGTAGAAAATATTTCAAATAGGCTACTTAAAACTGACTTAATATTTACATAATTATTTTTAGAGAAACATAAAATATTTAATCCATAAGATTAATGAATATGACCCCTTCATTGACATTTTTTTTCAAAGAGTCAAGAAAAAGCTAACAATAATCAAACAATAATAAATTAGAGATTTCTATGTGTAATCTAAACATTTCAGCATACCTTTAAAGAAAAATGTATAATCAGGGACAGCTTAAGAGGATACTATTTTATCTATCTGAGCTTAATCATGAAATGCTTCAGGTGCTTAGTTTCTCAAAACTCTTTGATATATGTGGTCATAGATAAAGGTCACTCCAGATGATGGAACTACATAATATTTACTGAAAGTTGAACTCTCAACACTTTGGTGAGAAAGATTCCAAATGAATCACTGAATGCTCATAATTTTTAAGTTGTGTTCAATCATAATCAAAACTCAATAAATATTGATAGGTTTTTAATAATGCAAAATCAAGTTGGGAAAAAGAAATAATACCTGTAAGAGAGAAATTATTATACGGAGCCCTTGATCAATTTCATTAGTTTTCAGGGTTAGAACCTTCATCTGGAACAAAGAAAATATCTCTTTCTATAAACTACAGATATGAGTATTGATACCTAGCTAAGAGGACCAATGATAACTCCTGACCCCAGTAAGGGGTCATATTTGACTTCCATTAATTTTGGCTGCATCCAAAAATAAATGGCTGGCTAGATGAGTCTCACAAGGATGTTCTGTTGTCATAGAAGCTGCCCTTCTGTCCCAACCATAAAGGGAGTGACAGAAAACTCTTAGCCTTTTTGCAAATTTTTTCAGTTAAACTTAAAAAAAATCTCTGGTGGATGGATCATAATTCAGTAAAGTAAGCCTATGATCTTGGGACAGGCTGGTAGTGGCACAGAGCATGGTGACTAGTACTTATGGAGTATCCATCCTCTGTCATGTGATGATAGTAATCAGGACACTGATAGATTTCCCAAAGAAGCAGAGAAGAAATCAACATGTATATCCACCAAACCCAAGATGGTAGCTAACATACATTATTTCTGAACCCCAAACTTATGTATAGAATTTTTTTTTAATCTCTTAAGCAGACTTCCAGGAGCCAAGATGCTAAAACTCTCCCACATTCACATCCAAACAACCATAAAATTGCACCCTAAAACAAATCGTGAAATAGCAGAACCAGCAACAAGATGGAGTGAAACAATCTTTGAGTCTAAGACACTTGGAAGATTGACAGGAAAGCTCTGTCTCACTCAGGTAAAAAAGGGAGAATAGTCCAGGACAGGAAACAACCTAGCAAGCCAGCAGTAAGTCCCACCTCAGCAAATCACTGATAGACCCTGAATCTCCATGCAGTGGAGCAGGGAAATGACAAAACCAGGACCCCTGAATACCTCAGCATAGTCAGGATCCTGGGCAGACTCCATCTATGAGAGCCCCCACATGGTTGGGAGCAGGCCCTGGCAGATAAGCAACCTCCAGCATCGCAGACCTCCACATGTTTCAGCATAGCCCCAGGAAAATGAAGAAACACCCCACTGGCCTCAGTACACCCCAGACACCAGCATTAGGACCCTGGCTCAGCACCAGGTAAGCTGCCATACCCCTACAGCCTCCAATAGTGCCAGCCAAGCCCTATTCTACCCCCTCAGTGTAGCACCAGACATAAGGGTACTCAGGGGCCCTCAGGGAAACATCAGTGTAGCACCATGTAAACAGTCGTACCTGCAGTCCCTGGCACAAGAAGTCTGAGGCACTGCCCCTTGCAACTGGAAGCAAAGATAAAATTTAAAAGAAAGGGAGAAGGTCAAAAAAGAGGAGCAAAACCCAACAATAAAAATAGGAAGAACCTGAAAATTACTATGGTTACAGAGAAGATCAGGACACAAACTCAGAAGAAGATAACACTGTCAAAACATCTATTGCCAAACCCCAAAGAAAAAAATGATAAGTGGTCTCAAGCCCAGAAGAAAAAAAAATGTGGAAGAGCTTGTACAACAAGCAGCTTGAAAATCATAGAAGAGAGGTAGAAGAAAACTTGGCAAAAGAAATGAGAGTGATATAAGAGAATTATGAAAAAAAAACAGTCGACTACTTGGAAAAAGAAAAATGACTGCTTAAAGAATAGAATTGGCCA
>CM053580.1:106770545-106793962 GCA_028627135.1 Pseudochirops cupreus
ATGGAAGCAAGGTAACAGAACCTTGCCAAACATCACTACCATTATGAGGGATGTGAACAGTGCAGGTCTAATGACAAGATGCATTTCTTGTTCGTTAAAATGTTCTAAGTTGTGGAAAAAGTAGGGTATTTCAGTGCTTTGAGTATTTTCTGCATATGTTTATGGGTTCCTATGAGTCTTTTGTGTTTTTGTGTATTTCCTGTGGGGTTTAATAAAGGTCATCCTATATTTTAATAAAGGTCATCCTATCTGATGTGTATTTATAAGCTTGAGTACTTCTGTGTGAGTTGGGTATCTTGTTACCTACTTTTGGTGAAAATTATTAACAAGGTATACATAAGCTTTATTTAAAGATTTCCTGGAGTTAATTCCATGTGGAAATAGTGAACTAAAACAGACAACATCCCCTTGAGATCATACCCTGAAAAGAGACCCAGTCTTTGTCAGGTGGTTCCTGTACATAGTTAATTTATAAGTTATCATTCTATATTTCAGAATATTTTTATATATGGTACATAATACATAGATGTTCAGATAAACATAGGTGGAGTTATTTTTTTAATAATTAAATAGCAAACACCATAATGTTCAGAGCCAAAAAAAACAAAACAAAAAAATATTATTCAGGTTTTTTTTCTAGTCAGATAATGGAAATGTTTAGATGTTTGGTAGTCTCTAGAAAACTAACTTTCTCTAGAGTTGTGTAATGTATCTATTAAATAGTTTTAGGGAGGAAAAGTACATATACACACACACACAAACATATATTAAAGTTATATAGTTTCTTTGAATTTTCATGGGTTTGTAATGTTAGTCTGAGTATTTCATATTCCATATTTCAAGGTTATTTGTTAACCAAGGAGCTAATGTAAAGATGCTAGATCTTAATTCTGATACTTCCAGATACTGCATTTCACAAAATAAGTAGTTTACTGGAATTCTTTTACCTCCTCTTTATGATAGCAACCATAATACAAAAGACAGGGATATAAATAAATTAGACCCATGTTAGGAAGGTAAGAGAATTTCGCAATAAGTCTGGCATTTTTTATCATTTAAATATTATTACAGGAAAGAAATATCAATATAGTTAACACTCTAGATGATTAAAAAAACTAAAAAACAAAGTTATTATTATTTTAATAGGCCTTCCCTCTCACCACCACCACCCCCTCTCTCCTCTGCATAAATTGTCCCCCAAACAAAACTACATTTTTTTGATCTATGAAGAATGGACTATTCATCAGCCTACTTCACAATTCCATTAATTTTATTTTACAGAAAAAAATATTCTGTGATAAATATTTGAAGTTCAAATCTGATCATTTTACAACTATTAATTTGAAAAAAAAATATCTAAAAGGGGAAGCCAATTTCCCTCAGAAGATGACTATTTTGTTATTCTTGTTCTTCATCTTCCTCCCCCTCCTCCTTCTCTTCCTCTTTCTTCTTCTTCTTCTTCTTTTGTTTCTGCTTCCTTCTCCTTTCCTCTCTTATCAATTTGAATAAAGGAAAATCAGTCTAAATGAGTGAGGGATATGAATAATAGAAAATTTATTTAAAACATTTAACTTCATTACCTCTGAGTATATAAGGTAACTGAGGGCATATGGTAAGTAGAAAAGGGTTGAATGACAGGAAGTTCAGCTGGAATTACTATCATAGATAAATAAAGATTAATTATAATGAATATATTAATAGTTTATAATGTAAAGGGGCACTTCTTTGTCTTAAAAATGAGGGTTTTTTTTTTCTTATATCAGTTAATCATCAAGCATTTACTAAGTGCTATTGTGTCCTAGGTAATTATATTCTAAACATTCCACACACAGCTTTGTTTACATTTTTAATTTGTTATATTAGTAACATCAAGGCCCAGTGTATTACTAAGCACTTACTTAGGAAGATACATGTTGATGTCACTATTGTCATTGTTATAAAATATATCTAAATAAAATGCAGGGAAGAAACATTCTTATTGATAGCAAGAACCTAAAAAATGTTCTTCTTTGTGGTTAAAAAAGTATTAACTGAAACAAAAAGCTCAAAAATCTTTCTATGCCTCCTTTAAGAAATCCATAGCAATATTAAAGATGGATCTAATTTTGTGTTATATTTGACTTTATGTCTTGGGTTAGAGAAAGGACCTGGGTTTAATGATTCACAGGAAACTGGTAGAAGCCAATCTGGTATAAACATGAAATTTATTATTATGTCATGCAGCAAGCAGGGGAAAAAAAGCATATACACCCAAAGTATATGATAATACAGATAGACAGATGCTCCACAGATGCAAAGAAGCTCAGCCAGCTTAAAGGGAGACCAGTAGAATATCAAAGATATCAGTGGTAGTACATATTCAGAATGTGATCTGAGCATGGTAGTTTTCTATTTTAAAAATGGGTGTGATTGAGAACAAATTATGCCCCAGGTTGGAAGGAGTATTCCTAATCAGACCCAGATATAGTAGAGAAATTCTCCAGAATTTCCAGAAATTTTCATATATCTATGTCAGTCTCAGGTATGGAAGTATTTCCTTATTGGAAATTGCATAAGGATTTGAGTTGGCAATGAGGAACCCCAGGTATAGTAGTGGCTCTCCTAAATATGGTCAACCAGGAGTCCCATCCTATCAGGAGCTGCAGTCTTTTAATTGCTTCATACAGGATTAGAATGGGTCAGAACAAGGGAACAGTATGAAAGTACAAATGTTTATCATTACTTATATGTATTATGGACATTAGAAGCATTCAACATAAGTGACTCCATATTAGAGTTCTATCATTATAGCTACAACATCAAACAATGCATTTTTTAAAAACCACACAATTATTGTACCATCCCCAATTGAAAAATAGCCCATGCTATGACTCACTTTTAAGATACATATTCTGGAAAAGAACTATAAATAGACGATGATCTAGTCCCATAACTTAATCAGAGAAAGAGATTATATTTTTTAAATTATGTTTAGGAAATTGTTCAGTTCTTTCAATGATCTCAAACTATGTAGTGTTATAAAGGCCATCTTTTTATCATCAATACTATCCTATTAATGATACGTGTTTGCTAACTGTGAGATATAAAAATCCTTAAAGAATTGAGATTATATGATAGTGAAAAAAATGTAAATTTAATTTAAATACACACACACATATGCACTTTCTATGCCACCAAATCTTTTCAAACTCAGATTGGTAAAGCACATTAATATTGCCTATCCATATTCACAGAATTTAATGAAGAGATAAGGATTTATAATTAGTTTGTCAGTGATTTATAATGTAAATAGATTCTTATAGTATCCTAAAAGTGTTTTTTAATAATTTAAAAATCTTATGAAAACCTTGTTTATTTACATAAATTTCTTAATAGTGACATGTTTCAGAGTCACATTCAAACACACATACATACACAGAGTTTTGAATATGGCTTAATAATAGAAAGTATTTTTTCAGAAGAAACCTAAGCATGCAAAGTCTCATCAGCAGTAGACTGGTCACTTAGTGGTGACTTTTTTATGAAATAATAAAAGATGCAAAACATATCTTTAGTACTCTTTGGCCTTCTCTGTGTCTGTAGTAATAGTAGCAACATGGCTAGAAAGGGAACAGAATTACAGTTTTTAGTCCAAGCATCTATTTAATTCTTCTATTAACTTTCTAATGTGATATTCTGGTCTAATGTCCAGCTAGTAAATATACTGCCATGGCAGCTGATCTATGTCAGTCTCGATGTTATTGCTAACACCAAAACTGAGGAAAGAAGCAAGTTGCTTCTAAATGGAAGAATGGCGCACAAGTATTTCTTCTTAGAATAAAAGGAAGGCGTTAGCAAAGCAGATTTTTTTATCATATATCCAAAGGCAAAAGGAAGCATCAGTTTGGGGGGATATTTGATCATATATGCCTAAATATAATGAAAGAGATGCAGTTAATCTTATTTCCACAATATTTTATTTAAAAATAGTGTTTTCCCCCTTTCATTTAGGTAGCAATTAGTCCAGAAGTCGAACATCATAGAAATAGATGTGTTTTAAAGTACAAAAGATAGAAATCCTCGTAACTGGAAGATAGTAAAGGTTGATGTTTGAGTTAAGTCAAGACTATTAGATATTTGTTGGACAGCGTTGGGAACATAATGAACAGCCAATAAAGAGCTGTACTTTTCAACAGGTTTAAAAGCTAAAACAAATCTCTCATCCTCAAGGATTTATAATCCAGCTAGAAAAATTCATACTCTTAAATATATAGTATTATATGGTTGATCGTCCAATTTAAAAATTCTAATTGTTTAAGGAGTGCAGATAATGGGATACTTCAAACAGAAGTAGAAGTTGATGAGGTTGTGAGTAAGGACAATTTATTCTCTATTTATATGTAAGTGTAAGGGGGCTTATCTGTGCACTCATAGATCTAACACAGAGGCATGTTCTATCTGCTACCAAACTGTGGAGGTGGCCTGCTTTGATTGGCTATTTAGGTGAAACAGGCTGCTTCTTTAAAACTGACCAGGCTAGGAAAATTATTCTTTCTAGTTAATGTTTTGTTTCTGTTTTTGTTTGTTTTTTACCTGCAAGCTCCTTCCTGCTGTGTCTAGAAGGTAAAGAGCATAGTTCATCTAGAGTACAAGCACCATGAACTGAACCAGAATGAGTTGAAGGACTTCCTTCCTTGCTCTCCCTCTCTTTTACCCTGGGTCTAATAAATGGACTTGAAGTATTTGTTACTGTTTTGTGTTATTTGTCATCTTCGAATTCTCATAAATATAGAAATTCATTCAGGGGAATGTTTCTATGTTTGTGGTTATACTGTTAAAGTAATATTTCTTTGTAAAAGCTAATTCAACTGCTAGGGATCAAATGTGGATAGAGTACAGAAGATCCCCTCCTATCCTCCAGCAGTATACTTGGGGAAATGTCATTAATAGAAACTAGAGGTTTTTTCAGAGAGCCTCGATATCCCCATGCCAGAAACCTGGGGTGGGGCACAGAGAGTCAAATGTAACAAACGTGACATGTGTGACCCTCAGACAGTGGGGACCAAAGTAATTAGACCTATAGAAATAATGTCATGTATACTTTAAGTAATTATGTATTTTTATCTTTTTGTCTATTAAGTAGTGAGCTATGGCTAAATTTTTTAAACTTTGCATATCTATCATAGTTTCACACATGTTTAATGATGACAATAGTAGGGAAAATGTGGCTTTTCCAAAATGAAATGTGAATTTTTTTTCATATGTGATGAATCAAATTCTACTGTGTGACAGTTACTTCTAGATTATTTACATGGCATGTGATATCTTATGTTATCTAAAATTGTGGGGCTTTGTAATAATTCTAGGAAACCGATTCAGATCCTAATTTGAATTAGGCTAAGTTGTTGGTTTTCTTCCTTTCTCCTCTTTCTCTACTTTCTTTTCCTGCTTTCTACACTTCCCCTTGGACCAACATTTTTGGCAATGCTTGATGTTAGCACATCTTTCACCCTATGTCAAAATTTACTAGCTTTCCATCTTATCCTCTCAGTGTTCAGTTTTGCAAAATATGAACAATGTCATTCTTATAACTGCATGAAATGGAGAAAAAAAGGAGGTACCTGAGTTTGAATACTAGCTCTGCCAGTATTCATACTTCTCTAGTAGGAAGATTCTGGAGAAGTGACAATGTCTCTGCACCTTATTTCATGCAACTGTAAAATTAGATAGTTGGGTCAGTGTCTTCCATCCAAGTTTCCTTCATTTTAAATACCTGATCTTGTGACCCAGTCATTTCTAACCTGCCATCATATATAACCTAGAGGTATTAAATCCAGTGATAGAGAAATAATTCCCTCCCCCCCAATCCTATAAAATATCTTTCATAAATTGGATGTTCACTAATAGGTTGTGTATATGCAGATTCATTCTTGTCATCTTCTTCTTCTTCCATCTTCATCTTTTAAATTATTTGATTCTATGAGATTTTAAATCCCATCCATTTCCATTTGTATATATACATACATATACATATGTGCACGTACATATATGTATATATATACATACACATATATGCCCTTGACCCCTAGTTTCATCCTATTCTTTAATCCCCAACATTTCAAAAATCTAGTTTAAGCCTAGTCCCAAGCCCTACATGGGAATATGGAAAATGAGTAGTCTTAAGTTTTATGCACAGTATCTAGCCTATTGTAGGTGCTTAAATGTTAGTTAACTGATTTATTGACTGCAGTCTTTAGTTTTGTGCAGTGTCTAGCCTATGGTAGGTGCTTAAATGTTAGTTAACTGATTTATTGACTGCCAAAGAATGAAAAAATAAGGTTGATAAACACCATCAGAAATAACTTTCTATTACATGGTGACCTTTCAATGTGAATAACTACTTCATCATTAATCTATCTTAATTTTGTTTTTCCTATTTTAGTTTTTCTTATGATCAAACTACTCACACATGTGTATATATGTGTAGAATCAATATTACTTACTGTAATGTCTCATCAAAGAAAAGGAAAGTAAGGATCTCATATACTGCCACTGAACTTACTTGACCTCAGTCTAATTTAACTTGTGTTAATAAATCATATTTTTCATATTTATATCATGTACTTACTATATTTGTTAATATGAAGACCTAACAAATTTGTGAGAAATATGCAGGTCATAGGACTTTCTCTTAGTGTTCAACTTCCTTTAGTGATTGATTTTAATATCTAAGTTAAAACATGAAGAATATAAATAAAAGTAGATAAATATGGGAGTTGCAATGATGCATGCAAATGTGGCAGTTCAATTATTTTCCTCAAATCTATTGTAATATTTGAGAAGTTACCATTATCAAAACGCTTTTCATTGTAGTTTTGAATGTGAAGGCTGTTGTTCTCTAACTTCTTAGATATATTATCCCCACTACAATCTTTAAACACATTGATGTAAACAGAAAATATTGTAACACTGTGTTTGTTTTTCATATTGTTAGTCTATAGGAAAATCATCGTTTTAAAAATAAGTAACATTGACAACTTGTTTGAACTTTTCATTTGATTTCTGTTAAATATGTTAGTATTAAAAAGAACATCATTTAAATGGCTTCTCTGGAGGTATTTTTTCTTCTTTTAAGAATTGAGTTTAACAGGTAAGCAATTTAAGAAATTGTTAGCTACTCTTCCAATAACCATGTAGCATAGTGGATAAAAATACAATGCTAATGATCTCTGGTCCCCCAAAAATGCAATTTCTCAGGCAAGATGACATAGTTAACTGTCTTTCAGCCACCTTGAATGCATGATAATGATCCCCAGGGGATCTATTTGAGATAGGTAGCATTTGGCGGTAGCACTGCCTCACCATTGCCAGACCTCAAAGGGGGTCACTAGCATTAAAGGTGGAGCATATTTCTTTGTTTTGACTTTGAAGTCACTCCCCCTTCTCCCGCCAATTACAACATGACCCAGGACAATGTAATGGATTAACGTGGCAGAATCAATCAACCAGTAGATCAGTCAATCAATGATCTTATCACATATACAACCCCACGATGATGATTAGGCCATCTGTACCTACCTAGGCTTGTCCTCAGTCATTAGACATACAGTCCATCCTAGGATCTGTACTTGATTTTTTGCCTGTTGGTAATTGTTTATGCTGACTTCCACCAGCAACCCTCTTACTACTGCTTAATATGGTAGTGTATCTTAATATGGCAGTCAGAACTGGAGGGACACAGACTTCCCTATTCCATGTCAGATGTGCCTTGGAGAAAAGTTCTATTTCTGGATTACCAAAGAAAAAGTCCGGAAATAATTTAAAATTTGTGTCAGGCTGTTCACAGTGCCTTGGTATTAGCATGCTTTTTAAGATGACTAAAGTGTGCCAAATCTGCAGTAATCTTTAAAAAGTTGTCATACCTGCCTTTTGCACTTAAAATATGGCTTACCTAGTTTGTGATGCAGGACTGTCCCTTAAGAATGACATACCCAAACGATATGAACAGGCAATTTTCAGATGAAGAAATTCAAACTATCTATAGTCATATGAAAAAATGCTATAAATCACTGTTGATTAGAGAACTTCAAATTAAAATAACTCTGAGGTAGCACCTCACACCAATCAGATTGGTTAATATGACAGAAAAAGGAAAATGATAAATGTTGGAGAAGATGAAGGAAAATTGAAACACTAATGCATTATTGGTGGAGTTGTGAACTGATCTAGTCATTCCGGAGACCAATTTGGAACTATGCTCAAAGGGCTATAAAAATATGCATACCCTTTGATCCAACAATACCACTACTAGGTCTTTATTTCAAAGAGATTATTAGAAAGGAAAAGAGCCACATGTACAAAAATATTTATAGCAACTCTTTTTGTGGTGGCAAAGAATTGGAAATATAGGGGATGCCCATCAATTGAGGAATGGCTGAATAAGTTGTGGTATATGAATATAATGGAATACTATTGTGCTATAAGAAATGAGCAGATGGGTTTCAGAAAAAATCTGGAAAGACTTACATGAACTGATGCTGAGTGAAGTGAGCTGATTCAGGGGAACATTGTACACAGTAACAGCAGCGTTGTGTGTTACCAGTTTTGATAGACTTAACTTCTCAGAAATGCAACAGTCTAAGATAATTCCAAGGAATTCATGATGGAAAATGTTAACCACATCCAGGGAAATAACTATAGAGTCTGAATGCAAATTGAAGCATTTTATTTATTAATATATTTCATATATGTTAGTATAACTAATATATTTACTAATATATATACATAACTATATATATATATAAAACTAATTTATTTACTAACATTATTCCATTTTTACTTTTTTGGTTTTTGTTTTTCTTTCTTGCCTTTTCCCCCCTTTTGTTCTGATTCTTTTTTTACATGATTAATGTGGAAATTTGTACATGTTTGTACATCTATAACCTATACCAGATTGCTTACTGTCTTAGGCAAGTGGGAGAGGACAGAAGGAGAGAGAAAAAACTGGAGCTCAAAATCTACAAAAATGAATGTTGAAAACTATCTTCACATTTAATCAGAAAAAAATTAAATAACATTAAGTAGAAAAAAATGACATACCTAAATCTGATGTGAACAAAGTGTATTGCATCAAGAATTCTGAGTGAGAGATTTCTAACTCTGATGGAACTTTGCCAGTTGATGTTCTTGGAAAGGCTACAGCTACCAGGGACATAATACCCAAACTGGCTTAGACCACCCCTTATTACAAATGGAATTGTTCTCATATTTGTTCTTTCTAGGAGAAATGAGACTGTAAAAGAGAAGAAGGTGCATAGAAACCTGAGAAGTCTACAGACCCGATAATCAGGCAATTCAAGATTTCTATTATGGTATTAATGATCCTGTGGTAGATAGACTTCTAAAATCATCTTAAATAATGCCTTATTTGGACCCACCAGATAATAAGACTATTATAATTCTTTATGTTGGCAGCCTGGGAGATTCAATCAATGAGACTGATGTCAGAAATCAATTTTACCAGATTGGTGAGATCTGAATGTTAACAGTTTTACAGAGACAACAGTGTATTTTCATCCCATTTGCAAGTTGCAGAGATGGCTGCTGAGAAATCCTTCAACAAACTGATTGTAAATGGGTTCAAGCTTAATGTGAAATGGAGAAGATCCCAGGCTGCCAGAGGAAAAGAAAAGGAAAAAGAATGAAGCACAGACTCTGGAATTAAACTGGAGCCTGTTCAGGACTCCTTGGAGCTCCTCCTTCTCCTCCAGCTGAAGAAGTCTCTGGCAATTTTTTTTAAAACTCCCTCCCATGGTCTTCTTGCAGTGGTTAATATTTTCCTGCCCCCTCCTCCTGGGATTATACTTCCAGTCCACAGCAGAACTTGGACCACACATGTTCCATTCAATGGGACCATCATCTCCCATCACATGAGTTCTAGGACCCATCCAACTATCCTTCTCAGGTTCCCCAGAGGACGGCAACTCAAGCAGGAAAGTGTAGTTGTCTCTTGCATTCTGTTTACAGTGGTTGGGATCTGAGAAGGAAAGGTGCTTTAGAAATGTAATAAATCTTAAAATATTTTTTTTCCTTTGTAAGTTTCATTGGTAGCATATAATATGCTAAGATATGAGCAGAGAACTAGATCTGAGTTCCTGAATAAAGAGCAGGTGGAGGGTCCTGTTAAACTAATATGAACAAATCTGGTCACCAGTGCAAAAATGTCCTTTGATTCTTAACCATACAGGAAAAAAGAGGGTCATGGTGAATTTGGAGCTTCTGGGAATCTTTAGGAGATTTGGAGTGTATGGGGTGTGTAATGGAATTGGTAATGGAATTTGGAGCTGCCCCTGTATTGGCTTGGTTTTTGGGCTGAGTGTTAAAACCCAGAGCTTGTGAATCCCACTTGTGGGTTGGACTTGTTGACCTGAAGAGAGAGGGCTGAACTGGGAGGAGCCGTGAATTGGGAGAGAGGGCCAAGTCTAGAGAAGGCCAGAAGGACTTTGAGAGAGCAGTATCCAGTATCATGGAGCCTGAGTTACTGAGAGAAAGACTGATAAGAGCCCGTTGAAACTGCCACCTGGAACTGCCACCTGGAACTGCCAAGGACTGAGGAGGCATGGCTGTGATGCTGGTATTTTGTCTGTCTGTTTTGATGTTATTTTGCCAGATTCACTGGATGGTGAAGGACAGTGCTGCTGTTGTAGAGGTCCTGGAAAATGGCTGTTGGTTCAGAAGCCCTGAAGGAGGATTTTCTTGTGGTACCTGCACAGAAATGCTGGAAAAGGGCCTTGCTGATATTTTCAGGGGTTCTGGGACTGTTCTACAGGCCAAGAGTGACTTGATGCAGATGCTGGCTATGGCTTTGTTGAGCCTTGTCTCCCCAGGAACTGAGATTGCTGAGGGCTTTCCTCGAGGGAAGATGAAAGAAGGGCCTTTCCTTGGGTATTCAATCCTGAGCTTAACCTTGTAATTTAAGGTTGGATGGCCTTTTGTGCTCTCCAGCCCCTTTTGAGATTCAGGGGTGGGAGGCCTTTGAGTGATTGACAAATGTACTTTGTTTATGGCTGGAGACTAATCTCCATTTGAGAAGAGACTTTTGACTGACTAAATGAACGTACTGTCTAGGGGTGGAGTAGTAACCTAGATTGAATTGAGAACTTGCTAAAGGAACGAGTTACATTGTATTTTGACTTTTTCTGTTCTATGAATGTTTGCTGAATAAATGGGGTTTACTATGCTGGTAATCCAAACCTTGGAAGTTCCCTTTGCTTGGCATTAGAGGGTGTTAAAGGAAGAAAAGCACCTCTAGTGTGAGGGCTTACTGAGGACTTTTCAGGGTTGCTTATCCACCTTTGTGGTCCACCTACACCCAAATCTCCCCTGTGGCTCGAAGAAGCTGTAGCATGCTCAGCAGCGAAACCCAGTAAACTGTGTCAGCAGATGGGCTAGACCAAATTGAGGGTAACGAATAGACCTCAAACCTCTTGGTGAGTTAGGGGATGTCTACCCCAAACATGTGAAGACATTCCCTATGAAAATGGGCAGATGAGAAAAATTTGTTCCAACAGCTAAGAAGGAGGCTGAAGCTGACACTGTGGAATGTTTAGAGCTCTGGCAGACATAAAAAATACCAAAATACCATGAATCCTGGCCATCCCCAGTTGTCTTGACTTTTGTTCTTCCACTGGATTTCTATGACTCAGGAAGAGAGAGGTTAATGACTTTGCCCAACTTTGCTCATTTAAATCTAATTCATACGCAAGTAAAACATCTGTGGTAACGTCATTAATCCTCTTTGAAAATGAAAAATGGAGAACAACAACTAGGAGAGTTGTAATTCTATTTGTATATGTTTCTTTATGTGTTTGGGATTTGACAGACTTTGATCGGGGGCTGGGGGAGAACAAATGTTTGACAATATTTTTTTTTAATGTAATTCTTTTGCTAGTACCACTAATCAGGGATAGTCATTAAGTATTATTTCCCTATTACTCAAGACTGACCTTTGAAAATCAAGCCCATCCATATACTTTCTTTCTTCTATTTTCCTCTTGCTAAAGGAATCTGTGCCAATAAAAAATAAACTTCTATTCAGTCTTACAAAAGTTCCTGCTTATACTCTACCTTCTCTTAAGAAAAACAAAAACAAAAAAATATCTCTGGAGTCTACATTGCAAGATCATGCCTCCTTTCATGGGGGAGATATTAATATTTCTAAATATCAAATGGATAAGCCTTTCATTTTATTTATATAGGTGGTCTGTGACTTATGGAAGAGGCTTTGTTTTACTTGCACCTTCATGTGTATGTAATTTTCTGCTGCTACGTACATTACTTTGCTCTTTAGAGAAATGTTACTTGCATGTAATTGAATTTTAGTGAAAAAGGTAAAGGAAGTGAATACTGTTTTAAATTTTAGAATTAAAAAAAAGCAATTTAAATTGGTCAATTAAAAGAAAAAAGGTTATGGTGATTGTTATAGCTAACAAAAAGGTGAGAATTCAAGGTCACTTCCATTCCCAGAAGAGGAACTGGAGAACAAATGAAGGGAAAGATTAAAAGACAAGTCATTTAAATTATTTAAATAATTAGTCACTCAAGATGGATGAAAAATAAATATTTTCTCCATGTATGTTGTGTACCTCATTCAAAATATTTATTAAGCTAAAGACCTGACTGATTTGGGAATAATATGCTCTTATTTTTTCAAAGTTCCCAAACTGTATAGATAATATTACATTTCAATTAGGGAAAAGAATAAATTACAATTTTAGAATAAAATAATAATAAAGAATAGGCACTATATAAATATAAGCTACTCTTATTTTATTCTTAAAAATGTGAAAAACGAAATCATTCAACCACTTTACAATTTGCACAGCTGAAATCTACTTGCATTGAATCAAATAGTTTGAAGAACAAATAGGACATTTGTTGCTTTCCAATTAATTGCAATTAAATTTAAACGAACTATATTGACTTTTTGCTTTGCTTTCAAAGATACTTTTTAGTCATTCCTATTTGACTATTCCTACTTTCAGATCATTTTTGTACATTTCCATTAAGCATCCATAAGTGATATACTTTGTAAAGAACATTGATCAATTCATAGTGATTATGAACCAAGAGTTTTCAGGAAAAATATGTTCATGAATTGTTGTTGTTGCTGTTTTGTTGTTTATATCCAGATGCTCGTTCAATAAGTGAGGATTTCATTTTTGATAGCATCATATGAAACAAGAAGAAAATGAGTAAATCATTTTCTATTGTTATATCACAGCTTTATATATGATTCATACAAAATTATTTCATAAAGATTTTGAAGTTTAAGTCACATAGCGTCAAATGCCTAGAAGCATTTGAGAATAGTAAGGTAATGTACACAGAAGACTAAGAATGGAACTTGGAGTCAGCAAACTTGGGTTTGCCTGGTTGTGTGACCCTATAAATCTTATTTATAGTCCCCAAAATTTATTTGTGAAATGAGAATATGAATATTTGCAATACTTGTGTCAAGTGGCTCCAAAAAGGAAAAAGCTTTTTAAATTGTAAAGCATCATATGAACACAATATATTATTTCTACAACTAGTAAAAAGGCACTTCCTTTTATAAGCAATCTTTTCTTTCAAACAGATCCTGATAAAACATAATTTGTTTTTTTCCCAATCATGTAGTTTTAAAGACAAGTAAAGACTTTATCATTTAGGTCAGACAACATTCTGAGAGAAGTTTGTTTTTTTTATATAGATGAAAATTCCATAATTTTAGGATTTATATTTAAATGTTAAGATTCAAAATATTAAAGTAATTCTAACACAATTTAAAAATAAATATACCCCAAAGAATTTTTTTTCTTTAAAATTTTAAAGGAAGAATTATACCATTACTGTGATTCAAACCCAGCATTGGTCTTAGATTTTTTTTTTTTAACACAAATGAATCAAGAAGAATTTGAGCCTGGAGAGCAAGTTAGCATGTTACTTAATTTGTATACATCTAGTACATATTAATTAAAATTCGCCTTTTCTACCTTAAATTGAATGTAACATACATAGGATGTTTCAAAAATCCTAGAGATAGCCTCTTTTTAAATCTTATAATACAAGCATTCCTATATCGTAATTTCATTATTAAATTAAGTAGTTGTACACATCTATCTGTCTATCTATCTATCTATCTATCTACCTATAATTAAAATCCTCCATTCAAATAAACATTTAATAAGTATATAATATTTTCATTTCCTAAATTGTCACAAAAATGTTTTGAAATATCTGAGAAATCTGGGGGGCGGGGGGAATCACCCACGTAACTGTCCTATAGATGGTTATCACTTTCATTTTGTGTTGCTTTCTCAAAATGATTCTAGGAATTTTAAACATCAGCTATTGTTTCTTCCCCATATTTTATTTATGTATTATATGATTAATGATGTCTGAGGAGGACATTTCCATTTCCCCCCCCCCAAAAAAAGATTAGTTAACTGATAGTACAGAAGTCCTAATCAGATATTGTGTGAGGTTTTAGAGGTGACCATGGATTCTTGAAAGCTACCAATAATGAACTTTTAAAAAATCACTAAGAAGTTATAAAATGCTACACTGTGCTACACCAGGCTTTGAAATCAAAGCAAATCAAATAATTTTTCTAACTATACTATAGTCCTAGTAATGAACTCTATGGTCATGTGTAAGGACCTACCTAAGTAATCATGGGGATATTCCTCATCAGAAGACTGAGGATCACATGGGGAATGTTATTTTATTTTTTAAAGTAATAGCTGTCCAAAAGTACTGATTTTCTGAGGGGTTTCAATCAGCTTCCATTAAAGGAGTATCCACATAGGTGGTCATATTTACTTAAAAGATAATTCTGCAGGCTATGCCTTTGATTTTTAAGGATATGTGACTGTGTATACATATATACATACACATATCCACATACATGCATATACATGGATATGCATATGTTTATGTATTTCATATTTGAAATAAAAATTCCCTTCTCGATAAAACAGACAACCTATAAATAGAAATCAGAGTTATGCACTTTTAGGAAGTGCATTGATCTTTTAAGCCATTTCATGAGTTTTGGCAGTGAAGGCAAAAGGGGAAGGTAGCAAGCATTTATTAATCATCTTCTGTGTTCTAAGCACTGCCTGAAGCATTTTACAAATGTTATCTCATTTGATTCTCACAACAATCCTTTCTAAGGTAGGTGAAAATATTGTTCCAGATATTACAGTTCAGTTTTGTGATAGTACAGCTCAGAAAACTGAGGCAGACAGAACTTATGTGTCTTGCCTACTGTCAATATAGCTAGTAAGTTTCTGAGGACCTCTTTAAACTCTGGTCTTTATGACTCAAGACCCAGCCCTCTATACACTGTGTCACCTAGCTGTCTCTTCAATAAAATAGGAACTTCATAAATGGATATCAGAGATTTAGCTTAGCTAAAATCCAGTTTACTTGTTTTCCATTAGAGGAAAATAAAATCATAGTTCTAAAGCTAGAAGGGGCATTAGAGGTCATTTACTAAAAAGCAAAGCCTCTACAAAGGACTTGGGTTCATACCCTACCTGTAACACAAATTGGTTAACCCTTCTGATCTTTGTGGTCCTGATTATTAAAAAGATGGAGTTGAACTAAATGACCTCTGAGTTTACTTGGAGCTCTAGAAAAATAATTTTTACTTCGATCATATCATTATTAAGTAGTAGAGCCAGGATTCAAACTCAGGTCTTCTGACTCTAAATGTGTAAATTTTTCTACCACAATGTACCAGTAGGATTAATCAGAGCAAAGAGTGAATAACAGTAAGTGGTACCATGATTATTTCCTGTTTTACTTCATTAGAAACAAATAGCTTGCTTTAAGAATTTGTAGTTCTCTACTGTATTTGCTCAATATTTGATAATCTTGAGGTTTTTTTTGTTTGTTTTGTTTTTGTTTTACCTTAAAGTATCTAAATGATAGAAACTAATGATGAACAATATAGTTTAGAATTTTTCATCAGAATGACATTACTATCTTTCCTCTGTGACAGCTACTTAACAACAAAGTTTTGATTTTTTTATGTTTAAGTAATGTTTGTTTCTGCTGTAACTGAAGTAGAAAGCCTACAAACGGTACATAATCTGCTTAAATCCAAGGTTCTCATCTTTCATAACCAAAGGATGGGAAAAAAGTCTTTGGTTTCATTCAAGGATAAAATTAAATAAACAAACTTGGAATTATATAGATGCAGAATAATTAACAGATTAATCAACATTTTTTTTTTTGTTATAAGATAAACATTTATCCAAAATTTGACATTAGGTGTGTCCCATGGTCATTCACTTGAAGTCATTTCTATCATTGAAAAAAAAAAACAAAACTGTCCTTAAACAGTAATAAACTCAACATCCTTCCAAAAAACTTTATTGATCAATATTTCCATTATTTGTTTCTGTTGAACATATGAATTATCTGATTCAAGCATTTTCATGAATAATAGGTATGGCAATGTATATTCAAATTCATTTGGAGCACTTTGTGGATTACAAAGGAATTTTAAGATGCTATTTGATTTGATTTTCAAAACAACTCTCTGAGAGGGTGAAGATTAGTTCCTTTTTCTTCATTTACAGCAATGAGTAAACTTATGTACATAGAGGAGAAGTGACTGTCACAAGGTCACTTGCTCAATAAGTAACAGAGATGAAATATTATTATTCACATGCTCTTCTACATCTAATTTTAAAACATGTTATGATATGATATACTTTTGTTTAATTATCTATAGATAAGTACATTCATCCTCAGTTTGATAGAGCTAAGAAAGAATGGTCAAGAAAACAAGAAAGATAGGAAGAATGAGAATAGCTGTGTATCTATGCATATATGTGTGTATATATGCATATATGTACATAAGTTGATCACATTATCCAAGGGCTGAAGACTGAACTATAAAGTATTTAATCTCATTAAAGTTTCAGGATTTTCAAAAGCAGAAAGAAACATAAGCAAAAACAAGTAGAGTTTAATCAAATAACTTGGAGGAGCATTTAGATCCCAATGGATACTAATCAACATCTAAATATAGACCTCTTCCTTTCTGCGTGGTGAAGGTCAGAAAGTAAATTCTGTACAATTCATTTTCATCATGGATTTCATTTTTCTGTCTACTCTACATGTCCTGTCATTTTTCTTGCCATCTGGCATTTGTTTTAATCAATTTATTTCTAAAATATTTTGGAAAAAATAATCATATCCTGTTGCAATACAAAGCAATGAAACAAATTAATTTATTTCAGTAAAATATCCAGGTACTACATAAAGAATGACAAAAATAAAATATTTTACATACAATTCTTTTCCTTTCTCATTGCCACCATTTTTACAACCTTTATAAGCTTGTGTGTCAACCACCATGACTGCCTTACTGGATTCCTACCTTTAAACATTCCTACTCTTATCTTCTACTTTATTGGATAAATCAACTAAATTAATCTTCACAAAATAACTTCTTTGATCATCAGTCCCCTGAATAAAAACATGAATTGGTTTCCTGTTGTTCATATTCATTTACTTGACACTTCAGGCCTCACACATGGCACTAAACTAACTATCTAGTTATAGAATTTCCCGTTACTCCCATATCTAAACTAGGCTCCAAGCAAACTAATTTAGTAAATTTATTTTAATTAATTCTTGATCGATTGCCCTAAATAAAACTTTTGTCATATGATCTTTTTTTATTTTTGTTCATGGAATTCAATCTATTTGAAATACAATTCTTATTTAATTTCTATTACAATGTCCCTATATCAAGAACCAAGTCAAATTATTATATTTTTCTAAAGATCTGCCCAACCACCAAAATCTGCATTGATCTCTTCCTTCTTTGAACTTTTACAATACTTTACTACATATCTCACAATTAATCATGTATTGCCTTCTGAAATTTCTTCTATTGCTGTTTTGAATTGCTCTTTAAGTGTTGAATTATAATGTTTTTTATCAGTTTTCCCCAATAGGTGGTAAATTTCTCAAGGGGAAGAATATATATCACACATTATGTACCATCAGTGCTTTTACTCAGAAAATATTTATTAAATATATATTAAGTTGATTTCTGAAAATAAAAGATGTTCAAGTCCCTCTTCATTCTATTCATCAATAGCAAGGTTGTAAACTTAGTACTTTCATCATAAGGTTTTATGAGTTTAGAATCAAAAGATCAGCTTTTTAAAAATACTATGCTCATATACTAATGAGTTCAATACTAAAAGTTTCATATACAACAAAGTGCTTAAAGCAAAGTTTTTTAATGACAGAAAACAATCCGGAAACAAAGTAATTGCCTATAGATTGAGGAATGACTGAACAAATTGTAAATTAATATTACGAACCATTACTCCACTATACCAATCTATGAATATAATGAAGAAAGAGAAACATGGAGATAAATGTTAACCAACACAAAGTAAACAGAATCAAGAAAACGATACACTTAAGGACTACAATGATTTCAGTAAGAATAATAACAAATCCATTAAAACAAAATCCTGTTAAAGCAATATGATAAAACTTGACCTCACAGACCCAAAAATGCATCTCCTTTGCCTTCTTAAAGAGGTTCAAGATTTTAAGTCTGGAGCCTTGCATGTGCTTGTCATTTTTTTTTAATGGATGGCTTAGTTTTGCCAATATTCTGTCCTTCCTCCTCCCCCCCTCCTACACTCTTGTGTTTTTAATTACAAAGTATGGCACTCTCTCTCTGGAAATGGAAAAGGTTAAGATATATTGAAAAAAGTGATTTAATTACAATAGATGTTAATAACATTTTATTTAAAATATATGCTGTTATAAAATAAGTTTTTATGTAGGAACGAAACCAGTAGAACTATATTTATTTAAGTTCTTTGGTGTTCAATGCAGTAATTTTATTTGAAGATCTTTTTTTTTTCCCCACAAATAACAGCAGGATAGTAAAAAGACATATTCTTATTGAAAATTAGAATATGGAAGTCCAGATCAATTTCCAAAGGCCATTTCCATACTTGCCAATGTAGATGTACCTAGCATAGCAGACTTGAACTCTCTAGTTTAACTGAAGTACGTCTTGGCTTTTGCCTTCACCTCATGTGATTAGTTTCCTTTCTCATTTTGCCTCCTGTTAACATACAACTTTGGAGTTACAGTATAAAACTTGATATCCTACAACCTTTTATACAGTGAATACTCACGTAAGGAAATAGAATCTCATTTTAAGACTTTTATTTGATTTTTAAGCAGATATAAAAACACACACACATATACATATACACACACATATACATGAAAAACTGTGGGTAGCAGTTGTTTATTACCAGAAATCATAGCAGGTGCTCTGAAGATACTGACATGGCTGCAGTTGAAATTATAAAATTTCATTTTAGTAGCAGTAACTTCAAAAATAAATCAAATCCCATCTAAGGTTTGTTGTTGTTTTTTCTTTTTTCTGCCTTCAAATATATAAACATAACATATCACTACATTGGTCCAATAAAAAAAATCAAATACTGCACTATACAAAATTTCAAATGCATTCATTTAGTTCTCAGATTTTCTGGATTAATTCATAATGGGGTTCAGAACAAGAAACAGATATGTACATTAAATAGTTGCAATTGAAGTTTCTCTGCCACTGATAAAGGATATTTAAGTTGAAGTTTGACCTTTGCACTTATTCTCACCTGCATAGATCCACAGTCGTGTTCATATCTCATGAGGTCAACACCTCTATTATTTGAATTAATGAGATCATTTTCAATTTCTTTTACACATAATGGAATTTCTTTTTATGAACATCAAAGACATTATCTAGGTATAAGATGAGTATACAATATGGTGGTATAGTCACTTGAGATGTATTTTGTTACTTTACTTATGGAAATATATTCAATTGTGTAGAAAAATACATGTTTTAAAATTCTTGAGTCCCATAAGGGTCTCCGAACATTGTTCTACAGCACAAAAGTGTCATCATATGGCCTGAAAATGTTAGGTAGTTACAAAGGTTTGACTTATAATAAATGCTTTTGTTAGATTATAATCCTTGAAGACACCTTATATAATTGAGGGTCTTTGTTGTTCCTCCAACTCTCTTAAAGTATAAACACCCTTTTTTTCTTCTTTCCTTATACTCTACCACTTAATGATAAGTGAACAATTCCTTATATTCTCAAATTGATCTCTTGCTGATATGAACCCACACTATGCTTCTCTTCCTTGTCCTGCCTTCATCAGGCAGTGCATTTCATATTATAGGCCTTTCCTTGATTCCTCTGACTTCTATCAAGACTTGTTTGTCTCATTTCAAAAGGAAACTGTTTTCTTGTTACCTAGCATACATTTTGATACACTTTGTTTACAAATGCTGATGGGTTTCCTTCCTCCTCTTTAAGTATCACATTTATATTTTCAAGAACCCAGATATAGATCCAGCAGGGATCTCAAAGATCAACTTTACCTTATAGAAACAGAAACTAAATCCAGATAGATTACATGACTTAATCATATTCAAAAGAAACCAACTACAAGAGCTGTGATTCAAACCCAGCTCTGACGTTAGACTTTTTAACAAAAGTAACAGTGAGAAGTTGAACCAGTAGAGCAAATTAGAGCATTAACTAATTTTCCTACATCCAGATTTCTTAAATCCCCTTATGCCCAGAAAAACCTGAGGGTACATCCATTCTTGGACATTATGTTTTTGTTTGATTGTTTTCTGGACAAAAATTGTGTATCATAATAGATTATTGTACATTCAAGTATAGTCAAGTGTTATTTAAAATTTATTTAGTTAAATATAATCCTCAACAAGTAAAATATTGGCAGTGAGTATCACATAGCATTTCTGTCACTTAAGTATATAAGAACTACATTTCTTATTGAAGTTTCTTTGTCCTTCACATTATTATACACAACTTCTTAGTGAAGTTGCTGTTTTTGTTTAATTTTGTTTTTCTGAAAATTAGAAACAAAATTTAACCACCTAGCCCTAAATTCCAAGTCAAATTTTCCTGAAGAATTTTTTGTGTGTGTGAGAGGGGGAGAGAAAGAAAATCAAACCCATAGTTACTTATGTTTAGAAAAGATAAGTCATTGGTTGTTCAGACAAACAAAATACAGCTGCTATGCTTTGAAGGGACAACTCTAGGCTGGGAAGCTATTTTTTTCTAGATTGGGAAGCCGTCTTTTTTAGAAGCCTGCAGTCCCCATAGATGAAGAATTGCCTTATTCAAGTATGGATGCTGAAGGTTTTGCTGCCCTCACCAGGACACCACAATATATGCAATGCTAGATTTTATTTAGTGAAAAAAAAATGTGAACAATTTAAATGAAAAGAATCACATAACAGCATGCAAAATTTAAAGAGTATCATTAGCCATAGGTTGGCTTTTGATAGATTTTATTTCTAATAAGGAAACACCCAAGACACTTTAAGCCATACAATGTACCAAAAAAAAAAAAGTTCACTTTTTTATCCACTTTAGCATTTTAATGGTTAAAAGGAAAACTAACAAACAAACTTAATTTTGTATCACTTGATCCAGTGACCTATCATTTCCAGAATGGGTAATGCAATACGTAATAGGGGGCTTTATTTGCACATGTATTCTTCTCTGAAGCAGAGCTATAATATATGATTAATTGGTTTATATCCAATGAATAAATCTCTGATCATTATTTAAATATGGAGGAAAAAATATCACCTTGTTACCAAAAAAAAAAATTGTTCAATTGGAGCCAAAGGCATATCACTAATCAAAGCTGGGGGAAAAGTTCATAAGCAGTTTCATTATTCTCCAAGGAAGATAATTTACCACAACTGTACCAAATTACTTCACTTCTCTGTCTTTAAAATATAGTGAGTAGCTCATCACTTACTATGTTCTTTTGTTTAGGAGAGCATTTTGTGTCATCTTTAATAATTTAAAAATGGCTGGTGACTGCTTACATGTTTATGCTGCATCTCTATTTCGTGTATAAAGTATATTGGTTTCTCTGCAACCTAATGTTTAGAAGGTTACCATTCTCATTACAGAGACAATTGCTTTTGCGATTTGTCACTATTTGTAGAATTATTTAAACAGCACTTTCCTAGATTTCTTCTGCAATAAAAGGGGGAGACAGATGTTCCCAATCCTTACTGCTTAATTCTTAGATGGCTTGCTTCTTGTGATGGGGTGAAATCTAGAGAGACAAATTATTTCTATTAAAGCTAAAAACTTTCTATGCCATAGCATTTTATTTTATGTTTGGTTCTCTGTTACCAGTTTATTTTTTATCAGATACATCTCCTACCTTATCAGAACGCTTTTTTTTAAGAAGAAAAAAAAAGATATAGCCTTAGGTTATCTGATTGTGCTTGGGGGAAAAAATCATATAGTAGCATTTTGGTAAAAGAATTATGGAAAATTAGGAAATTTATCTTAGACCTATATTATGAAAGAATTTTGGTCATCCCAAAAAGGAAAAATAAAATCAACACAAAGATGAATGTTCCCCAAAGTAAGTATAATAAAATTCAAACATATAGAACATAATATATTCATTTTATGATGAACAGATACATCACTGTAACAGTCTCAAATACAGAAAGAACCAGCTAATTTTTATAGGCTGGGAAGTTCTTATACCATATCAATTACTAGGATATTTAATATGATGGAAGGCAAATCAAAATTACTTTGTAAAACTCTCTCCTCTACCTCTTTCTGCCTTCCCCAAACACAGTTCTCTCATTCCATATTTATATATGAATGAGTTAAGGTTCTTGAGAATTTTTTTTAAAAGCTATCTAATTTTATAGTGAAATGACACAATAGTAGAAGGCTAAGACCCACACCCCAGTAGATAAGCTGACACAGGAAATACATATTTTTAAAAGAAGAAATGCAAACTAGGAGCAATATACATTTTTAAAATTATTAAAAATAAAATGCATGCAAATTAAAACAACTCTGAGGTTTTACCTTACATCCTTTATTTGACAAAAATGCCCAAAAATAAACAAAGTAAAATAAACAGATCACTAAAATAGTTAATGTGGCAGGGTTGTTGAAAAAGAGGCATAGTAATACACCATTAATGGAGCTGTGAATCGACCCAACTCTTCTGGAACAAATAATTGGATCTTATGCAATAAAAAGTAAATACCTCATTCATACATTTTGAAAAGGCAATCTCAAGATCTAAGTATACCACAAGAGGTAAAAAAAGGAATCCCCTCTCTTGTTATTCTCTTCCTCCCTTCTCTTTCCTTTCTTTCTTTCTCTTTCTTTTCTTTCTCTTCCTCTCTCCCTTTCTTTCCTTCTTTCTTTCTTTCTTTCTTTCTTTCTTTCTTTTTTTCTTTCTTTCTTTCTTTCTTTCTTTCCACACATGCACATACACATATATAGATGTAT
>CM053580.1:106794462-106812183 GCA_028627135.1 Pseudochirops cupreus
TGGACCCTGTGAACTTCAGTGTGTACCAGGAACTGCCTGGAGGACTGGACAAGGACCTGGGAGCTGTCTGCTTCTGAATCCAGGTGACTGTTTGGTGGATTCAGGTAGGAGCTGGGACCATGGAAGGGGATCCAAGGAATCTGAGGAACCACCACAAGTCAAGATGAAGAAAAGGCCTCCCCTGGACACATGATGAAATTGAAGTGTACTAGACACCAAGGGGTGGAGCGTTTGTGTAATTTTCTAATGATTATATTTAGTCATTAACAATTTTTAGTGACTGATTGCTAGATAAGTGACTGATTAAGTTAATTGCCCCACGAGTGAAAGATTTATTATCGTATTGTGAAATAACTGAATGATTAAGTAAGGAAGGTTTCCCCCCTTAGGGAAATCAGGTGATTATTCTTTTGTTCTTTGTTCTATATATTGTGGCCA
The DNA here is from genome assembly GCA_028627135.1 of Pseudochirops cupreus. Classification (NCBI taxonomy): domain Eukaryota; kingdom Metazoa; phylum Chordata; class Mammalia; order Diprotodontia; family Pseudocheiridae; genus Pseudochirops; species Pseudochirops cupreus. The sequence goes on from CM053580.1 coordinate 106,794,901, forward strand.
CTGTAGTGAAAACTATGTGGCCATTTTAATGTTAAGTTTTTGTGAGCACTATATTGTGATTTTCTTTGATAAGATGTAATGTTGTGAATATGATATTGTGATTTGTTGTGAATGTTGGCCTTGATTTATTATGGAATAAACAGAGTGTTCAATATACTGTGTAATCAGAACCTTAAAGGCTGTTCATAGTAGAATTCTTTTGGGAAGCTGCTCGTGCATGGCGTTACAGCATGGGGAAGGATATAAGAGAGAGCAGATTGGGGGAAGGGGTATTCAGTAGGCTCACTGTTTTGGAGTGGGGAGTGGGGGGAAGACAGAGAGAAAATTTGTAACTCAAAATCTTGTGGAAATGAATGTTGAAAACTAAAAATAAAAATTTTTTTTATAAAGGAGAGATTAATAAATTTGACATTAAGAAAACTATTGAATTAATAAATTAAAGAGCTGGTTTTATAAAAAAACAATAAAATAAATAAATCTTTGATTAATTTGATTAAAAATAAAATAAAATTACAAGTATAAAAAATTAAAAGGGTGGATTCATCACCAATGAAAAGGAAAGTAAAACCATAATTAGAAGCTATTTTGCCCTACTGCATGCCAATAAATCCTATAATCTAAGTGAAATGGATGAATATTCACAAAAATATAAATTGCCCAGAGTAAGGGAAGAGGAAATAAAATACTTAACCCCATTTAGAAAAAACAAACAAACAAACAAAAAAACAAATTGAACAAGCCATCACTGAACTCCCTAAGAAAAAAATCTCCAGGGCTAAATGGATTTACAATTGAATTCTATGAAACATTTAAAGAAAAATTAATCCCAATACTATATAAACTCTTTGGAAAAAATAGGTGAAGAAGAAGTCCTACCAAATTCTTTTTATGATAGAAATCAGGAAGAGCCAAAACAAAAGGGAAAAAAAACTATAGATCAATTTCCTTAATAAATATAGAGATAAATATTTATTTTAATAAATAAAATATTAGCCAAGAGATTATAGCAATACATCAAAAAGATAATAGAGTATGAACATTGGGATTTATGCCAGGAATACAGGAGTGGTACAATATTAGGAAAACCATAAACATAACTGACCATATTCATAACAAAATTAACTGTAATCACGTAATTATTATTTTCTAGAGCTATAAAAAAAACAACATGATTCATCTGGAGGAACAGAAGGCCATGAATATCAAGGGAATTAATTGTAGCTATATAAAATTATTTTTTGGTAGTTTGATTGGTATGGCACCAAATAAGTAAATACCTTTAGGCCGAATTGTAATTTATGTTATATTAGCTCAATGAGCAACTGTTGTTTTTTCCAGTTATTTAAATCTGACTTTATTTTTGTGAAAAGGACTCAAGGCCAATTCATATTCCCCTTTAAGGTTTCATACATGAGTATATTGACAACGTTGTCCTCTCTTGAATTTTTGTTCTTATCTTCTCCGTCACCATAATAATTCTCTATGGCCATTGTTTTACTTTGTTGTTTTTTGCTCATGGTATTTGCCTTTTCCTTCACTTTTAAAGTTGATCTCTGCTTCTGGGGCAGAAGGAAAAGGGGCCAGCGACCTGGTTACTGGCTTGGTGTGCTGGGGTCTTAGGTGCTGGCAGCTGGAGGTTATAGGGGTCTGGTAGTTTACCTGGTGCTGAACTAGTGCTGGTGGTGGTGGCTGGTATGTAACAAGGCCAGGTGGGGGGTTTTCTGTGCTTCCCCAGGTTATACTGAAGTTCACTGGGGTGAGGAGTAGGATTGGGGGTGGTCTGGTCAGTGGAAGTTCCTTCCTTTCCCTGGGCTGTACTATAGCATGGGTAAATTCAACTGCTGGTGGATGCCAATCTGCCAACGCACATGGTGGTTCTCCATGCTGGTTTCCTTGCTGTGCCAAGGCATGTTGGGGTCCTGGTGTTGTTGCTTGCCTGCTCCTCCACCCTGGGACTCAGGATCTCCCACTGGTTTGCTGAGATAGGCCTTACTGTTGGCTTGCTGCAACGCTTCCCATCCTGTACTGGTCCCACAGCAAGAGGGACCTTTCGGTAACCTGCACTCACAACACCAACTGGAATATGGGAGCTTAGATAATGAGTCCTTGGGCCAAGCAGAGATTGCATTCATATGTTTATTGCATGCCAACCAAATCTCAAATAAGCATCTGAGGGTTCAAATTTATATACTATAGCTAAAGCACCTACATCATGCTTTCTCATGGGAAACTTCACATTGTTTGCTACATGAGGCACCTAAATTTCAACCTTTAGGAGGCCATTCCCTTGGGATACTTCCCTGCTTTCTTATTTCACGCTTCACTACTTTATCTATATCACTCAAGCAGCCAGTGTTTCAGGTAAGGTCAGAATGTTCCAAGCCTCCCTAGCAGAGGGGGTGAATAATGAATGGGGGGTAGTGAGTCAACATCCTGAGATACTGGTCCTAGGTGGGTGGAAACAGTCTCAAGGGAGTCCTTGGCCTGGATTCACACCCATGGCAGACTCCACAAAGATAAGCCTTGACATCACCCCCTACACCTTTCCCATTAATCTCCCTAGCCTGTCAATCTAAAAGACTGCTGCACCCCATCTCTCTTCTGGCTCCACTGTTCCAGGATTTTTCCTGGGGCAGTATTTTCTGTTTTTTTCTAGGTCAATATGGGAGGATGAGAGCAACTTACTACTTACTCCACTACCTTAGCTCCCAAAAGTCCATCTCTGTGCTATTTTACATGCCACTGTGCACCAAAATATAAGTATTGTTAACTATATTTGTGCAAATGCAATATTGTCAGACTCATCATATGCTAAAGTTGAATGATGAAGTATTCAGTGTGGATTTGCCATATCATTCTAAAATGTGTTGGCTATTGCAGGGACAGGTGTTAGCCAAAATTTTATCTTTATGAGAGCAGATAGTTAAATTTTATGAAGAACAGACTCAACAATGTGAATTCTTGAAAGAATTTCTGTGTGATTATCATGTCAAATCAACATGACTTAAACATTACTTTACAAGGTAAAGCTAAGTCTATATATGATATGTGGCAAAAGATCCAAGCATTTCTAAAAATGCTATCTTGAGCAAACACTTCTTTTTCAAGAGGAAATTTCAGAAGAACATTTTCCCCACTTAGTAAAGGTCATGAATGAACAGGATAATATATGTAAATCATCTGAAGAACATGTAGCTATCATAGATCTATTAATTGGAGAATACAATGAAAGGTTCACTGACTTTGAGAATCATGACATCACATTCAAATTAGCATTTCAGCCTCACCTAGTCGATATCACCTAGACATCTAAAGAACTGCAAATGGAATTGAGTGAATTTTTGGTAGCTAACATTTTAAAGTCATTGTTTGATGCTGTAATGGCAAGCAAAGAAGTACTTAGTGCCTTCTTATTTAGCACCTTGTTTCAGTTCAAATTTCTTTTAAGCCTTGTCCATGATTAAAAGTAATCTTTGACAAGAAACAAAATTTGTGAACCCTATAACTTGTGGACCCCACAACTTGTGAACCCATGCTCTGATGCAACAGGAAGAGGTGTAATGCCAAGCAAAGGCAACTTCCAAGGTTCCAATTACCAGCATAGCAAACCCCATTTATTCAGCAAAACATTCACAGAACAGAGACAGTCAAAATACAGTGTAACTCATTCATTTAGCAAATAAGTTCTTAATTCAATTGCAAAGTACCAAGGTCCAAGATATCCCACCTCTGGATCAGTAGTCAAAGTAGCCCACTCCAGGGCAGTACATTCATTTAGTCTCTTCTCAAATGGTGAATAGTTTCCAATCATAAACCAAGTAAATTCATTTAGTCAATCACAGAGCAAAAAAAGGTGAAAGGTTTCCCACCCCTGGATACTACTGAATTACAATACCATCCATTAACACCAAGCACTTTCTCAAAAGGGGGAAGAGAGCATAAAAGGCCATCCTCCCTTAAGTTACAACAAGGTTAAGATATCATCTCAGCATTGAAAACCTAAGGAAAGGCCCTTCTTTCATCTTCACTCAAGGTAAGCCCTCAGCAATCTCAGTTCCTGGGGAGACAAGGCTCAACAAAGCCATAGCCAGTGTCTTCATCAAGTTATTCTCTGCCTGTAGAACAGTCCAAGAACCCTTGAAAACATCAGCAAGGCCCTCTTCCAGGATTTCTGTAAACATACCACAAGAAAATCCTCCCTCAGGGCTTCTGAACCAATAGCAAGGTTCCAGGACCTCTACAACAGCAGAACTGTCCTTCACCAGTAGGTAAATCTGGCAAACCATCAAAACAGACAAACAAAATACTAGCATCACAACCATGCCTCCTCAGTTCTTGGCAGCTCTGGATGGCAGTTCTCAAAAGTCCTGGGCAGCTCCAGCGGGCCTTCAGCAGTCTTTCTCTCAGCAACTCAGGCTCCACAATACTGGATAATGCTCTCCAAAAGTCCTTCTGGCCTTCTCTTGGCTTGGGCCTCTCTCCCAATTCACAGCTCCTCCCTGTTCAGCCCTCTCTCTTCACGACAACAAGTCCATCCCACAAGTGGGATTCACAAGCGCTGGGTTTTAACACTCAACCCAAAAACCAAGCCAATACAGGGGCATCTCCAAATTCCATTCCCGTTACAAGCAAAGGCAAAACAGGGAGGAGCTAATAACCACATATAAGGAGAAGCCCAAGCTGGGAAAGAGCAGAACTGAGAAGAGAACACTTGTGGTGGCAGAATTGAAAAGGGTAACTTTGTGGTGGCCAGACACTCTGTTTGTCTGTTCTGTTTGTGTTGATTTTTGTTTGTGATACTTTGTACTGAAGCCCTGGGACCTTACTGGAATCCCTGAAAGAGAATTTTCTTGTTGTCTATTGACAGAATTCCTGGAGGAGGGATTTAGAGGTCTTAGGACTGTACTAACAATTTGTGTTGAATTCTCAGACCTTGTATGTGAGTCTGTGTTAATTTCACAGGCAGATAGTGAATTGATGATGGTGCTGGCAATGTGCATGATTGTTGTTTTGGCTCTGTTAAGCTTTATCTTTCCAGAAACAGAAATTGTGAAGGACTTGAGGTGGACTGAACGCTGTGAGCTTCAATATGAAATTGGACAAGGAGATGGATGAGGAGATGGACAAGAAGCTGGACAAGGAGCTGAGAACTGCCTACCTTTGACCCTAGGTGATAGTTGGGTAGATTCAGGTAGGAGCTGGACCCATGGAAGAGGAACCATGGAATTTGGGAGCCAGCCTTGAGCCAAGATGAAAAAGACTTCTCCTTTGGTACTTGATACTGACTGAGAAGATCATGATTTACTGTGGCCTAGCACTGGAGACCTTTGACCTTTGTACTTTGTGTCCCTTAAGGAAACTTTATCTTTAAGGATGATTGAGTTAAGGATTTACTGAATGATTGTACTTTGTGTCCCTTAAGGAGGGTTGCTCCTTAAGGATGACTGAGTTAAGGACTTACTGAATGATATCTTTTGTTTAAAATTATGTAGCCCCTTTGGTGAAAACTATGTGACCACTTTAGTGATAAGTTGTTATGTCATAGCATTGTGAATGCTATACTTTCATTTCTGTCAATGCTGTGCTTTAATTTACTGCTTAATGAATAGAGAGTTCACTATACTATGTAATCAGAACCTTGAAGCTGTTCATAGCATCAGTCCTCTGGAAAGCTGCTTGTGCTTGTCTTTACAGATGCTAAGAAAGATACAATTGAAATATGGAAAAAATGCAGTAGAATACTCAAGTCTTTGACAACATGCCTGAAAAAAAATCACTTACTGTTTAGAATCTGCATTCTCCCACTTAAACCAAATCGAGATGCCCTTAAAGTCTCAAATACCCTTACCTGATAGGGAATTATGAGGGGATGAGATTAGACAAAGGGAGGGGTTGGGGGAGGCTGACAGAAGGGAGGGCAGATAAGACGGGGGGAGGTGACAGACAGAAGCAAAACACTGGTGAGGAGGAAAAGGGTAAAACAAGAGAGAGGACAGATAGGAGAAAAAAATAGGTTGGAGGGAAATAAACAGTAATCATAACTGTGAACGTGAATGGGATAAGCTCATAAAACAGGAGCAGATAGCAGAGCAGATGAAAAATCAAAATACTACAATATGTTGTTCACAAGAAATACACTTGAAGCAGAGAGATGCACACACAGAGTAAAAATCTGGGTAACAATTTTTATAGCAAGTTTCTCTAATAAAGACCTCATTCTTCAAATATAAGGAGAACTGAGTCAAATTTAAAATAATTCATGTCATTCCTCAATTGATACATGATCAAAGGATATGAACAAACAATATTCAGATAAAAGATCTAATCAAAATCAAAAGTATATGAAGTGTTCTAAATCACTTTTGATTAGAGAAATGCAAATTAAAACATCTTTGAGGTACCACCTCACACCTATCAGATTGACTAATATGATAAAAAATGAAAATGATAAATGTTGGAGAGGAGGTGGGGAAATTGAGACCCTAATGCATTGTTGGTGAAGTTGTGAACTGATTCAACCATTCTGTAGAAGATTTTAGCACTATGCCCAAAGGGCTATGAAACTGTGTATACCTTTTGATCCAGCAATACCTTTTCTAAGTCTGTATCCCAAAGAGATCATAAAAAAAGGAAAAAGGACCTATATATGTAAAAATATTCATAGCAGCCCTTTATGTGATGGCAAAACATTGGAAACTGAGGGGATATGTATTGGTTGAGGAATGGCTGAACAAGCTGAGGCATATGAATGTAATGAAATACTATTGTGCAATAAGGAATGATGAGAACGCTGATTTCAGAAAAAAAAACATAGAAACACTTGTATGAACTCAGGTAAAGTGAAATGAGAAGAATCAGGAAAACATATTATCAGCAACATTGTACAATGATCAACTATGAATGACTCAGTTCTTAGCAACATAATGATCCAAGATGAGCATAAAGGATTCAGGAAGAAAAATGCTATCCTAATACAGATAAAGAACTGATGGACACTAAATGTACATTGAAACATATTTTTTTTTCACTTACTTTATTCTTTTTTTTTTTTTGAGGGGAGAAGGCAAGGTAGTTGGAGTGAAGTGACTTGCCCAAGGTCATACAACTAGTTAAATGTCAAGTGTCTGAGGCTGGATATGAAATCAGGTCCTCTTGACTTCAGGGCCAGTGCTCTATTCATTGTGCCACCAAGTTGCCCCAACTTACTTTATTCTTTCTTGTGTTTTCATTCCTTTTCATCTATTTCTTCTTTCCCAACTGTGACTAATATGGAGATATGCTTTATATGATAGCTCATGTATATTCTACATCAAATTCCCTACCATTTTAGGGAAAGGGGAGAAGTAGGAGGGAGAAAAATTTAGAACTCAAAGTTTTGTTAAAATGAATGCTAAAAATTGTCTTGACATGCAGTTGGAGAAATAAAATTTTTAAATTTTTTATTTTTAAAAAAGCCCAACTATTAAAATGAAGATTTTTAAAAGGATAAATAGGGCATGGTTTATTCACTTAAGAGCAGGGTTCTTTGTGCTTTTACTGAAATGTGCTTTTAAATTGCTCTGGAGTATTTAAATTTTGATTCTGTTTGCAAAAAAAAATTCTACTCAGAAATCTTCATTGAATGATCATATTTTATAGTTTAATATATAAATCTTCACACATTTCATTTCATAGGTATTTTTTGTAAATAGAATGTAAAAAAGAAAATTTACTAAAGTTCGATTTTGTCTTTCAATGAATTCATTATTAGGGATGTTATTTGACATGCTTGCTAAACACAAGTGTTGTTTTGCAAATGGTCTAGAAGAATTAGTTGGTTTTATTTTTTAATATTTGGATGTCAAAATAAGCCTACTACTGTCAAATAAAGTTAGAAAAAACATCAAGAAATTTTATCTTTAGAATAAATCACAATGATTATAGACAATAATAATTTCTCTTAATCATCTGCAGAATAAAAATACAAACAGTTTTATTTTTGCTGCTATCTCAGTTTTCCTCATCTATTTCCACATATAATATTTATCTGGTACCTCACATATGATAGAGATAACTTTGGATCTCCAAAGCTATGACTGCAACATGTTAGCATTTGATAGTCCTGTCATTTTGGCAAAGTATTGTGTTGAGGACTGGGAAGAAAATAAAAGATGGAATATGTTGTAGTCCTTTATCACTGAAGAGCTTAAAGTCTACTAGAGGAGAAAGACAAGCATAAAAATAATTATAATACAAAAGTGAGTGAGATAAATTCAGTGCTCCATGAAAAGTATTGTAAGAGCTATGATTAGGGAGACATCATTTTTGGAAATGGGAAAGAGGTTCAGGGAAGATTTCATGGACAAGCTGATATTTAAGTTAGTTCCTGAAAGAAGATATTTCAGTTAATGGCGTCTCCCAGGGTATGTGATTACAATAACGGCTGCCATTATGAACAACGGCATATATTTGGAGGGATGACAAGAAAAAGTTGCAGGACACTTAATAGAATTTGACTGAAAAATCAGGGGATTTGAAGTTGAGTAGTATGAAGCATTAAGAATGTGATTAAGAGAACCTGAACAAGGTAATGAAATAAAATATCAAGGCCTATCTTTGGAATTCTGCTTATTGACAGCAGACATTCATTCCCTTTTGTGACTTTGAGGATAGTGAGAAATAGTATAATCCTGGGTGCTTGCTGACTGATTCACATGTCAGTGGAAAAGATTGAGTGAATGAGTCCTGGTATGATTTGAATGGATTAGGCAATTCTAGTCTCAGCCTGGGATTTATACTTATGAAGGAGAGTAGACAGATCTGTAAGGAGATAATAATGAGATTCAAAGAGATCTGAGAATGGATAGGGATTATAGACTAGGAAACTATCACCTCTCAGCTCCAAAGATAACAGCTAAATGGAGGCAGTAACACAATTTTCAGTTTTTAGAGAAAGGATTATGTTCTCTGAAGAGGGTAAGGAATCAAAGATGGCAAAAACAAGAAACAGCACAAACTTAGTGATATCTCTAAGATCCAGCCTTCAGGAGGAGAGGTAGAATTACTGTATCCTCTGTCTTGGAGAGAAGTGAAGTATTCATATGGCCACAAATAAGGAAGAGGAACAAAGGACAGTCATAAAAATAGTAACTAACATTTTGATTAGTGATTCAAAGTTTAAGAGATATCTCATTTGATCTGAAGTAGAAATGATTATCATCCCAATGTTTAGAGATGAGTTAAAAGAGGCTGAGAGAGATTAAGTGACTTGCTACAATGCCAATGAGATATTCATAGTGCCCATGGTAGCTATGAATATGCTGGTGTAGTTCTGAATCACAAAATGTAACAGACTCTCCACATGGAAGACAGAACCAAAACATTTATCCCAACACCAGAAAGCCAAATCCATCATAACAACCAAGAAGATGGTACACATAACCAATAAAGCAAGCACCAACATCCCCAAGTCTTCACTCCATCAGGCCTTCAAAATAAAACAGGCTCCCTTAAGCAAAAATGCCCCTGTTTTACTCATACTAGTTGCTCTGCCTCCTTGCTGCTCACTCTTAGCTCTGCTCAGTTTTCTTTCCTGCCCCTTCCTGCCCCAAGCTTCCTGTTCCATCCCTTTGACAAACTCCCCCCATTACAAGCTCCAAGTGACTACATTTGGTCCATTAAGGGCAGGGAAGGTCTGCAAATTCCCTTAGGTCTATTAAAGGTCAGGGAAGATATTTAAATTCCCATCACCATTATACTTGCACATGGTCATATGACTAGTAAGTGAATTAGGTGGGATTTGAATTCAGGTCTTCCTGGATCTAAATCCAGTCTTCTCTATGATACACTGCTTAGCTTTCTCATTTCAAGGTTAGGATAAAAAAAAAAGGCACAGCTGTCTACTATTAGTAGGAAGAGGATTGTCTCTCTTGCAACCCCAAATGCAAATATCTCCTTTTTAAGTCCCCAAATCTTAGGGTGGTAATATAGTAGGTGCTTACTAAATGTTAACTGACTGACTGATAATATATTTGGAGTATTATTTAATTACCTAACAGCAGCAGAGGGAAAAGCACTGTGGAGGAAGAAAGTAAGGCTCATTAACGAATTAAAGACAGGTTTCTCTTGATTGTTTAGAGCAGTGGTTCTCAATCTTCCAAATGCCACAACCCTTTAATACAGCTCCTCATGTTGTGGTGACCCCCAACCATAAAATTATTTTCGTTGCTACTTCATAACTGTAATTTTGCTACTGTTATGAATTGTAATGTAAATATCTGATATGCAGGATGTATTTAAATTGAACATAACCCACAGGTCGAGAACTGCTGGTTTAGAGGCTCTCTTTGTGCCTCTTGCATTGTCTGCAGAATGAATTGGAGTGAAAGATGGAACTGTGTCCAATTTTACATATTTTACATACAATTTACATACAATATACAATACGTATATTGTGTATGTGCATGCATCTGTTATGTTGTATATGTGTATAGACATATAGATGTATCTATACACATGTATACACGCATACACATCCACATGTATATATACACATATGTATCTATACACATATACGGCATAAGAGATGCATGTACATACACACACATATACGTGTGTGTGTGTGTATGTGTGTGTGTGTGTGTGTATGTGTGTGTGTGTGTGTGTGTGTGTGTGTGTGTGTGTGTGTTTACCTTGAGTATTTGAACACAGGTTAGGGACTCTTTTAACCATATCTGTAGATTCCTAGGAGGATCATGTCTATATATTCTGAAATTTTGAGAGGAAATCCTGAGTGAGACCATGAATCAAAGATAATTTTAGGAGAATTCGTCGATAACGAATAAAGCCTTTGTTATCCCAAAGACTGGGGTGCAGGGTCACAGATTAGAGAGATGGATAAAATTAAAAAAAGTAAATTGAAACTTTGTTGAAAATGTGAAATGTCAGGATTAGCAGTTAATTCTTTTTTTGGTAGATATGAGAAAGTCTTTTTTTTTCCTTTTCTTTTTCTAGTAGTGTGCTGAGATGAGCTGGAAGTTTCTTAGGAAGATGGTTTGGGACGTGGGGTGAAGGATGAATGAGGAAGAAAGAGATTGGAGGTGTGATAAAAATTAGTCCCAACTAAAAGAGATGAAGATCAGGCCCAGGGTGGGTGTAACAAGAGGAGAAAAAAAGAAGAATGTTAAGTACTATCACCCTCGAATAGACCTTCATCATTTGGAATAAATACCACAAATAATTCCTAACTTGCCTCTCTATCTCTAATCCTTCTTCCCATCCTTTCAAATGTATCCTTCATTTCTCTGTTTATGTTCTCCTAGTTTCATAATCTTTTGATGGGGTCATCGATCCCTGCTGAATAAAATCCAAACTCCTCATCCGAGGGCTTAATTTCCTTCAAACATTAGTGCCATTTCTTATCTTTATTTGACACTTATTCCCTTCCATATACTCTATGCCTCTTTGAAAGTGGCTTACATATATTTCCAGCTTTCTAGTGCTTTTTTTTTTCTAACCTTTGTAACTTTTTTCATAGTCGTTCACTTTTCTGGAAATGCCCTCTCTTTTTGTCCCTATATCTCACAGATTTACAAAACCTCAAAATTAAAGGGGATTTCAGGGAAAATCTATTCAAAATGGGAACATGAGAACATGAATTCCTTCCACCAACTACGGGCTTTCAAACAGCCTTTGCTTGAAGACCCTCCTTGAGAGAGAGCTTGCTATTTAAGGCAGCCCATTGCTCTTTTGATTAGCTTTAGTCAGTCAATCAACAAGAACTAAGTGTGTACTATGAATAAGGAACTTTTCCAAGGGCTGGGGATAAAAAGAAAGTCAAAACAAAACAAAACAACATTTACTGCTCTCAAAGACTTCAAGATTTTCCAGACAACTAATTGCAAATAGAACAATGCCTTGAGTGCAGAGATGAAGAGTCCTGTGTGAGGAACAACAAATTCTGGGAAGTTACTGGATAATTCTTTTAAATTCACTTAGTAATTGCTTATGAAGGGACACTGAATGCCAAATAGGGCAATTTATATTTGCTCCTAGAGGCCACAGGAAACCACTGGAGTTAACTGAGAGTGTGTGTGTGTGTGTGTGTGTGTGTGTGTGTGTGTATGTGTGTGTGTGTGTGTAACATGATTGGATTTTATTCAGCAGAGATCAATGAACCCATCAAAAGATTATGAAACTAGGAGAACATAAACAGAGAAATGAAGGATACATTTGAAAGGATGGGAAGAAGGATTAGAGATAGAGATGCAAGTTAGGAATTATTTGTGGTATTTATTCCAAATGATGAAGGTCTATTTGAGGGTGATAGTACTTAACATGACTGACCTATGTTTTAGGAAAATTACTTTAGTGGAGAATGGATTAGAATGGGAAGAAATGAGGCAGGCAAATCCATCCCTGGGTTAGTGCAATAATCAAGGAATTAGGTGTTGAGAGCTTATATTAGAGGGATGGCAGTGTCAGAGGAGAGAAGGTGACACATTCAAGTGATCTTGCAAAGGCAAAATCAGCAGGACCGGACACCAGCTTCGTTATGGGGACTGTTCTCCTCTGACATCTGTTCAAAAGGTTCTAATTGATTACTCTAATTTGTTGTATCTATAAACTTGTTCATTTGGATATGCCTGGATTTTTTTTTTTTTGATTCAGTATATTCTCTATTTCTCTCCACTCTCTCTCTGTCTCTGTCTGTCTCCCTCTGTCTATACACACACGTATAAACACACACATACATATTTGTGTGTATATGTAGATATGTTTATGTATGTGTATATGCATACACATACACATACACATATGTATATATACTGGATAGCTATTTATACATGAAGATATATGCATATATATATAATAAGTACTTATGAACCATAATATCCAATTAAACTACTTTAACAATTGAAGGTTAAAAATTAATAACTGGAGAATGAAAAACATAGCAGCTCATTTTTAGAAATTCAGAAGCAGTGGAAACACCCCATAGACAGACAGAGATCAGGAAAATATTTCTAACCACCTTCCCTACTCTTCAGCTGTTGAGGCTCAGAGGAGGCGATGGGGATAGGATAGACAGTTTCTATGACAACTTTGTTCATTAATCACAGAAACCCTCTCAAGTTCCCACTACATCAAATTTCTCTTCTGTGATGTGAATCTTAATCCATTCTCATCTGCCCATTGTGCTCAACTCTCCTCTAAGTTCTCACAAAAATTCTCTTCTGTGCATCCATTCACAACATGCTGAGAACCACCCTTGCATTTTCTTAAAATGCATTCTCTCTTACTAATGGAACAACAGGCTTTCCATCAGTTACTTCTTGCTCTCTCTTTTTGAACAACACACCTTTTTTGATATATATTTCTTTGATGACATCCTTTATATCACTTCTGCATAATCTCTTGCTTGATATGTGTTTTAATTTGTTCATAGTCCCTATGTACCTGTCCATTGCTTTTTGAGTGAACACCAACTTCACTTCCTTGGAGTCTGTGACATTCTGTAACTTATATAATGAAAGGACAGTGCATATGTATTATTCATTCTGTATCTCCCTTAGTGCTAGCAATTGTGATTTGCGCAAAAGCAGACATCCGTAAATAGTTGATAAATAAATGAATGAAATTGTTCAATTGAATTGACCCAAAAAACAAGAAAATAAAGAGAAATTAAATTTTTATTTTTCTTTTTAATTTTCTTGTATTATTTTCTTTTGCTGTGGAGAAACATTGTCTAGAAGAAAACTAATACCATGAAAAGAATTATGAAGTTAAAGACGGGATTTTAATTAAGACTTAAAGGGGGCCGGGGAAGTCAGTAGGTGAAGTTGAGACGGGAGAATGTTTCAGGCATGGAAAACAGGCAGAGAAAAACTCCAGAAGGAATGTCCACTAATGGAAAAGGTATTCACACTGTTGAAATAAGCGCCTCGAAAATAGGAATTGTGATTGAATCATGAATGTTGAAGACAGTGTCTGGCAGATGTTTAGTCAATGCTTGTTGATTGATTGATGTGTTAAAGTTAAATTTTTTAATCATTTGTTTCTTCATTGATTTGTCCAGCATCAAAAAGTTAATAAGGATTTAGACTGAGTCTTCTTTACCCCAAGTCCAGTGCCCTATCCATTACTTGATGCTGCTTTTTAAGGAGCTCAATTTTCCTTAAGGACCAGCTTTGTCACTCAGAAGTTTTAAATCAATCTGTAGCCTGGTTTATGTTTTCACACATTCTCAGATGAAATAGGCACAAAATAATCCAAGTGTGAATGTGAATGCACGTGGTCTAAGTCGTGTGTGTGTGTGTGTGTGCATGTGCATGTGTATTTGTGTATCTGTACATATCAGAATCAGCCATGAGCAACAGATTTGGTTGGTCCAGTCTGGGCACTGGAGGTACAAAAACAAAAAATAAAATAGTCCTTATCCTCACAGAGTTTATAATAAACTTAGAAGAAACAAAATGTATACAAATAAGCATGCAAAAGATATTTACAAAAAAGAAAACATGAAGTAATTTTAAAGAGAAGACACTAAAAACTGACAATAGGGTCATCAGGAAAAGTGTCTTACAGTTGCCCTTGACGTGAATTGAAGGAATCAAAGGAATCTTTGAGGCAGAAGTGAAGAGGGAAAGGATTTTTAGCATAGAGGACAGTGCATGCCAAGGTACAGATATGGAAGGTGGGATATTATGCCCAGTAATCACCAAGCAGTACAGTTTGGCTGTAACACAGACTACATGAAAAAGTATAATATATTAATCAGTCTGTTAAGATAAATGGGAGGCAGCTGATGAAGACATTTAAATGCTAGAGAGAAGATTATGAATTTTGTCAGTAGAAATAGGGAACTGCTAGAGTTTTTGAACAGGAGAGTCATGTGCCTATATTGGAAGGGGCATAAACTGTAGACCAGGAAACCAATATGAAAGGTATTGAAATAGTCTAGGTAAGAAGTGATAAGTGACCTAAACAGAGTGGTAGCTGTGTTAGTGGAAATATGAGGGGAAATATGAGAATTGATGTGGAAAGCTTGAATGTTGAAGGAAATAAGTTTACTGGATATAATTAACCATTTTCTACCTCAGTTTCTCCAACTGTGAAATTGAGATAATAATATGGGAGGTTTATTTGGTTGTTGGGAGAACCAAACATGAAAATATTTGTAAAATGCTTAGCACTATGCCAGTGCTATATGAATGCTAGTTTTTTATGTTGTTCTTATCATTATTGATACAGGGGGAGGGTCTAAAAGTTGAATTAGGAACAAGGAGTAAGTCAATATGAAGCATCTCCTGTGATCTTCAGGTAAATAAAACATCTATTATTTACATATAAATAGACGATTTTGTTTTCAATCTCACAAGTTATGAGTAATGTCAAGCATTATTCATTTAATAACATATACAACTAATACAAGTGCTTTATTTTCAATACTTAGAGCACGAGAATCTCTACATCGATTCCTTATACTTACAGATTTTATTCTGGATGAAGAAAACTGTATTACTGTAATTCATTATTATTATTATTATGTTATCCAGTGCTAAAATAATAAACTGCTGCTTAGATTAAACTATGCAACAAGTTATCATCCTGGTACTTATTTGCTATTGTTCACACTTCATTAGGGTTCCAATGGAGAGAAGGACACTAATTCAATCTTCATATACTATGGGAGTAGAATGGAATGTTCTCCTATGAAAAGAGCTTAAGCTTGCTCTTCTAACACTCAAATATAGGCTTCCCACTTTGCCTCTAACTAGGACCAATAGTTCCAGTTTAGGCAAAGCAAAGATTTCCTTTGTGTTTTCATTGGCACTTTGATTATTTTCTCAGTTTTATGTTTATTTCTTCCCCTCCTCCAGTTGGGGAGATGTAGAATGTCTTGGATTGAATTTTAAACTTGCTCTTTAAATGACTCAGCAACTCTAATTCTTTTGTATCAAAAATGAAAATTATATAACTGGAGAGTTAACAATGGAAGATACTTTCCTTTGTTCCTAGTATCATATTCACAATTTACATTAGTTTTACTTTTGTCTGAAGACCATTTCAGCTATTTAGATCGAAGACAAAAACCAGGCAATAAACATTAAAAATTAAAACAATCACGAAAGTGTCTGAGAAGAAAAAAAATTATGTCACAAATTCTAAGCATTGTGATTCATGCATTTGGCTTTAGGATGAGATAAAAGCTTAAGACAGTTTCTGGGTAATTTAAAATCAATTTATTAATTAGGCTAGCAGATAGTCAATAAATTGGCGGTCAGTGGTCTCTCTCCATAACCAAAGACAAAACCATTGAAATCCCTGAATGCTTAAATACCTTTGGGAAAGGAGATGCCCCTGATAAGGGAAAATCAAACCTGATTGGTGAACTACTAATGAAGGGGTAGACATATTAATGAGGAGGTAGACCAAAAGTCTTTAACTTCTGCTGATCATGTGACTTGATCATGAAAGTCATCTGCCTCCAGGAATCTGGACAAAGGCATCTGTCTCTACCCAGAACACTCTGATTTTCTCCTTCTTAAGCTGGGTCACCTTAAATTCTAAGGGAAAGTTCCAGGACAGGGGCTAATTTTGTAAATACAAGTATTTAGTGAAATTAGATTCTGTTTGTAAGGTCATATAGTTGGGTGGGGTGCACCCAAGATCATGTACCCAAAGGATTTGGGCAATCTCATCTATCAGCAATGTCCTTCAGAGACTGACTGATCTACAAACACCAGTCCCTGAATGCAGAAATGAAAAGGAAAAAGCCCAGTCCTAATTTAATATTTTTTATTAATATACTATAATATATATACATATATATATAGGTTATAATAAAGGTTATAATAATTTCTCTAAAGGAAAGAACCTTATTTTAAAAACAATTCTTTTAAGGTCTGCTATCTGGTTTCCTAGGCCTTAGCAAATTAAAAGCAACAAATTTGGGGAGGGAGATGGGAAGTTACTCCTCCTAGATCACTGCCTTGTTGCTCCAGAGGGGCTTGCATAGCTCAATGAAACTATGAGCTATGTTGTGTAGGGTTACCAAAGGCAAACAGATTAGAATAGAGAGTTCTGATCAAAAGTGAAGGTAATGACAAATCACTCCAGTATCTTTACCAAGAAAACTCAATGGACATTATGAAAATGATAAAGATATGACATCAGAAGATGAACCCTTCAGGTTGGAAAGTAGCCAACATACTACTAGGAAAGAGTAGAAGATAACTACAAGTAGGCCTAGTACTAATGAAGCAGCTACATCAAAGCTGAAAGAAAGCTTTCTAGTCTAGT
>CM053580.1:106812683-106831838 GCA_028627135.1 Pseudochirops cupreus
AATTTATTTCCTAATCCTAAAGAAGTGTAATGCCAAAGAATATTCAAATTGCTGAACAATTGTGTTCATTCCAAATGCCAGCAAAGTTATGCTCAAGATTCTGTAAGCTAGGTTTCAGTAATATGTGAACCAATAATTACCTGAAGAACAATCTCTTTTTTGAAGAGGCAGAATTAGAAACCAAATTGCCAAATTTCTCTACATTATGGAGAAAGTAAAGGGTTCTAGAAAAACATCTAATTTTGCTTCTTTGACTACACTAAACTCTAAACACTTTGACTACACCAACCACTAAGCACTTTGACTGCACTAAACCTTTTGACTGAATCATAACAAAATGTTGCATATCCTCAAGAGATGGGAGTACCAGATCATCTTACTTATCTTCTGAGGAACCTGTACATAGTATAAGAAGCATCTGTTAGAACATAATATGGAATAACTAACTGGTTTAAGAATGGAAAAGGAGTATGACAAGGCTATATATTGTCTAATCTAATTTACTTAACTCATATGCAGAGTCTATCATGCTAAATGTAAGACTGAATGAATCATGAGTTAGAATTAACACTGTCAGGAAAAATATCAATAATTTCTAACATGTAGATGATGCCACTCTGATACTGGAAAAGGAAGAAGAATTTAGAAGTCTTTTGATGAGGATGAAAGAAGAAAGTATAAAAGTTGGCTTTGAGCTTACATGAAAAAACTAAGATCTTGGCAACTTGTTCCATCACCCTCTTGCAAATAGAAAAAGAAGAAATGGAAGCAGTGTCAGATTCTATATTCTTAGGCTCAAAGATCACTACAGGTGTCCTTGCTTCTTGTGAGGAAAGCTATGGCAAACATGGACTGCATACTAAAAAGCAGAGAAACCACCTTGCCAACAAATATCTGTATGGTCAAAGTTATATTATTGTGGTTGTGGTTGTGGTTGTTTTTCTTTCAGTAACTAAAGCTGAGTGCTGCAGGAGTGGTGTTTTGTTTTTTTTTTAAATTGAGGTCCTGAAGACTTTTGAGAGTCCCTTGGACATAAAGGAGATCAAATTAGTCAATATTTAAATAAATTAATTCAGACTATTCACAGGTAGATCAAATCCTGAAGCTGAAGCTTAAATGCCTTGACCACACATTGAGAAGACAGGATTCATTAGAAAAGACCCTGATGTTAGGAAAGATTGAAGGCAAAAGGAAAAAAATACAGCAGAAGATGAGATGGACAGGCAGTGTCATTGGAAAGATGAACCTGGACAGACTTTGAGACGTAGTAGAGGAATAGCCTGCTTTGCTATGGTCTGTAGCATTATCAGCATCAGAAAACTGAACAACAACAATGGGAAGTGATGAACTAAAAAAAAAACTAAAGCAGCAAGAAGTAATGTCTGAGTTGTGTAAATGAAGTGAACAAAGCAATAAAACAAAGTGATCAAAATGACCAAACAGTTAAAAAAAACCCACAAGAACTGAAAATATGTAAGTATGTTGCTGGGTGTGGGAGGGCTGTATAAAATTCACTAGATAAAGCCTTAAAGAACCGTAGAAGGAGAAAGGTAACATAGAAAGACATTGAATTTGATGCAGACCTGGATTCAAATCCAAATTCTGGCACTGTCTACATGAAAATTTAAGCTGAGCTTTGACTTTCTCATTTATCATGAAATAGGGAAGAATGATGGCTCTCTGATTCTAGGATAAAGGGAAAGAATGGTATGGTAATCATACTTGTATTATGTACTTCTCGCAGAGTTGAGGAACACAGTTTGTAAATGGTAAAATATTCGTTGTTAAGATAATTTACATAGCAAAATATATATGATAGTAAAATATATGAGATAGTAAATCACATTTAAAGCTTCCCAAGAACTTTCTCCAAAACAAGAATTTGAAGTATGTAGTGTTAGTCTTACTACTCCTCACTTATAGATAACAAAACTGAGGCTCAGAGGGGAAAGATGACAGTCTTAGTCTTACATATAGTACTCAGGAGAATCAAGATTTGAACCCAGTTTTCCTGAACATAAGTCCAGTGTTATTCCATCAATGATACATCCCTTTTTTGAGATAATGACTTTCAGTCATAAATCATCTCACTTTTAGCATTCTGCTTTCTTTAGGATATATGGGCCTCCTGGGTATGTGTGGAGAATGACAGAAGAACCTGGGATGTTCAAGGAACTTGTGTAGGGAGCACTATTGTGAAATATTAATAAGCAAAATTTAAGCACACACTGAAACAGTAGACTAGCATAGCATCAGAATGCTAGCAAAGTCAACATGATGGGCAGCTGTCAGAATTCAGAAGGTTTATCCATAACAGGATGACTTATTTTTAAAATATCTTAATTAGATGAACCTTTATTAAAAATAATAGACAAAAAAAACATTGATGACAAGCTCTAGGAAGATAAAAATACAGCTTTTTTTCCCATTGGTTATGGGTTTAGTTTTATAAGAACAGGGTTAGTGAGAGTGATTGTGAAGCTAAAATTTGGAAACTAAAAATGCTTATAAAGAGTTGTTATGGAGAACAGAGAATGTTGTGAATAGTGCTAAGTATGATGTGAAAGTGAAATAGGGAAGAATGACGGTTCTCTGATTCTAGGATAAAGGGAAAGAAATTCTGAAGTGATTGTGTACATTTAGCAAGATCTTATTGTTAATTAGACATTTTTATCTCGTCCTTGAAAACAGATGTCTTTTCTCCCATACTGAAGTTCAAGAGAAGTATTAAAACTAATTTTATTTTGTTCTGGTCCTCTTGACCACTCCCCAATCCTACTCTCCCAAGTCAGTATAATACATAAATTTATATATAGGTAGCCAGTATGAAGTGAAGAGAAAGAAGTAAGATTACAAAAGGGAAACTGGAAATCATATACAAATCACCCCAAAGAACAAAGGAGCATAATTTACAAATTATGGCACATATTTATTGATTTATGATATATTGATATATTAATTATTTATTATTAATTAAAAAATCACATTCTGATAATATATGCTAAATCAGGGGAACTCATCTAATGTTTTCCTGTCAGGTCCTTTTGGTTCTATGATTTATAAATCTCAGATAAGTTCCATAAGAACAGCAGAACATCAAACAGCATTGATGACTTTGAGATGATGTGGATGTCAATTTTGAGGTTTTACCAACAACTTTGAGATGATTTGGATATGCTAATGAATTAACCATCAGGTGGCACAGATAAGAGTTAACCTGTTCCCTGAAAAAAAAAAACCTATGAAATTGAGACCTCATACTACTGTCCTACTAACACTCTTCCATCTCCATTGGGCCCATGCTGTCACATTCTTGCAGCTCTAATCCATCTTATGTGAATGATAATCTCTTTCTCCCTCTCTCCATTCTATTCTTCACACTGTTCTGCCTTCCTTCCCACCCCATCTTCAGTCCACTCTGATTTGCTTCTTTTCACCTTTTTACTGCTTGTCTTTATTTTCTGTACAGTTTGCCCTTACACTCTC
The DNA here is from genome assembly GCA_028627135.1 of Pseudochirops cupreus. Taxonomy (NCBI): domain Eukaryota; kingdom Metazoa; phylum Chordata; class Mammalia; order Diprotodontia; family Pseudocheiridae; genus Pseudochirops; species Pseudochirops cupreus. Next base: position 106,816,170 of record CM053580.1, read on the forward strand.
TGTATCTTACTGAAGTTTGTTTGAACCCTCATTTCTCACTGCCATTGTGGTTTTTCCAGGGGAGTAGCCAATGAACTGGAAATGTCTGCTTCCATTTCATAATTTCATAAGTTAATTATCAATTCAGGAGACAAAATGGAATAGAATTTTGACCAAGTTTAGGAATAAAATGAGGTGAATGGGGCTGAAAGTTTGTTTCACTACTTTTTGATGGACTAAGGTATATATTTAAATCATTTAGCATTTATCTGGTGTCTGCTACATGTAGTGTACTGTACTAGTTACAAAGATTATGAAGACGGATTAAGGGACATACACTTCTTTCAAAGGTCTCATGATAGGGATGCCACTCAATGTCACTGGATCTTGGTTTCCTTATTTGTAAAAATACAAAAGAAATAACAAAAGTAGGGGCAGAGATTAGAATGGGTGATGTATGTGGTCTGTCCGATCTCCAAATGTATTATTCAATAATTTTAAATAGTAATGAAAATATTACATACAAAACATTACACTAAAAAAACAGAATGTGGCAAATTCAGAGCAGGGATTCAAGCGAAGCATTATGGGAGAATCTAGAGAAGAAGGGTTACAGAAAACATCTCATTACTTCCTTAGTAGTAATGGTAGTAAATGATTTGAACCTTAAAGTAAGAGAAAAGTTTCAGCAGGTTCAATTGAGAAGTCCATTTTAGGAATGGAGACAAACATTACCAAGGGTATAGAAATACAAGAAGATAGAATGAGATCAAGATTTGGTAAATAAAGACATTGGCCAAGAAATAAAAGTATGAAAAGAGATGTAGGTAGAGTTCTAGATAAGTCTGGAAATGTAGTCTATTTAATCTTTTTTGTTTTTTTTTGAGGATAGTCACCTAAATAAGCATATGTCCTTGGGAAATCTGAAAGACCCAATATGCATTCTTTCTAGAATGAGTTGAGTCATAGTTACTGCTAATTGTAATGACCTTTAAAATACCTCTGCCTTATCTCTTTTGAGGAGATTCAAGACAAGACTCAAACTGTCAGTGGAGATACTTACTTGAAAGGTCAGTAGATTCACTATGAAAAAATGGCCTTGATCTTTTTAATATGGAAAAAAAATCTGAAATGTTCTCATTTCTATAAGGGATGATCCAAGCTGTGTTTATCTCAGTAGATACCTGCTGATTTGCGTAGAATCTACTTCTGAAGACAAGTTGGGTGTTTATGTGGCAAAATTATGCACTCAACCTGGTGCAACAGAAGGAGTGCTGGGATGGGAGTCAGCAAAAGTAGATTTTCATTCTAGCTCTGCCATTAACAAGTTGCATGACTTTGGGCAAGTCACCCTATTTGGATCCTCATTTCTTTGTATCTAAAGTAGGGGGCATGGATTAGACAAATTCTATAGCCTTTATAAGTTCAATATAATCACATGAACTTCTATGTATTGTGACTGAGTAGGAAAAATAAAAAACAAAATACTATCTTCACTTAGCAATTGTTAGATGGTTAAATAAATATTTTAAATATTGAAGTGATTTATTTTCCTTTTTCTTCTTTTAAATCTTTCCAATAATACAATAATAGAGCCATTTATTAGATTACCATTTCAAATACATAATATAAGTAGATAAATTATTTCTTGAAAATTAATGACTAAAGGGCATATTGGTTTTTGTGTACTCTTGAAATAGCACAATGAACACTTTTTTTAATTTTTTTAATTGGGTTTCCCTAGCTCAACCAAGTTGGAAATACAGTAACTATTCTTGGTTCAATCCCAAAATTGATTGTCACAGAAAATTTTAGCCTGCTTGATTTTTTTCTGATTTAGGCTGGCTTGCCCCTCCTGAGGAAGCCTGTTGCCCTCTCATTCTGGGGCTTCTCTATAATGGTGCCACAACATTAGTGCAGATACTCAATGATTTAGATTATGAGTTTCTTGAGGGCAAGGACTATCTTTTTTGCCTTTGCACTTATCACAGTACTTGTCTGATACTAGGTGCTTAATAAATGCTTATTGAAAGACTGATTGATAACTTACTATGCCTTAGAACTCTGAGCTCAAGGGATTCACCAGCCTCAGTCTCCAGGGTTCACAGAGGTGGGCTACCTGGCCCGCCTAGGATTTCTTTCACAATATTTCCTATAAATGAAAAAACAAAACAAAACAAAACAAAAACAACCAAAACCCTTTGTCAAATCATTGCATAATTAAAGGTAGCATAGTAATTGAGGAAGAGAAGTTATTCCGGGGGTGGGGAACCTGTGGCCTGGATTCTACATGTGGCCCTCTAGGTTCTCAAGTGTAGCCCTCTGACTGAATGCAGACTTCACAGAACAAATCCCCTTAATAAAAGGATTTATTCTATCAAGCCTGGACTTAGTCAAAAAGCCATACCCAAGCACCTAGAAAGCCACATGTGAACTTGAGGCTACAGGTTCTCCATCCCGGAGTTATTCTATACAACGTCGTTGCCATACTGTATTTTTTGTTTTTGTTCAGGCATTCAGTCACGTTCAACTTTTCATGATCCCATGGACCATAGTACGCCAAGCCATTCTATCCTCTCTTCTGTCCCCAAATCTGTCCACATTCATGTTTATTGCTTCCATGACATTCTCTTTCTCATTATCTGATGTCCCCTTTTTGCCAAACTGCATGAAAACCTGTATGTGATGGATGGGTGTTGTTATTCAGTCATTTCAGTTGTTTGGATTATGTCTGACTTGCCCCTTTTGGGTTGGGTTTGTTTTTGTTTTTGTTTTTGTTTTGGCAAAGATACTGGAGTGGCTTGACATTTCTTTTTCCAGCTCATTTTACAGATGAGGAAACTGAGGCAAGCAGGGTAAAGTGACTTCCCAGGGTCACACAGCTAATAAGCATCTGAGGCTGAACTTGAATTCAGGTCTTTTTGACTCCATATCAAGCTGCCCCATATAATGGGGGGCACATAGCATTTGTCACTCTATTTACTGTTTACTATTCATTGTTCCTGTATTTACTAGATTCATCAAATACTCATATCTAAATCTTTTATTTTTCAATTAAGTCCCACCTCAGAAGCCAGCTTTTCTAAGTGTTACACACCCTTTCTCAGAGATAAGGCCACCCTGTCTCCATTCGTCCCAAGGCCATCTCAGGAGAAATAAATCATGTACTCAGGCTGAGAACAGATTTATTGGCACCCATGCTCAGCCAGTTCCTGTTCAAGATGATGGATGGTGTGATGTACATTGTTTCTCTTTGTCTGATAGAGCCCATATCCTGTTAATTAGTAATAGCAAAATTTATTGATTTGTGTACCCATCTCATTGTTCAGAACAAAAAAGGGAGCAATCCGCCTCTCCTTATGGATATAGGAAGGCAGCTGAGGCCTAACATGGAATCTCAAAAAGGGCACAAAGTTGTTCAGCATACAGCCCCCCACACTAATTGTTATTCAGTCATTTTTAGTCATGTCCCTCTCTTCATGTCCTCTTCATGACCCCATTTGGGATTTTCTTTGTAACAATCCTGGAGTGGTCTGCCATTCCTTTCCCCAGGTCATTTTTACAGATGAGAAACTGAGGCAAACGGAGCTAAGTCACTTGCCCAGCATCACATAGCTAATAAGTGTCTAAGGCCAGCCAGATTTGAACTTATCTTCCTGACTCCATTTCAGGCACTCTATCCACTATACCACCACCTAGATGACCAATATAACCACCCTGGAGAAAAACTAATCAGCAGTGCAACAAGAAATATGGGTTAATTGATGTGTTCTTCATGGATACTTCTTCCTTCTATGATAGACCATATTCTCTTAGCAAAACAATGTTCTGCATGCCACCTTTTATATTTGATATCAGATGGTCTTAAAGAAAATTTCAGAGTACAGAAAATCAAGATTTGGGACTTGTCGTACTGAGTGATGGGGCTGCCAGACAATTGGCAGAAATGATCCAGGGGACTTGTGATTTCTTCCCAGAAGACTTTTGCTGTTCTTTGAATCTGTAGCAATTAGCACAGCTCTTTAGCACTGACAATAGCAAATGCTTAATAAATGCCTGTTCCCTATTGTTAACTGACTGCTCCTGTGTATCTTTGAACAAATATCTACAGCCTTTTCAATCCCTCATGGGTTGTTATTTCTTGGATCTCAGGCTAGCAAAATAAAATGACCTTATATCTAGATGTTATATGCATGGTAAAAAGAAATTGTAATTAGGTAATGTAGAATGTTCCAGTACCCATAATCTGAGCGCCAGGTATGTTACATTTCACTCCTCCCCCAGGGCTTTCCACTACACTTAAAGGGATTGGATTGGGAAGGGGAGGGAGAATAGCTTTTCTAGAGGCAGTTAGATGGTTTGGTGGATAGAGACCCGAGTTTGGAGTCAGGAACACCTGAGTTCAAATGTGACTTTAGACACTTATTAACTGTGTGACTGGGCAAATCACTTAGCCTCTGTTTGCTTTAATCCACTAGAGCAGGAAATGGCAAACTACTTCAGCATCTTTGCCAAGAAAGCTCCATATAGGGGCATGAAGAGCTGGACGCAACTGGACAACTAGATTCTCCACTATTAGGCCTAACCTCCATTGATGCTTTTTCCCAATTGGAAGGGAATTTCTATCAACCATTGTTAAATTAGCTTTTATATCGAAATATTTATTTCAGAAGGTACAATCACAAATATGTAAACATTTTCTTCCAAAACTAATAAGAGGCATAATCCTTTCCCCCTTCTGTACCACCTCAGTCTCTGGGGAGGGGAGAGAGATTAGACTCAAGATTCATTGCTTGGTTTGATTCACAAAGATCCCAGTCCCAGGTCCAAGTCCAAAACTTTTCTGGAGCTCCAGTCTCAGGCACCCTGTATTCTTAGGGTTTCCTTGCTAGGCTGGCTGGCTGGCTGCACCAATCTTGGCTCTAAGATCACCAAGACTCAAACCCTTGGTACCAGAGATATCACCTGTGGCACTTGAAAGTGAGAAAGACAAACAAAATAGAACAGAAACAAACACATCCAGGCACATTTCCTGCAGCCGGGGTAAAAGGGGGAACAAAGGAAGTGTTTTACCTCTCACTGGTTAAGTTCATGGTGTCCATGCTGTTGGTGAACTCTGATCTTTATCCTCTAGATACAGATGATAAAAGCAGATAAAGGGTGGCAGAAAAAACCAGTATGAATGGCAGAATCTCACCAGTTTTAAAGTCATAGGTAACCAATCAATGATGCCTACTTCCGCCTATGAGGTAGGAAACACAACAGGTTTTATGTTTGGCAAACCAGACAAGCTCTCAAAGACCCTCAAGGGTGCCTCCATGTTAGAAGAACTGAGAATGCTCAGACCAACCTGGGTTACAATTATAATAATATGAACACAAACTTTCTTTTCTATCCTGTTCTCTTCCTTCTCCTTCCAAAAACCTAAACCTAGATACAAAACACAGAAGGGAAAAAAATACTAGCCAAACAAAAAATATTTATTTGATTTGATTTTTTGAAAATGTTAAGTATTTATTTGTCCTTATCTTGTCACGAGTTAGCCTTGTCTGTTTTGCTGTTAATTATTCTTGCAAGTACATTTTTGTAGAATTTATCATCAAGAATGTCGCTGGTACTCAATAGAGAAGCTTTATTAATGATAAAATGATCAATTAATGATAATTATGCTGAAACTTTCCCGAACTGGCTACAGAATGATATGAGTTGTTTCCATCTATTTACAGGGCAGGTAGAGGTAGCTCCTTTTATTCAATTATTCACTTACTTGTTTATTCATTCATCTATTAATTTACTTACTTTCCCTATCTTTCTTCTTTCCTTTCTTCCTTCTTCCCTCCTTCCTTTCTCTGTCTTCCTCCCTTTCTCCCTCCCTCTCTCTTCTTCCTTCTCTCTCTCCTTTTCTTTTCCTTCCTTCTTTCTTTCCTTCCTTCCTTCCTTCTTTCCTTCCTTCCTTCCTGTTTTCTTTTTTCTTTATCCTACAATTATTTATTACTTTTTTTATTTAATATTTTATTTTCCCCTGGATATGTGTAAAAAAATAACATTCATTTTTAAAACTTTTAGTTCAAAATTCTCTCACTTCCTACCTCCTCTCTCCTACCTCTCATTGAGAAAGCAAATAATTCAATATAAGTTATATATGTGTAGTCATACAAAATATTTCCATATAATAGTTATGTTTTGAAAGAAAAGACACCATCAGTATTTTCTCTGGGGATGGACTGCATTTTTCATCAGAAGTCCTTCAGACTTGTCTTGGATCATTGTATTGTTGAGAACAGCTAAGTCAGTCACAGCTGGTCATCTTACATTATTGTTGTTACTTTCTACACAGTACGTTTCACTTTGCATCAGTGCATGTAAGTCTTTCCAGGTTTTTTCTGAGAGCATCCTGCTCATAGAACAATAGTATTCCATAATAATCACATACCACAATTTGTTCAGCTATTATCCAATTGATGGGCATCCCCTCAATTTCAAATTCTTTGCCACCATAAAAGAGCTTCTATAGATATTTTTGTATGCATAGGTCCTTTTAATTCTTGACTTTTTTTTTTTTTTACCTCTTTGGGGATACGGAAATAGTAGTGGTATTGCTAGGTTAAAGGGTATGCATTATTTAATAGCGCTTTGGGCATAATTCCAATTTGCTCTACAGAATGGATGAGTCAGTTCATAATTCCTCCAACAGTTCATTAATGTCCCATTTTCGCCACATCTCCTTCACCATTTGTACTTTTCCTTTTCTGTACCATTAATCAATCTAATAGGTATGAGTTAGTACCTCAGAATTGTTTTAATTTGTGTTTCTCCAATAAAGAGTGAGTTATAACATTTTTGATATGGCTATAGATAGTTTTGGTTCCTTCATCTGAAAATTGTTCATATTTTCAATTACTTATCAATTGGGGAATGGCTCTTATTTTTATAAATCTGCCTCAGTTATCTATGTTTCAGAAATGAGGCCTTTATCAGAGAAACTTGCTTCAATTTTTTTCACAGTTACTACTGCTAACTATATTTCACTCTACCCTATCCCTTACCCCCATTTATTCTATTCTCTTTCACTCTGTCCCTGTTCAAAAGTGTTTTATTTCTGACTACCTCTTCCCCAAATCTGCCCTGTCTTTTAACACCCCTACACCTTTTCTCTTATTCTCTTCTCCTACTACTTTCCTGTAGGGCAGCAGTTCTCAACCTGTGGGTCGTGACACCTTTGGGGGTCAAACGACCCTTTCACAGGGGTCACCTAAGACCATAGAAAACACATATTTTTGATGGTCTTAGGTACCAAGACACCACTCCTCTATCCATCTCCAGGCGGGTCCACCCACATGCAGATACACCCAGATATGCAAACATATGAGTATTAAAGGGTCGCAGAATTAGGAAGGTTGAGAATCACTGCTGTAAGGTAAGATATTCCTATACGCAATTGAGTGTGCATATCATTCCATCTTTGAGTTAATTCTGAGGAGAGTAAGGTTTAGTCATTCCCCCCTCACAGCCCCCTTCTTCTACTCTATAAAATCTTATTCTTACCTCTTTGACAGGAGATAATTTTCCCCATTCTACCTCTCCCTTTCCCTTTCTCCCAGTACTTTCCCCTCACCCTTAGTTTTATTTTTGTAGATAACATCCCTTAATTTTCAACTCACACCAGTGCCCCCCATCTCTATATACTACTTTCTATCTGTCTTAATAATGAAAAAGTTCTTAAGAGTTACAAGTATCATCTTCTCAAGTAGGACTATAAAGAGTTTAACCTTATAACTCTTTTATTATTTCCCTTTTCTGTTTACCTTCTTATGCTTCTCTTGAATCTTGTATTTGACAGTTGAATTTTCTTTTTAGCTCTACTCTTTTCATCAAAAATGCTTGAAAATCCTTTATTTCATTAAATATCTTTTTTCCCCCAAAGAATCATACTCAATTTTGCGGGGTAGGTAATTCCTCATTGTAATCCTAGCTCTTTTGCCTTACAGAATATCATATTCCTAGCCCTCTGATCTTTTAATGTATAAACTGCTAAATCTTGGGTTATTCTAACTGTGAATTTACCATACCTGAATTGTTTCCTTCTGGCTGCTTCCAGTATTTTCTCCTGGACATATATGCTCTGGAATTTGACTATAACATTCCTGGGAGTTTTCATTTTGGGATTTCTCTCATGAGGTGATCTTTGGATTTGCTCTATTTCTATTTTACTTTCTTGATCTAAGATATTGGGATAGTTTTCCTTTAGAGCAGTGGTTCTCAACCTGTGGGTCACGATCCCGTTGGGCTTTGAATGACCCTTTCACAGGGGTCACAGGGGTCGCCTAAGACCATTGGAAAATGCATTATTTCCAATGGTCTTAGGAACCAAGACACCCTTCCTCTACCTGTCTCCAGGCAGGACCACCCACATGCAGATATACCCACATACGTGTATTAAAGGGTCACAGCATTAGAAAAGTTGAGAACCACTGCTTGAGAGTTTCTTGAAAGTTGATATCTAGTTGTTGTTTCTTTTAATTGTGGCTTTCAGGTAGTCAAAAACATTTTAAATTGTCTTTCCTGGATGTATTTTCCAGGTCAGTTGGTTTTCCAACAAGACATTCCATATTGTTTTCATTTTTTTATTCTTTTTTGTCATTTCTAATTTTTAAGGAATTATTTGCCTTCTTTTCTATTTGACCGATCCTACTTTTTTCTTTTGTGAATTTTTGTGCCTTTTTTCCCCCCATTTGTTCAGTTCTGCTTTTTAAGCCATTCTTCTCCTCATTGGCTTTTTGTAACCCTTTATCATTCAGCCTAGTTTGTTTTTTACAGTGTTATTTTCTTCAGTATTTTTAAAAATGTGTTTTCTTTTCCATTCATTTTTCATGATTTTCATGCATTGCTCTCATTTCTCTCCCCAAGTTCTCCTCTTCTTCTCTTACTTGATTTTCAAAATATTTCTGGAGCTCTTCCATGGCCTGAAACCAATTCATATTTTTTCTTGGAGTCTTTTGAAATAGGAGCTTTGACTTTCTTATCTTCTCAGTGTGTATTTTGATCTTCCTTGTGACCATTTTAACTTTCTATGGTCAGAATTTTTTCCTGTTGTTTGCTCATTTCCCCAATCTATTACTTGACTTTTAAGTTTTTGTTAAAGTAGAACTCTGCTTCCAAGAGTGCACTGTCCCAAGTTTCAAGGCTTTTGCACAGCTATTCTCAGAGAGTTCTTGGGACCTAGATTTCTTCTAGGGACCTGTAAGTTTTCAGTTCTTCCAAGGTGGTAAGATGTAAGTAAGTAATACAATACTACTTTCTTGGCCTGTGCTCAGTACATGACCATAAACACTCTTTATTGTCCTAAAACAATGAGGAGGGTCCCCACTCCACTGTTGCTACAAGCTTCAGTATGCTAGTGTACCTCCATGCCCTGGAACTGCCACCCTAGACTGTGACCTGGATCCGAATATGGGCAAAGCATCAGAGTCCTGCTTCAGTGCTAGCAAAGAGATACACCTGTAATCTCTTTCTGACCACTTTTTCAATTGCGTTACCATCTGTGGGCTGAGCAACCTAGAAGCAACTACTGCTGCTGCTGATTCAGTGACTCCAAAGGCCTGCTCTTGATTTTCTGGATCTGGGACTGCTCTCTCATGGCCTGTACTGGACTATACTCCACTATCATTCTGGTGCAAAAGATCTTTCCTTTTGACCTACCAAGTTGTCTTGGGCTGGAAAATTGTTTCACTCTGTCTTTTTGTGGGTTCTGCTGCCTTAGTCATTATTTAAAGGTATTTGGAGGGGTTTAGGGAGAGCATAAGTGAGTCCCTGTCATTATTCTACTATTTTGACTCCACTTCTCTCTGTAGTTCTTTCATTGTAATGCCATGCCTCCTCTGCCAACACAAATTGCAACTCCTGTACACATACATAGATGTTTTTGGTGAATTAATCTGGTCAAAATTTCCTCACCTTGCAACCAGTCTGGTGAGAAGAGTCTTTTAATTGATCTGGCCCATAGATGACTAAGATATAATTTGCTGCTGGGCCCATACCCAAAGCCCTTTTAGCTTTTTAGGACCTACCAAAGCTGGAGCACATTGCTTCTTGCCTCAACTGTTGGAACAGCTTCCTAATTGGTTTCCCTGCATCAGTTCTTTACTTTATCAATACATCCTTCACATATCTGCTAAAATGCTTTTTTGAAGGTGCAAATCTGCCCATTCAACTCACCTACTAAACTGCAATGATTGCCTGTTGTCTTCAGAACTAAATAAAAACTCCTATTTGACATTTAATTACATTTACTGTAATTACAGATGTCCACTTACTTTTTTAGCCTTCTTAAATATTACTCCCTTCCAGGAGCACTGTATTTCAGCAGGAAGGTCCTTTTGTTGTTGTTGTTGTTGCTGTTTTTTAAATTTATAAGAAGCACTCCTTTTGTCAGCACTGTACATTTGTATTCACTCTTCTCCTCCATCTCTAAGAATCCCTAGGTTCCTTCAAAATTAATTTCAAACATCTTTCCCTTTCAGCTTTAATACGTTGTCTTCCTTTATTTGTTGTATTTCCCTATCAGTATGAAACCTATCTTTCTTTACCCTTAAATTGTATCCCTAGCACTTAGTGCAATGCCCGGTATAGAACAAGCACTTAATAAATGCTTATTACCAACTGACTGACTCATTGATAAGTGTTAAAAATTCATGGCCTAAGATGAAAGTCTCCCTTCCATTCCATTTTTTAGTAAATCTTAATTGTTAAGAAATTTAAAATCTACCTCCCTGTGACTTCCACCCATTTATCATTCTTATCTCTGGTCTTTGAATTCAAGCATGTTACTTATCTTTTTCTTAAAACTGTTTCTAAATTATATTCTTATTTGGCATAGCTTATGCTTCCAATTAATATTCCAACTCTCTAAATTTATTCAAATATGTTAAAAAAAAGAACTAGAGCTAAGATAACATTCTATTTTTTATATTGTTTTATTGGAATTCAATCTGTCCAAATGTTAAATAACTACCTATAACTCATCAATTGGCTCAATTACATCAGGATAATTCTGTAGTTAATGTACTCAAGCAGGCCATGAAGATAACAATCCTTTTCAAATCAGTTGTCTTATTGCACAGTGCATACTAAAATTCTTTAATGATCAAAGTGACCACTTAGAATGAGCTGACCTTAAAATTTTTCAGCTCAAAATTGTCTTTTTGATGCGTTCAGGCACAGAAATTTGGTATTTCAACAAAATGCCCGATCAGATCTAATATTTCTTTAAGATAATTTTTTTCTTTAGATAACTCTGATGTTCACTCTGCAAATGATAAACCTTCTGGGTGAGGGGACAAATCATATACCTAAAATTTCACTGCATAATATCAAACTTATTTCTTTCATATCTGGGATTTATGGTGAATTTGCCAATTTTTAATATTCAATAGCAAACTTGGGCAATTTGGCATTGCTCAGGTAAAGTAAATATGAATTTATGGTCACTTAGCTATTGACAAAATCTCCCTCAAGATATGAGAGAGCTGATAACAGACAGCCTATTGGACAAAGCTAATAGTCCATTCCCTGCCATTTTGTTTTTGCTTGAATTGTTTTCTACAGGTGGAATTCATACCTCCTTACCTCTAATTTGTAGAATGCTAGTTTTGTTCAATGCAAATCTCATACAGTATCCCCTATCTGAGATACTTCCCTGGTGTTAGTATAATTTTCTACATGTGTTTTTTATACACTTATCTATATACATGTTGTATCCTCCTGGAGATGTGAGTTCTTTAAGACCAGGAACTATTTAAAGGTTTGTGTTGCTGTTGTTGTTGTTTAGCATCTTTATCACCTAACACATTCAGTTTTACAAAGGAACTACTTAATTTATAGTTGTTTAATTGATTTATAATATGCTTCATAATAAGACAAAGAAGTTCCTTTAAAATGTGTTCTTCAGAAAAAAAAATCTTTTAAAAGATGAAACAGTGTATGGCTTTTACAGAAAATATACCATAGGAATTTATGTAGAGGAGAAATATAAGGATTGAGACTTTTTAAATACTTTCACTGCCAACATGAAATGGAGAAAAGGAAGAAGCAGAAATGACAAGCTAAGAACCATTAGTCAAATGTATGGAAAAATGTGTCCTCATTGTCCAGGTTGAGTTATTATCTTTATGAGACCATACAAATTGTTACATGGAGAAGTCACTGTAGGGTAAATGCAAGAAATATTCAGACACCACCAAAAACAAATCTCAAAACCAATAAATAAGCTGATTTCATCGTAGTAACAAAGAAGTTAATAGGCCACAACAGCACAGTGAGCCACAGTGTCCTTTAGCTTTCCCACAAGCCAATATAAGATCAGAATTTGCTCACAAACCTGATTAACTCCTTGTCTGAGGGTCCTCTATCTCCCTCCCCCTCTCTGACTTCCAGCTTTCTGTGGGCTCTGCTCCACCCTTCAGCAAATTCCTCCCACCACAGGCTACGTGTGACGACATTCAGCCTATTAGGGGACAGAGTTTATTGTCAAAGCAGGGAAGGTCTTCAAACTCCCCTAGACTTATTAAGGGGCAGGGAAGATCTTCAAATTCCCATTACCATTATGGTCACTTCATTCAACAGATTGATCACATTAGCGAATTATTTCCAATGCTGCCAGAAGTTCAGCTGAGTTCATTTCAGATTTTCTAGTCAGTCTTCAAGTGGAATCTAGAAGCTATTTTTTTTAACCTGGCAGTCAGTGGCTCATATCCTTAAATACTGAGGGGACTCTTGGATTCATCAAAATCACTCCATGAATTACGCAATTTTGTCTTAAATAGACTACATGTACAAACCGTGCAATGAATGATACTAGTTTCAAAGTATAAGGGAGTGTTTCAGAGACCCTCTGAAGTTTTGGGCTGATTATACCTGAATATAAGAAAATCAGAAATATTTCAAGGTCTAGCAGGCCACTGTTACTTCAAGCACTCTAAAGATCTTTAGTTTGAGTGAGACAACTTGGTTTTTCTCCAGGGCACCACTACTCCAGATGGGAGGGAATTAAACCCCCTCTCTCCTGTGGTGGTCCAGAGATCACTGTCTTTATGTCATGTGCCTTTGCTAGTCTAAGCCACGTAGAACAGACTTGCTCTCTTTTACAATCTCAGGTTTCCCTCAGCAAGATACACTTTCTATGTCAACACAGCACCTGTGAATCTGTGTGACAGATTTTCTGGAGGACAACATCCTTTTAGCATAATTGTATTCAAGGTTGGATTGTCCTCTGCCCTACTGCTGCTTTCCTATACACTGTCCCCTATCTCACTCTTCACTTCATCTATTGTTTCATGTTAATAAAATTTTAGCAATGGATTATTCAGTACCAAATCATGAAAAACTCATAAAGTCAGGTTACCATACTCATTGTCAGACCAATTCATGATTCTCCTTAATGGTATTTTGACTCTACCATGGACACTCCAGGAAAAGCTGCATAATTCCTAAGCCCAGGCACTGAACTTTTCAAACAAAAATCCCAGGGAATTTTCCAAATTTCATGTAATCATGAAATCTCAGATTTGGAAAGAACATGTAATTTTATCTAGACTAAATCATATTATGACAAGAATCCCCTCTCTCTATTTTTTTTTCCAAATTTCTCCTAGTTCTATGAAAGCAATGGAGAATTCACTAGCTTCAAATATGAGTTATTCCCCTTTGTGCAACTCTAATTATTAGGATTTTTCTTTCAAAAATATACTTTCTTTGCTACTCCCACTGACTGCTCCTAGTTCTACTCTCTGGGACCAAGCAGAACAAGTTTCATCCCTCCTTCTATGCTATAGATTCTTAAGTCTTCTCTTCATCAAACTAAATAATCTCATTTCTTTCAACCAATTCTTAAGTGACATAGCAGTCAGGGGCCTCAGGATGTTGTTCATCTTTCTTTGAATGTGTTCCACCTTGGCAATGTCTTCCTAAAACATACTAACTAGAACCAAGCACAGTGCTCCAGTTGCGGTCTGAAAAGGAAAATGTTCAGAAGAAGTAATGCTCAAATATGGACAATATTTCTCTGTCATTCTAGGTGGTAGCTGGATAGACAGTTATAGCAATTTAAAAGAGATACCAATGGTTGGGTTAGATCATTGCTCCTTTGCAATGTTACAGGTTAAAAAAGGGTAATTTCTACTAGAAAAATGGCATAGGCAAAGGGGATATTTCTGAGAGAAACTCTATATAAGCAATTAATGTAAAGTTGAATTGAGGTCAGGTTTAAAACTGGAATCTATGATTAAGGATAGCACCCACTTTAGGTTTCATGTAGTACAATGAGATACATGCATTATAAATCAATATATGTCAGGGACATGAATCTTCCCTATCACTTCAGGGTTGTTCTTTATCACAGATGCCACTTTTGGGAACCGCCACAGCACTCTCTCTTTTTTGGAAAACAGCCCAGAAAATTTGTATAATCTGGCCTAGATGCCCTAGTAGAAGGTAGAAGGTTAAAGACACATGAAGTGTTTGAGAACTTTTCAAATTCTCCCTAAACCATGTAGTAGTGCTAAATTAGTGGAGGTACATTGACCAGGCAGTAGGGGACAGAAGAAATAAATAGGAGAGATTCACTCTAGGCTAGGCAGAAGTGGAAAATAATGGACTTGATTTAGTAGCATGAGAAACCAGTCAAGTCAACAACCATTTATTCAACCCTACCTTTGTGTCAAAAACTATAGTGCCATGTTGGAGAGTAAAAAGAAAGCCCATATTCTCAAGGAATAAATACTCTACCAGGAGAGAAAACCTGTAAACACTTATGTATGTATAACATACATACAAAGTAGATGGAAGAAAATTTCAGATAATATCTTTGGAAAATCTGAGGAAACCATTTTTGTATATAGAGGGACTAGAAGAGCTGGATATAAAACAACAGGACATTTCAGATAGGCTGAAACTATCTGTTCTGTATAGGGTAAAATAAATTTAAGACTACTAATTTACTCATAAATGTAAATGTTCTAACTGGGCTGCATCTTGAGAAAACTTGACCTTGGAGGAAACTAACTGCAGAAATGGGGAACATTGAAGGCAAAGAGGTAGATACATACCAGAAGTGATGATAATATGTGATGAGAAGTGGGGAGTGTGGGAGCGGATAGGGGACAGTTATCTCCTCTAGGAGCAAACCTCTATGTTCTTTCATAATGAAGTTCAAGTCAAAACAGCACTGAAAGTTCACGGAATTCATAGGGTTACAGGATGGTGGCCATAGAAGGAGGAACAACTTCTTCACACTGCATGGACTCAGGTACAAGACTTTCTTTTTATTTTTTACTTTGTAAGTGTAAGGGTGTTTGACGCCATCAGCCACTGGGGGCGCACCACAACAGCCTGGGGACGGGGTAGAGGTCCGCGCATGTCTCAACAAAGAAGGCATGATCACGCCAGATGTCTCCTTATTTTCGGGGCTGTACGTGAGTGGCTCACTGGGCGATGACGGCACTCTGAGGCGGGAATCAAAAGCTAGGGTATAAAAAGGGGCACCGCGTGCGTGTAGCTCTCTCTGTTCCTGCATATGCTGCAATAAACATCTTTACCGTTTGCCTGAGTCCTGAGTTGCTCTGTGGGGGGGTAGCTCTTCAAGCGGGTCTTGAAGCCAGTGACGACCAAAGCCTGAGAGGAGGAAAGCACCTGGAA
>CM053580.1:106832338-106849124 GCA_028627135.1 Pseudochirops cupreus
CCTTGAGAAGGCAAGTAACTTGAAATAGATTATACATGTGTAGTCATGCAAAACATATTTTGATATTAGTCATGTTCTAAAAGAATAAACAAAGACCAAAACATAAAAATAAAGAAAAGCCAAAAAATATGCTTTGAATTGCATTCAGACTCCATCAATTCTTTCTCTGGAGGTATACAGCAATTTTTCATCATAAGTTCTTAGAACTGTCTTGGATCATTATATTACTGAGAATAGCTAAGTCAGTTACAACTGATCACCATGCAATATTATTGTTACTGGGCACAATCATCTCCTGGTTCTGCTTATTTCACTTTGCATCGATTCATAGAACTCTTCCCAGGATTTTTTTTCAAAAGCATCCTGCTCATCATTTCTTATAGCAAAATAGTATTCCATCACAATCATATACCACAACGTGTATAGTCATTCACAGGATGGGCATCTCCTCATATTCTGATTATTTGCCACACTCCCAAAAAAAAGCTGCTACAAATGTTTTGTAGGTCGTTTTCCTTTTCATTTTTCATCTCTCTGCAATACGGATCTAGTAGTGGTATTGCTGGGTCAATTCATATGTCCAGTTGTATAGCCCTTTGGGCATAGTTCCAAAGTACTCTTCAGAATGGCCAGATCAATTCACAACTCCACCAGCAATGCATTAATGTAGCAATCTTTCCACATCCCTTCCAACATTTAACATTTTCCTTTTCTGTCACATTGGTCAATCTGATAGGTGTGAGGTGGTACCTCAAAGGTGTTTTAATGTGTTATCTTCCTAATTAATAGTGGGGATAACTAGGTGGCACATTGAGTAGAGCTCTGGGCCTGGATTCATAAAGACTCATTTTCCCGAGCTCAAATCTAACTTTGGACACTTACTAGCCATGTGACCTGGCGCAGGTCACTTAACTTTTTGTTTCAGTTTCATCATTTGTAAAATGAGATGAAGAAGGAAATGACAAACTGTTTCAATATCTTTCCCAAAAAAAACCCAAATGGGGTCACAAAGAGACAGACATGATTGAAAAATGACTGAATAACAACAATAATCAATAGTGATTTGGAGACTATAGAAAGCTTTGATTTGTTCTTCTGAAAACTGACTGATCATATTCTTTGGCCATTTATTAATTGAAGAGTGACTTGTGTTCTTATAAATTTGACTCATTTCTAAGGGAATTATAAGAATTGAATAAAGTATATTTATTCCATGTTGTGACATAATTCTGGCTCTAGCTCAATTCCTTTTCTATTCAATTATGGGTCTAGTCAAATTTCTGTCTTGTGAGAAAATTCTATCCAATTATGGGAATTATGAGAAAACCATGTTGCACTGTTTGGACCTAGTCCTGCATGGCTGAGAATCTGGACCACCTCCACCTCTTACTTAGAGATACTTACTTAAGGATGTAGGTTATGGGGACCAGAAAACAACTTGGATTCAAAGATTGATGGAAGAAGTTTTCTCACAATTATGCATAGGAAACAACTTATATATTTTATTTGAAAACTGATCCAATACTGATCAAATCAGTTACTGCTTTGTTGTTCTGTTTCTGTGGGGTTTTTTTTTTTGTTTGTTTTTTTAATGGGAGGTAGAGGGACATCACTTTTTCTGATTACAGGGAATTATACCTCCATGTTTTCCTCCTTCCTAAACCTTGAAACTCATTCATTCCCCCTCATAATTCAGAAAGCACATAATTTGTCTTCCAATTAGAAATCAGATTACCTAATGCTGTATCACAGTTTATGATAAAACTTGTGGTTTTTTTGTTTTTTTTTTTGCTTTTAACATATAAAAATCATTCTCCCCTTATATTTGGGGACCAGGGCCTAAGCTGAAGAGGTCTCATCCCAAATTTTACTTGCTGATAGGTGGGTTTAAGTTCCAATAAATACTTTATCTCCATGTTTCACAACTGTTGATGCCTATAATTAACATATTTATAAATTTCAAAATAGCATTTTTTTTTGCTTTCAACAAGCATGATTATAATGTGTTGCTTAATAAATTGATATGCTCAGAACCTCAAATCTTGGTTTGGTCAATTATTTCCCCACCATAGTTCTCTCTATATTGGAAAAATGAAACCTTCATCAGAGAAAGTTACTATAAATTTTCACCAGTTTTCTGCTTTTCTTCAAATTTTGATTGTATTGGTTTTGTTTACGAAAAAATTTTTACATTTAATACACTAAAAATTATCCACTTTATATCCCATATGCTTGCTATCTTTGGTCATTAATTCTTCCTTTATCAATAGATCTGACAGGTAAATTTTTCCATACTCCTCTAATTCACTTTTATATCACTTTTTTTTGCCTAAATCATATAACCATTTTAACTTTATCTTGGTGATTTTTTGTTGTTGTTTTTTCTTTTGCCAAATTGCTTTCTAGTTTTCCCAGAAGTTTTTGTCAAATATAGCTAATCCTTGTCCTAAAAAGCTGGGATTCTGTGTTTATCCAAGAATAGGTTATTATGGTCATTTTCTTCTGCAAATTGTGTACCTAATCAATTCCACTGTTCCACTACTCTATTTCTTAGTCTGTACCAGATTGTTTTGATGGTTACCACTCTGTAATACAGTTTGAGATCTGGTAATGTTGAGCCACTTTCCTTAACATTTTTTTTTCACTAATTCCCCTATAATTGATCTTTTGTTCTTCCAGATGAATTTTATTATTATTTTTCCAACTTATATAAAATAATTATTTGGAAGTTTGATTGGTATAACACTGAATAAGCAAATTAATTTAAGTAGAACTGTCATTTTTATTATATTGTCAGTCTATGCTTGAGCAAATATTTTTTTCTGTAATTGTTCAGATCTGACTTTGTCTGAGAAGTATTTTGTAACTGCTTTCATATAGTTCCTGAATTTATCTTGGCAGGTAAACTTCTAAGTATTTTATGCTGTTTATAATTATTTTAAAAGGAATCTCTCACTGCTGGGCTTTGCTAGTAATATATAATATATAAAATTCTAATAATTTAGGGAAGTTACTTTATATCCTGCAACTTTGCTGAAGTTGTTAATTATTTCAACTAGTTTTCAGTTAATTCTCTAGGATTCTCAGAGGCCAAGATGGTGGAGAAAAACCAGGAAGTAGCCTGAGGTCTCTTCCAGTTACCTCAAAAACAGCGTTAAATCAAGTCAGAGAACCAATTCTGGACTGACAGAATCCCCCAGACACCCCCCAAAAAGAGTGATACAATTTTCCAGCCCAAGATAACTTAGAAGGACTTCAGAAAATGTCTGTCTCACTTGGATAAAAGCGGATGGCAGTCCAGCGCTGATGGTGTCTGGTCAAACCAAGAGAAAGCTCTTTAGTCACAGCACAGAGCAGCAACTGGGGCCATGTGTTCTGGTTCCACAAGCCAGTGACAAGGCAGGTCCAGCCCCAGTGCAGGCAAACTGCCAGCCTGGGAACCCTGGGCATAGGAGGCCTGATGGGGCCAGTAAGCCTATTTGAGTGAGCAAAATGCCAGCCCCAGAGGCTCTGGTACAGAAAGTCAGTGACAAGACCCCCTGGATCCCAGCACAAGAAGTTTGGGATAGTAGCCCTTGTACCCAAGGAGCAGAGTTTAGCTTTAAATGTTACAAAATAGTCTAGAAATTGAGCAAAACATCCCCAAACAAACAAAAAGAGCCCTGTCCACAGAAAGCTACTGTGGCAACAGGGAAGAACAAAACACAAATTCTGAAGAGGACAACAATGTCAAAATGCCTATATGTGAAGAAGCCTCAAAGAGAACTATGAATTGGTCTCAAGCCCAAAAACTCCTCTTGGAAAAACTCTAAAAGGATTTTAAAAATCAAATAAGAGAGGTAGAAGAAAGAAAAATTTGAAAATAAATGAGAGTTGTGCAAGAAAATCATGAAAAAGAGTCAACAGGTTGGAAAAAGAAACACAAAAAATGACTGAGGAAAGCAACTCCTTGAAAAACAGAACTGGCCAAATAGGAGGGGAAAAAAATCTACTGATTGGAAAAACCCTCCTTAAAAAGTAGAATTGGCCCAATGAAAGAGGAAGTACAGAAACGAACTGAAGAAAATAATTCCTGAAAAATTAGAATTGGGCAAGTGGAAAGTAATGACTCTATGAGACATCAAGAATCGGTCAAAGAAAATCAAAAGAATGAAAAAGTAGAAGAAAATGTAAAATAACCTCACTGGCAATACAACTGACCTGAAAAATAGATTCAGAAAATATAATATAAGAATTATTGGACTACCTGAAAGCCATGATTAAAAAAAAAAAAAGAACCTGGACAACATCTTTCAAGAAATTGTTAAGGATACTGTTCTAGTATCTTAGAGTCCAGGTAAAAATATTCATTGAAAGAATCCACCACTCAGCTCTTTAATGAGATCCCCAAATGAAAACTCCAAGAAAGATTGTAGACAAACTCTAGAACTATCAGATGCAGAAGAAAATACTGCAAGCAGCTAGAAAGAAGCAATTCAAGTATCAAGGAACCACAGTCAGGATTACACAGGATCCAGAAGTTTAGACAATTAAAGGGTAGAAGGATTTGGAATATGATATTCCAGAAGGCAAAGGAGTTTGGATTACAACCAAGAATCAACTACCCAGCAAAACTGAGCATAATCTTTCAGGGGAAAAAACAAACAAACAAAAAACGAACATTCACTGAAATATGGGACTTCCAAACTTTCTTGATTAAAGACCAGAGATAAACAGCAAACTCTGTCTTCAAATAAAAGGCTCAAGAGAAGCATAAAAAACGTCAACAGCAAGGAAAAACAAAATAAAACATATTATTCAACAGGATTCCCTAAATATTCCATCATATCATCTGCGAAAGAGTGATATCTTTGTTTCCTCATTGCCCATTCTAATTCCTTTAGTTTCTTTTTCTTCTCTTATTGCTATAGCCAGCATTTCTAGAACAGTATCACACAGTAGTCGTCCTTTTTTTTCACCCTTCAACTTATTGGGAAGGCTTCTAGCTTATGCCCATAAAAAACAGTACTTGGAGTAATGCACTTCGACCTCCAGACCCCACACTCAACCACTCGCCTTCAGCCCCCAACCCCAGGACCACGTGGAGACAGATCCGTATTTGCAACAATCAGCGGCGGGAGGAGCTGGAGCAGGGAAGCTTAGCGAGGTCATTAGCTCGCAGTCCGCGTTCCCACCCCCGCAACCTCGAGCTACGCACCCAAGCCGGCCCGCTGCAGACCCCCATCTCCCTACCCCTTACCACTTCTCATTAGAGAAGGGGGAGGATGGGTGAATCTAGTTCGAAGTCTGGACAGCCTCTGGCCTCTCATCCCCCACCCCAACTCAAAAGGGTTTTAGAGGGAAGGACAGATGTGCCAGTATCTTGATCATTAGAGCTCAGGTTCAATAGGCTTCTGTCTGGGCATATTCTGTACCCCCACTACCCTTTCTCTATCTATCAACCAAGATTGGTCCCAAGGATGGAGTTGGGAGCAGCCTTTTTACTCACAGTAGAAAGAGGGGAAGGGGCAATACCCACCCCTTTTGTTCCTCCTGCCTTCTCCACACTCTGGCATTTTATTTCTTGAGCATCAAACTGGAATGGGGCTGGGCTGGATTCTAGGGTGTCAGGCACTAAGGGAGAGGGTCTGATTCATCGATTTCCTTGCTGCTCAGGAGATCTAGGGAGAAGGGGAACTTTGACAATCCTATTAATTTCCCTCAATCCTGGGCTGGCCTTCCTTGGCCTGTGAGTTTTGCCTTTGGAATGCATGTTTTGCAAGGCTCTTTCTTCCCCAGCCCTCCCCCCCGCCCCAGCCCTCCTTTCAGAATGCCATCCCCCTCCCCCTACAAGCTGGTTACATCTTCCCTCCCTTCACAATCTACCTCTGAACACATTTTCTTGGTTTTCTTTTTAAAACAGTTTTGTTCTTATATTCTGTAGCTTCTTGACTCAGCCATGCAATTTTCTTGGTTCTCATGTTCACCTGCCCTCTACCCTTCCTCCATCCACTCTCCTTATCCTCCCCAAATCATCACAAAGGAGGGCTTGGGGAGATAGTGGTCACCAGGCTTAGTTTACTCAAAAGTGATGTTGTTTGGGGAGGTGGGCCCCAGGGGAGCTGCCTGTCCCCACTTTTATCAGTCCCTCCTTTGGTAGTCTTCGAATTGGGATGGTTAAAGGAAGGAAGGTCAACCAAAATGGGGGAAAGGATGGTCCCAGACCATCATGAGGGCTCCCCCCTCTGGTTTACTATTTGCAGTTACTTGAATAAAAATTAATTCCTTTTTTTCTGGGGAAATAATGCTTGTTTATGGTTTTAGAAAGATACTACTTAGTATTTTAAGGAAAATTCTATTTATTCCTATACTTTCTAGTGTTTTTAATAGGAATGAACAATGTAGTTTGTAAAAAAAAAATTCTGAATTCAGTGAGATAATCATATGATATTCTTGTTTAATTATGGATATGGTAAATTATGTTGATAATTTTCATAATTTCTGGGCATTTAATAATTTGTAAATGTCCATCCTTTACATTTAGATTGTTAGATTTACTGAATACAACATGTAAATTTTGCCCTATGTACGGCTCCAGCCCATAAATTTTGGTATGTTGTCTCATTATTGCATTTCTCTTTATTGAAATTACTGATTTTTCCTATAATTTGTTCTTTGACCCATTCATTCTTTAGATTATTAAATTTCTCAAAAATTTAATCTACGTTCTCATAGCTCTTGACTGAAAATAATGTTATTGGGGGCAGAGCCAAGATGGTGGCATAGAAGCAGGAAGGTTTCACAACTCACACATAACCACTTCAAATACCCATAAAATATGACTTTAAACAAATTTTAGGGCTCCAAAAATCACACAAAAATACAGAAAACCACATCTTCCACAGAAGGCAGCTTGGCACTAAGCTTACTCATCGCAGCACACTGGTAGCCGAAACCAGCCCAGCCTGAAACCGTGGCTTGGCCCTGGGGTGGCCAGGAGAAGCTGCAGCTGGATCCTTCAGGAGAGTGGACCAGTGGCAGCAGTGGCAGTTTCCAGAATTATCAAGCCATAAGAAAAAAGGACTAAGTAAAAGATCAGTGGAAGCAGCTAAATTTGGGGGAGAAAAGCTGATGGGGAACTGCCTCCAGGGCAAGGAAGTGGCAGAAATGGTGGCTCTCCAGCCACCTCCACATGACTGCTTCAGAACTCCCGGCCTGCAGACTGCAGGGGGGCCAAGGGATTGTTCAGAGGCTAAGTGCTCTTGCGTTGAGTGGCATGGATCTGGATCGTGGTCTTGGGTGGTGGTCCTGGGGTGCGTTTTCAGTGAGCCAGAGAAGATGGGGACTGCAGCAGCCTCCTACTAGCTCCAGCAGCTGCAAAAACCCCAGCAATTTGGGACAGGGTTTCCCTCCCTGGAAGCAGAGTTCCACAGAGCTAAAAAGTCAAGTAATTCACTGGCAACATGAGCAGGCAAAGGAAGCAAAGTAAGAACAGCAATCAAACACTAGAATGCTTTATTGGGGACAAAAAGGATCAAAGTATGGAAAGGGAGGAAGACAACACAGTCAGAAATCCTGCACCAAAAGCTTCCAAGAAACATGAAGACAGCCTAAAAGGCATAGATCAGCTTAAGAAGGATTTTGAAAGCCAAATAAGAGAAGTGGAGGAAAAATTGGGAAGAGAAATGAAAATGATGTAAGAAAATGTTGAAAAGAGAGTCAACAACCTGACTGAAGAAAATAACACCTTAAAAAATAGATTAACTCAATGGCAAAAGAGGCCCAAAAAGCCAGTGAGGAGAAGAATGCCTTAAAAAGTAGAATTTGCCAGATGGAAAAAGAATCTCAAAAGCTCACTGAGAAGAATAATTCCTTCAGAATTAGATTGGAGTAAATGGAAGCAAATGACTTTATGAGAAATCAAGATAGTATTAAACAGATCTAAACAAATGAAAAAATAGAAGGCAATGTGAAATGTCTCCTTGAAAAAACCACTGACCTGGAAAATAGATCCAGGAGAGACAATTTAAAAATTATTAGACTGCTTGAAAGCCATGATCAAAAAAAGAACTTAGAAAGAATCCTTCAAGAAATTCTCAAGGACAACCGCCAAAATATTTTAGAACCAGAGGGCAAAATAGAATTCGAAAGAATTCACTGATCTCATCTTGAAAAAGATCCCCCAAAGAAAACTCCTAGGAATCTTATAGCCAGTTTCCGGAGTCCGCAGATCAAGAAGAAAATATTGCAGGCTGCCAAGAGGAAGCAATTTGAATATTGTGGAAACACAATTAGGATAACCTAGGATCTGGAAGCTTCTGCATTGAGGGATGGAAGGGCCTGGAATATGATATTTTGGAGATCAAGGGAGCTAGGATTAAAACCAAGAATCACCTACCCAGCAAAATTGAGTATAATGTTCCAGGGGAAAATATGGTCATTCAGTGAGGTGGAGGACTTTTAGACATTCTTGCTGAAAAAACCAGAAATGAAAAGAAAATTTGACACTCAAATACAAGAAGCATGAGAAGGTAAAAGTGGAAATCATAAGGAACTTATCAAATTTGAACTATTTACCTGGCAACATGGAAAAATGATAGTTATAACTTATGAAACTTTTCTCAGTATGAGGATAGGTGAAGGGAATACAAATGTATATATACATATACATAAACATATGTCTATGTAGGAGGGTTTATATATGCATACAAACACATATCTGAGTATGTGCATATATGTGTACATAGAGGGCACAGGATCAATTGAATAGGAAGGGACAATACTTTAAAAGGTGAAATTCTGAGGTGGGATAGGATTAAAATGAGAGGAGACAGGGAGAGGCAGAAGGGAGTTAATCATCTCATATAGAAGAGGCAAGGGATAATTGTTACAATGGAGGGGAAGAACAGGAAGGCAAAAGGGAAAGGGTTAACCTTACTCTCATTGAATTTGGCTTAGGGAAGGAATGACATAAATTCTAAACTGGGTATTTTGCCACACAGGAGAGTAGGGGAAATGGGGATGAGAGATGGGATGACAGAGGGCAGGGCAGGGTCGGGGGGAGGGTTGCTGGGAGTACACACTTCTGTAAAGGGACAAGGACAGGGTAGAGAATAGAACAACGGTGGGGGTGGGATAGGAAGGAGGAACAAATAATCAGTCTCTCACAATATGTCCACTGTGGAGCTGTTCTGCGTAATTACACATGTACAGCCTGTATTGAATTGCTTGTCCTTCCAGTGGGGGTGGGTGATAAGGGAGGAAGGGAAAGAATCTAGAATTTAAAGTTCTATAATCAAATGTTAAAAATTTATGTATATGTATATGTATATGTATATGTATTATTATTATTATTATTATTAACTACATGCAACTGGGAATTAAGATATACAGGCACTGGGGTAGGGAGACCCATCCTGCCCTACCAGAAAGTCAGAGGGCCGATGGGTGAAGACATAGAAGAGAGCAGATTGGGGGAGGGGCCATACAGTGGGATGCTGTTTTGGGGTGGTGGGTGGGAGAAAAATGGGGAGAAAATTTGTAACTCAAAATCTTGTGGAAATGAGTGATGTAAATAAGGAAATTAATTTTAAAAAATGAAAAAATAATTTTATTATTTGAAGAAGATGCATTTAATATTTCTGTTCTTTTGCATTTGGCTGAGAGAATTTTCTGGCTTAATACATAGACTGTATTATGTAGGTGCCATGTATCATTGAATAAAAAGGTATATTCCTTTCTTTTTTTGTTGATTTGTTTGTTTACTTTTAGTTTACAAGATTCAGTTTCACAGTCCCTTGAGTTTCAATTATTTTCCACTCCCTCTCCCTCCCCACCCCATGGCGGCATGCAATCAAGTATAGGATCTGCAAATATTTTCACATTGGACATTAGTCTGGTTGTATAGAAGGGTTGTAACCAATGGAATGAACAACAGGAAAGAGGAAACAAAACCAAACATGGAAAAGAAAGAGAGCATGTAGTTTGCTTCAGTCTGCATTTAAACTCTGTTTTTTCTAGATCTTTCCCTGAATGTAGACATCTCCTTCCACCCTGAGTCTTTAAGAGTTATATTATAACTTTGCGTTGCTATGAAGAGTCCAGTTTATCAAATTGGTCATTGTGTACAAATTTCTCTTGGTTCTGCTCTTCTCACTTAGTATCAGTTTGTACAAGCCTCTCCAGGTAAACATGAAGTCCATCTGCTCCTCATTCATTTCTCATAGAACAACAGTATTCCATTACATTCATATACCACAACTTATTTAGCCATTCCCCAATTGATGGGCATCCCTCTTAATTTCCAATTTTTTCCACCACAAAGAGAGCTGCAATACATATTTTTGTATATATAGGTCTTCCTCCCACTTCTATGATCTCTTTGGGGTACAACCCTAGAAGTGGTATTACTAGATCAAAAGGAATGCAATTATTTATAGCCCTTTAGGTATAGTTCCAGATTGCTCTCCAGAATGGTTGAATCAGTTCACAACTCCACCAACAATGCATTAGTGTTCCAATTTCTCCACGTCCTCTCCAGCATTTGTCATTTTCCTGTTTTGTCATCTTAGCCAATCTGACTGGTGAGATGTGGTACCTCAGAGTTGTTTTGCTTTGCATTTCTCAAATCAAGAGTGATTTAGAGCATTTTTTCATATGCTTATGGATATCTTTAATTTCTACCTCTGAAAATTACCTGTTCATATCCTTTGACCATTTATTCAATTGGGGAATGACTTGTATTCTTATAGATTTGACTCAATTCTCAGTATATTTTAGAAATGAGGCCTTTATCAGATACACTGGTTGTAAAAATTCTTTTCCAGTTTCCCACTTTCCTCTTAATCTTGGTTACATTGGCTTTGTTTGTACAGAAACTTTTCAATTTAATGTAATCTAGATTATCCATTTTGCATTTTATAATGCTCTCTAACTCTTGTTTGATCATAAAGTCTTCCCTACTCCATAAATCTGAGAGCTAAACTATTCTTGGCTTTCCCAGATTGCTTACAGTATCAGCCTTTATATATAAATTGTGCACCCATTTAGACTTGATTTTGCTACATGACGTTAGATAATGGTCTATGCCCAGTTTCTGCCATAGTATATTCCAGTTTTCCCAGCAGTTTTTGCCAGATAGGGAGTTCTTTTCCCAAAAACTGGGGCCTTTGGATTTATCAAACAGTATATTACTATAGTCGTTGACTACTGAGTCTTGTGTACCCAGTCTATTCCATTGATCTTTTACTCTATTCCTCAGCCTGTACCAAGTAGTTTTGATGACTGCTGCTTTATAATACAGATTAAAGTCTGGTATGGCTAGGCCACCTTCCCTAGCATTTCTTTTCATTAATTGCCTTGATATTCTAGAACTTTTGTTCTTCCAAATGAATTTTGTTACTATTTTTTCTAGCTCTATAAAGTAATTTTTTGCTAGATTGATTGGTATGGCCCTAAATATGTAATTTAATTTAGGTAAAATTGTCATTTTTATTATATTAGCTCAACTCAGCCACGAGCAATTGATGTTTTTCCAATTAGTTAGATATGATTTTATTTGTGTGAGAAGTGTTTCATACTTGTGTTCATATAGGTCCTGGTGTTGTTTTGGCAAGTAGATTCCCAAATATTTTATAATGTCTACAGTAACTTTGAATGAGGTTTCTCTTACTATCTTTTGCTTTTGGACTTCGTTAGAAATATATAGGAATGCCAAGGTTTTATGTGGGTTTATTTTATATCCTGCAACTTTGCTAAATTTATTTATTGTCTTAAGAAAATTTTTTGCTTGTTTCTCTAGGATTCTCCAAGTATATCATCATATCATCTCCAAAGAGTGATAGCTTAGTTTCTTCTTTGCCTAATTTGATTCTTTTGATTTCTTTTTCTTCTCTAATTGCTACTGCTAACATTTCTAGTACCAGATTGCATAAGAGGGTTGTTAGTAGGCATCCTTGTTTCATCCCTGATATTATTGTAAATGTTTCTAGTTTATCCCCATTACATATAATATTTGCTGATGGCTTTAAATAGATGCTACCTACTATTCAAAGAAAAACTTCATTTATTCCTATACTTTCTAGTGTTTTTAATAAGAATGTATGTTGTATTTTGACAAAAGGCTTTTCTGCATCTATTGAGATAATCATATGTTTCTGCTAGTTTTATTGTGAATATGATCAATGATACTGATGGTTTTCCTAATATTGAACCATCCTTGCATTCCTGGAATAAATCCTACCTGATTAAAATGTATTATTCTTGTGATAAGTTACTGCAGTCTTTTTGCTAATATTGTATTTAAAATTTTTGCATCTATGTTCATGAGGGAGATTGGTCTATAATTTTCTTTCTCCATTTTGTCTCTTCCTGATTTAGGTATCAGTACCATATTTGTGTCATAAAAATAATTTGGTAGCTCTCCTTCTTCACCAATTTTCCCTAATAGTTTGTAATGTATTGTGATCAGCTGATCTTTAAATGTTTGATAGAATTCACTAGTAAATCCATCTGGCCCTGGAGATTTTTTCCTAGGGAGTTCACTTATGGCTTGTTCTATTCTTTTTCTGAGATGAGGTTATTTAAGTAATTAACTTCCTCTTCAGTTAATCTGGGCACCTTATATTTTTTGTAAACATTCATCCATTTTCACTAAGATTGTCAAATTTATGTGCATACAATTGGGAAAAATAATTCTTTATTATTGTTGTAATTTCCTCTTCATTGGAGGGAGATTCACCCTTTTCATTTTCGATACTCAAAATATGTTTTTCTTCTTTCTTTTTTTTATCATACTGACTAAAGGTCTATCAATTTTATTGGTTTTTCATAAAACCAGCTCTTAGTTTTATTTATTACTTCAATAGTTTTCTTAATTTCAATTTTATTAATCTTTCCTTTGATTTTCATTATTTCTAATTTAGTATTTAATTGAGGATTTTTAATTTGTTCTTTTTCTAGCTTTTTCAATTGTGTGCCCAATTCATTGACCTCCATTTTTTCCAATTTATTCACGTGTGCATTCAGGGATATAAAACTTCCTCTAAGAACTGCCTTTGCTGCATCCCACGTGTTTTGGTGTGACGTCTCATTATTGTCATTCTCTTGAATGAAGTTGCTGATTGTTTCTATAATTTCTTGTTTGACTCACTCACTCTTCAGGATTAAATTATTTAGTTTCCAATTAGTTTTTTGACTATCTTTCCATGGCCCTTTATTGCACATGATTTTTATTGCATCATGATCTGAGAATGATGCATTTAATATTTCTGCCTTTCTGTACTGAATTGTGAAATTTTGAAGCCCTAGTACATGGTCAATTTTTGCGTATGTGTCATGTACCATGGAGAAGAAGGTATATTCCTTTTTATCGCCATTCAGTTTTTTCTAGAGATCCATCATGTCTAGCCTCTCTAAAATTCTATTTGCCTCCTTAACTTCTTTCTTCTTTATTGTTAGGTTAGATTTATCAAGTTCAGAGAGGGGAAGATCGAGGTCTCCCACTAGTAAATTTTTGCGATCTATTTCTTCCTCTAATTCCCTTGACGATTCCTCTACAAATTTGGATGCTATACCACTTGGCACATACATGTTAAATAATGATATTGCTTCATTCTCAATGGTGCCTTTTAGCAGCAGGTAGTTTCCTTCCTTATCTCCTTTACTTAGATCTATTTTAGCTTTTGCTTTATCTGAGATAAGGATGCCACCCCTGCTTTTTTTTTTTACTTTAGCTGAAGCATAATATATTCTACTCCATCCTTTTACATTTACCCTGTGTGTATCCCCTTGTTTCAAATGTGTTTCTTGTAGACAGCATATTATAGGATTGTGGTTTTTAATCCATTCTGCTATCCACCTCTGTTTTATGGGAGAGATCATCCCGTTCACATTCACAGTTGTATACTATCTGTGAATTTCCCTCTATCCTATTCCATCCCCTGTTTATATTTCTGTATCTTACTTTTCCCTTCCCCTCCTTAAGAGTTTTCATTTTGAGCACCACCTCCCCCAGTATTCCCTCCCTCTGATCCCTCCTCTTTACCTAACCTTTCCCCTTACTACTCTTTTCCTCCTTTTAAGCACTCACCCCCTTCTTACACCCCCCTCCTACTGCTTGTAGGGCCCAATAGATTTTTATTCTTAACAGAGTATGTTAATCCCTCCTTGAATCCCAACCAATGCTAGTAAATTTTGTACAGTGCTCCTCTCCCTCCCTCTTTTCCCTCTATTGTATTGAGTTTTTGTGTCTTTTCATGTTAGGATCCAAACTTAACTGATTATATTGATCCCTCTTTAAATCAGAACCAATGAGAGTAAGAATCATATGATGCTCATCTCCTTCCTTCCCTCCCCTCCACTTTGGTATGTTTTTATGCCTCTTCTTGTGGCATAATTTGCCATTTTTATCTCAACCTTTCCTTTTCTCCCTTTACAATCCCTTTCCTTCCCTTAACAGGGTTTTTTTTTTTAATCTTCAGATTAGTTCACTTATACCCACACCCTGTGTCTATGTATATCCCTTTTAAATGTTGCAATACTTATACAAATTTCAGTATTGACAGTTATCTGCTTCAAATATAGGGATGTAAACAGTTTTGTTCTTATTGAGTCTCAAGTTATGTGCATGTGTGAGTATCTGTGTGTGTATGTGTATGTGTGAGTCTGTGATTTCCTTGCTTACCTTTTTATGTCTTTCTTGGGTCTTGTAAGTGGAGATTGAATTTTCCATTGAGCTCTGGCTTTTTCATAAGGAAAGTCTGGAAATCCTTTATTTCATTAAATTATAATCTCCTTGCCTGAAAAATTATGCTCAGTTTTGCTGTGTATCTGATCCTTGGTTGCAGTCCTAGCTCTTTTGCTTTATGAAATATCAAATTCCAGTCCCTCTGGTCTTTTAATGTAGAAGCTGCTAAGTCCTGTGTAATCCTGATTGTAGTTCCACGATATTTGAATTGTTTCTTTTTGGGTGCATGCAGTATTTTCTCCTTGACCTTGTAGCTCTGGAATTTAGCTACTATATTTCTTGGAGTTTTCAATTTGCTATCTCTTTCAGGAGGAGATTTGTGCATTCTTTTGATAACTATTTTACCTTCTTATTCTAGGACCTCAGGAGAGTTTTCTTTCACAATCTCTTGGAGGATGCTGGCCAGGCTGCTTTTTATATCATGGATTTCTGGTAGACCAATAATTCTTAGGTTATCTCTCCTGGATCTGTTTTCCAGGTCAGTTGTTTTTCCAGTGAGATATTTTTCACTTTCTTCTAATTTTTCAATCTTTATGTTTTGTTTGGCTGACTCTTGCTGCACATAGAGTCTGTAGCTTCAATTTGACTGATTCTAATTTTTAGTGAATTATTTCCCTCAATGAGTTTTTGAAGTACCTTTTCCATATATTCAGTTTTCATTTTTAGGGAGGTATTTTATCCAGTTAGATTTTGGACCTCTCATCCTACTTCTCCAATTTTACTTTTTAAGTATTTGTTTTCTTCAGTGAATTTTTTTCCAATTTGGTCAGTGTAGATTTAAATTTATCTCCTGTCTCTCTAATTTGGTTTTTAAAATCTTTCTTGAGTTCCTCCAAGGATGCTTTTTGTGCTTGAGATCAATTCACATTTCCTTCTGTGGTCTCCAGTGTGAGTATAGATTCCATGTTGTCTTCTGAATTTGGTTGTTCTTGTTCACTATAAAAGGATTTTTTGGTTCTAGATCTCATAGATTCTTCCTTCCCCATTGTGATTGCCTATGTCCTGGATTTTTAGAGTAGATATCTGCTTCTGGGGTGCAGCTGTATTACACTTCTCAGGCTGAGAGGTAGGAGTTTGGTTGTTAATATTGTGAGCCATTGCCTCTGTGTATCTAGAATGAGGCCTGAGTTACCCTGATGCTCACAGAGTAAACTGTTGTGGAAGGTGATCTGGCCACTTCTGGCTTCCACCTCTTTGTCTCTGGGATACAGCTCAGGCAGGCTTAGCAGCTGGAGGCTGGCAGGGCTGATGTCTGCAGATTCCCCTGGTGGTGGTAAGGCACACATGGGCTTGTGTTGTTAGTGTTGCTGGCTCCACCCTTCTGGGCTTAGACTCAATACTGCCTCACTTCCCCCTTCCTCAGTGACGCCCAAGCCTGAGCCTCTTTTCCACTAATTCAGAATTTTACTCTGGATGGGACATTTATCTCTGGGTTTTGTGGGTCAGGGAGCAGGCATTGGAGCAACTAGGTTCTATTCTGCCATCTTGACTTCTGGAGGCATGTTATTTTTAAACATCCAGGCTATGGGCTGATAGCCCCAGGAGAAGCTGCTGAATCTGTTATGGGCACTGCGTTTTCTCTTACCCAGCTCCAACAATCCTCTGTCCAGTGGTGAGATGGCTGCAAATCATCCTTGGGGTGGGTGAGTCTGCTGGCTGGGGCTCCTTCTCACTCTCCTGTAGTCTGTTCTCAGATCTGCGATGGTGCAGCCCCTGTGTTCTCCATGTTCCCCCAGTCCAGAGCTATGTGGGCACTTTCCTGGGCTGGGAATTTGCCACACTCTGTCTTCAAATGGGTTCTGTCACTCTAAAATCCGTTCAAATTCATTTTTTAAAGTTTAGCAATAGAATTCTTGGAGGAACTTAGAAAAGTTACTGCTTCCTTTCCACCCTCTTAGCTCTACCCCTGGTATATTTCTTTCTTTTCCCATTCAATTTTCTCCGGAGATCTACCATATCTGACTCTTCTGTGCTCCAACCCCATCCATTTACTCAATATATATCTCTCAGCTTAAAGTGTGTTTCTCATAAACAACATACTTTAGATTGTAGGTTTTTTTT
>CM053580.1:106849624-106905512 GCA_028627135.1 Pseudochirops cupreus
TGACCAGTATCGCAGCATGCTTGTGTTCCTTCTAGACCTGGGCCTGTGACCTTAATACCTGTCTCAACAATGCAACAGAGTCCTTCACCCAGTGCCAGTAAAGTGTCTCCTATAATCGTCTTCTGATCAGTTGTCTGGGCATCTCACTGTCTTTGGTCTGAGAGAGTATGTCACTGCTACAGATTCAGTCACTCCAAGGCTTTTGCTGGCTTACTGGGATACCACCTATACTGGACTGCACTCCATTTTCTTATTTTCGTTGTTTTTGTTTTAATTAATTTTTGTTTATTTTTAGTTTACAGCATTCATTTCCATGAGATTTTGATTTACAAATTTTCTCCCCATCTTTCCCCTACCCAACACCCCAAAACAGCTATCCCACTGTATATCCTTTCCCCCAATCTGCTCTCTCCTAGATCCTCCCACATCACCCCTCTGAGTTATGGTAGGGCAAGATGGATCTCCTACCCCAGTGCCCGTATATCTTATTTCCCAGTTGCATGTAAATAATGATAATGACAATAATAATAATAATAAATAAATATAGTATATATATATATATATGTGCATATGAAATGTTAAAATGAAATGTTAAAAGATATGTGTGTGTATATGTATATATACATATACACACACACACATATCTTTTAACATTTCATTTTAGAACTTTAAATTCAGGATTCTTTCCCTCCCTCCATCATCACCCAAACCCATTGGAAAGACAAACAACTCAATACTGGCTATACATGTATAGTTATTCAGAACATCTCCACAATGGACATATTGTGAAAGACTGACTATATTTCCCTCCTTCCTATCCTGCCCCCCACCTGTTCTATTCTCTACCTTGTTCCCGTCCCTTTACAGAAGTGTGTGCTTCTAACAACCCTTTCCCCCTACTTACATTTCCCTTCATCATCCCCCTTCTCATTCCCTGCCCTCCTACTCTACTATGGGCATGATACCCAATTTAGAGTGTATGTCATTCCTTCCCTAAGCCAAATTCAATGAGAGTGAGGTTGACCTATTCCCTTTTGCCTTCCTGTTCTTCCTCTCCATTGTAACAGTTATTCCTTGCATTGTCTATATGAGATGATTAACCCCATTCTCTCTCTCCCTGTCTCCTCTCATTCTATTCTTCTCCCACATCTCAATTTCACCTTTTAAAATATCTTCCTTTTCTGTTCAGTTGATGCTGTGCCCTCTGTCTATGTACACATATATACACACACTCACATATTCATTCATTCACCCTCCTGTATAGACATATGTGTATGTTTACATATATATACGTTTATATTCCTTTCACCTATCCTCACACTGAGAAAAGTTTCATAAGTTACAATTATCATTTTTCCATCTTGGCATGTAAATAGTTCAACTTTGATAAGTTCCTTACGATTTTTTTTCCATGTTTACCTTCTCATGCTGCTTGTATTTGAATGTCAAATTTTCTATTCAGTTCTGGTTTTGTCAGCAAGAATGCTTGAAAGTCATCCACCTCATTGAATGACCATATTTTTCCCTGAAACATTATATACAAATTGCTGGGTAGGTGATTCTTGGTTTTAATCCTACCTCCCTTGATCTCCAGAATATCATATGTTATCCTGATTGTGTTTCCACAGTATTCAAATTTTTTCTTCTTCGCAACTTATAATATTTTCTCCTTGATCTGACAACTCTGGAACTTGGCTATAACATTCCTAGGACTTTTCTTTTTGGGATCTTTTTCAAGGGATAATCGGTGAATTCTTTCGAGTTCTGTTTTGCCCTCTGGTTCTACAATATCAGGGCAATTGCACTCCATTTTCAACCCAGCAAGACAGACCTTTCCTGTTGACCTTCTAATTTGTCTTAGGCTAGAAAATTGTTTTACCCCACTTATTTGTTGGTTCTATTCTTGCAGAATTTATTTTGATGCATATTTCAAAATGGTTAGGATCAGAATTTCTGAGATCTTAAGTGCATCCCTGTCTTTATTCTGACATCTTCCTGTTTCTTTTCTTTTTTTTCAAAGAAGAGTTCCTTGTATCAAATACTTAAACCAGATTTTTTTATTTAGCAACTAAGAATTTTTTTTTCTTTTCCTTTTTTCACACTGAGGGGAAAAACCAAAACAAAAGCAATAAAATTACTTTCCTGGAGAATTGGGAATGGAATGCCATTTTTTCAAAATAAGCATTTATTGATATTTTCTGTTTCTTATACTAATATTTGTTTTAGTGATGATATATAACACTTTTGAGGGTTAAGGTATTGCAAAAAAAGTTGTTATTTTCTGTTCTGTTGATTTTAAATTGCAGTTAAGTCAGCAATTTAACCTATCTAATCCGTTTTGGGTCATACCCCACTTAGGCGATTCAAGTTTTCAGACTCTGGCCTGGAACAAAATGAAGAATATTTGACAAAAGGCATTCTTCTTTTTTTTTTTCTTTTAAATGACTTGTTTATTTACTTTTAATTTACAAGATTTGGTTCCACATTCACCTGAGTTTCAGATTTTCTCCCCTCCTGTCCCCCCCCCCCCCCATCATGGCATACAATCATGTACAGGATAAAAGGCATTCTTCTTAACCATGACTAGGAATTTTTTTTTCACTATATTGTTTCCTCATTGATAGAATGAACGTAAAATGACAACTGTCTTAGCAAAACAACACTTTTAGCAAAGTGTACAAAATCCTGGCCACAGAGTTAAGAATACCTGTGTTTAATTCTTGCCTTTGATACACACTAGCAGTATGACAGTGCAGAAGTATTTAAATCTCTATGTGGCTCAGGCCTCTAAGACTCTGAAGACTTAAGTCATCAATGTTTGTGAGACTTGGACATTCACCTTTTGTAGAGCTAAAATTCAGCTGTTAGAGAAATTCATAGGAGGTATATATCTAGTATTACATAATAATTTAGAGGTGAAAAGTCACAGTTCATCTAATTGAAACCTCTCATTTTGTGGAAAAGGGATCTGACTCCCAGGAAATTTTCCAAGTTAAAAGCAGTTTATGAGGACATTGCCAGCATATAAAAACATACAGGCACAATTTGAACCCAGGTCTTCTGACACTAGATGTAGGACCTTTTCTACTTAATCAAAATGCCTACAATGGTAATTAATTTAGCAGGTATTTAGCCCTTAGTAACTGAGGGCCAAGTACTTCTGTGAAAGAAACAGAAAGTGGGAACTCTGTCTCCTATTGCTGATATAACAGGAAGGGTTTGGCTGAGACAAGAAGCCAATGTGTGAGTGTGTGTATTTAAGAAGAGTTCCAGAGGAGAGACAGTCAGAATCAAGAATTTTTACTCCTGGTGATAGAAGCTGTTCTGCTGAGGGATCTGGTGAAGGCTGGAGTTGCCTGGAAGGCTGAGATTTCTTCTGTGTCCTAGTGCCAGCCAAACTGCTAGAGGACTGAAAAAGCATGACCATGATAAGACTTCGTTTGTTTGTGGCTTGGTTGATCCTTGAGTTCCTGACAGTAGAAGTTGTGAAGGTTTTGAGATGTGCTGGATCCTGTGAACTTCAGTGTGCACCAGGAACTGCCTGGAGGACTGGACAAGGCCCTTAGTGCTGTCTGCCTCTGAATCCAGGTGACTGTCGGATTAAGGTAGGAACTGGGACCATGTAAGTGGATGCAGGGAATCTGAGAGACCACCCTGAGCCAAGATGAAGAAAATGCCTCTCTTTGAATATTGAATGCATGATGAAATTGAAGTCTACTAGACACCAAGGGATGGAGGGTTTGTGTAATTTTCTAATGATTGTACTTAGTGATTAGTAATACTTAGTAATTGTGAATCTGAATAAGTGACCAATTAAGTTAGC
This sequence comes from Pseudochirops cupreus, assembly GCA_028627135.1. NCBI lineage: Eukaryota > Metazoa > Chordata > Mammalia > Diprotodontia > Pseudocheiridae > Pseudochirops > Pseudochirops cupreus. The sequence goes on from CM053580.1 coordinate 106,853,448, forward strand.
TCATGATTGCCCCATGAGTGGAAGACAGACTTGTATTGTGAAATGACTGAATGATTATGTAAGGAAGCAAACCTCCTTAGGGATATCAGATGATTATTCTTTTGTTCTTTGTTTTAAATATTGTGGCCACTGTAGTGAAAACTATGTGGCCATTCTAATGTTAAGCTGTTGTGAATGCTATATTGTGATTTTCTGTGATAAGAGGTAATGTTGTGAATATTATACTGTACCTTGATTTTCAGTGAAGTTTTGCCTTGTTTTGTAATGGAATAAATGGAGTATTCACTATATTGTATAACCAGAACCTTAAAAGCTGCTCACAGTAGCATTCTTTTGGGAAGCTGCTTGTACATGGCATTACATTGTGGTGTAGTGTAATGCCATGCACAAGCAGCTTCCCAAAAGAATGCTACTGTGAACAGCTTTTAAGGTTCTGATTACACAGTATAGTGAACACTCCAGCAGCCACTTTGGTCTTCCAGGCAACTCCAGCCTTCACCAGATCTCTCAGCAGAACAGCTTCTTCCACTAGGAGTAAAAATTCTTGATTCTGACTGTCTCTCCTCTGGAGCTCTTCTTAAATGCACACACACACACACACACACACACACACACATTGGCTTCCTGTCTTAGCCAACCCCTTCTTGTTATGTCAGCAACAGGAGACAGCGTTCCCACCTTCTGTTTCTTTCAAAGAAGTACTTAGCCCAAGGGCTAAGTACCTGCTAAATTAATTACTGTTACAATGCCGTCATAATTTCAAAAAAATATAAATAAATTCATTTACCACTATATGCATTCTAGGAGAAGCAAATATGCATCATTCCTAAGAGTATTTTGTTTGTCTGTTTTCTAGGCTTAGTTCTCTACACTGATAAAATAATAGATCAGTGCATGAGGGCTATCTAGCTTTGATTTATGATCCCACAAATTGAAAAATGAATTACTTATCTATGTATCCATCATTTTCTATAGAATTATGTATATAAGACATGATCTCATCCCTTATATTTTATCTGTGGAAAGAAACTCAGTATACTTATAGGAATTAGATAACAATGAATTACAATATAATAAATGACATAAGAGCTCAAGGAAGAAAGAAATTAAAACAGAATAAAATAATCAGAGAAGTTATCATGCGAATGTAGGGTATGAGCACCACCTTAGGTGATAGATTGAATTTATGCAAACAGAGAATTGGAGGGGATTTTTCTGGTTGACAAACAAAGTAACATGGTAATGGTGCATTGTTCTTTTCATTATTTTGAAGAGGAACAATGACATCATGGGTGATGACTTCCACGTGAATTGGATTTAAGTGTGCTGGAGTTGCATAAAGTCATCTTACTTACTTCATCATCTTGAGTCATCAAAGTCCAGTGGAAAGAGAAAAGTCAAGATGACTGGTAATGGCTCAGGATGCAATGGATGACCTTGGTGTCTTCAGTGCCTGAATAAGCTCTAAGTACTACACTGTACCTGCTTTAGCCACCTTCATGGTCATTGGAATGCATTTTCTTTTTTTTTTTTTAATTTTTAATGTCTTATTGTATTTTTATTATCTTGTTAAAAATTTCACTGTTACATTGGATTAATTTATTTATTTTTAGTTTCCAACCTTCATTTCCACAAGATATTGAGTTCCAAATCCCCCACCATTTCTCCCCTCCCACTCAACCCAAGATGGCCTATATTCTGATTACCCCTTCCTTAATTCTGCCCTCCCTTCTATAACTCCTCCCTTTTATCCCCTGTTGGAACACATCCTCACATTTACCCTCTGAGAAAAGTCTTTAAATGTTTGGAGTAGACATCCCATTAATTCACCAACAGATGTGAGGACTTTTGGTTACCCTCAACCTGGTTTTAGCTCATCCCCCAGGACAGTTAACCAGGATGTGGCTGCTGTGCATTCTATAGCTTCTTGAAGTCACAGATGAGAATTGGGTGAAAGTAGACACCTTAAATGGATGCAAAGCCCCTTAAAAGGGCTCAGCAAACCCTCACAATAGAGGCACTGTTCCTTCCTGAATATCTCAAACACCTCAAATAGTGAGCATACATGATTAGGAAAAAAATATTGAACCAGATTCAGTTAACATATTTTGTTGACAAATGTTTCCTGTTTCTTTCCTTTACTAAAAAAAAAAAAGTCACTACCTTTGCTAAACTAGTTAGCATCTCAGCTTCAAAATGCCTGAAAGCTGACAAGGCTTGAAGTGAAAAATGTCTTCAGTGACATCCATGGGTGGTAGAAAATCTTAGGGAATCAGTATTCTTGTCCTTTGGGTCATGGATCAGTAGGGGTTTTTTTAAACTTATTTTCTTGTTCTGGGTTTTGGAAGAATATTCCTTTTAACTCCATTGGAATCAACATTTTCACAATTCTCCATGACTTAACATCACTCAGAAAAGTTATGTTTTCTTTTCTTCCCCTTGATAAACCTTGCAAATCTTATTTTTAAATGCAGAATCAAATAATAAATATTAAGCCTAGTATTTAAAACTTGCAACATTTTTTTGTTATCAATCTCTGATAGAGACAGTTCAAATCATAACTGAATCAGAATTCACTTCGGGTAGTCAATCAAACTAATGAAGCTGCCTTCCCTCTCTGTCTTTTACTGCTTAATCTTTGAGCTTTATATTTTCACACTTTTAACATGCCTATTTTTTGTAGGCTTTTCATAAGCGATTAATAAAACTTTAGTTTTGTTTTCTCTATTACATTGTTTACTTTAATGAAATGAATGTAGAAAAGAATATTAAATAGATCCATGATTAATTTGTCTATCAATGTGTAAGTAAGGAAGATTTTAATATTCTTTTCAGAGTTTAGTTTCTCAGGATCCATGACCATGGTAATGTCTAGTTTTCAGGTATTAGACATTAAGTCCCAGAATAGCCCAAGGTCCTTGGGTGGTAATTCCTAGAATCACAGTGAAAAGCAGTTCTACTGAGACTGCACAGTGAGATACAGGAATGATATAAGCACTATTTACTATGTTTGCACTGAATGATGATATTGCCAAAGTTTACCTGTGAGGATATTGGTGGCAATATACCTTCTTTGTTTTTTGAACTATAAAACAAGTGGGTACTCCTCAGTGAGTGGGGAATCCATAGGGGAACCCATTTGGGATTTCACTAATGCATACAGGATTGCAAGTACCTGCCTCAACTGGCCCGCATTGAGGCTTGAGGAGTCTTAGTAGAGTGCACAAACTGTTCCCTGTCTTGACTGACCCCATTGAAACATAGGGGTAGTTGCCCTGTCTTCACCCTGCCTCCTGTGAGATGAGTGATTAAGGAAGGCTGTAGGAGTTGTCGCTCTCATTGTCAGCAAATCCCTCTTGAAAAGACTAGACTAGAATAAAATAAGATTATTATTAACCTCTTCAAAGCTGTTTTCCTGTCCTTCCTCTCTGACCAGATTGAATGAACTTGTTAGAGGCTAGAGTTCAAAAACTCCAGTGCCTCCTGTGTATTATCTGTGAAACACAGTGACATCAATTTTTAAAAGAGCAACAAGTTTAAAAATTAGATGGGTAAACCTTTTGACTCTAGTTTGCTACTTCACTTTTTAATTAGCAATAACAATACTTATAGGAGAGAAATGATTAACAGCATTATTATACTACTGCCTTCCCCCTATAACTTAATAGTACATTTAAAAAAACAACAACAAAATCACAAAACAAAAAACTCACAATTAAAAAAAACATTCTGTTCCAGCAATTTCTTTCACTGTCCCGTAAGTACAATGGAGAGATCATATTGCTGCTGTAACATCACAGTTCTAAGATTTGCTTCCTAAGGGCCTAGAAATAGCACTGAAAGAAGAAACACTGAAAAAAGAAACAAAGATGAAAAAGCAGTAGGTTACAACAAGGATATACAATGGAAGGCTAGACAAGAAGTGACACAATTTTGATATTAAAAAGATCATTCTCAATATATCAGAAAGAAAGAAGGAAAGCAAAAATATAAAAAAAATTCTTGGAAAAATTATCAAATCAGAAAGGTAATCAGGAAAAAAATCAATACCTACCAATTCTTATTCTTATTGTCTCATCTCAGCATTTTTAATGAGAGCAATAAATAGACATATATCAAGGATATCTTTCATGAAGATGTTTCATTCTCATATCTTCATCAAGGATATCATTGATATATGTCTATGTATTAGTAATATTTCCAGATTCTTAGTCTACTACCATTACCCCCTATCCTCACCTTCCTTCAGTTTCATTCAATTTAATTTTAACAACCAATAACAATTTTGATAGCTGTTGTCAGCCAATCTGATGCCAGGTCCTGCATTCTGTCTGCATTCTCCTTTGCTATACCTTTTCTGGCTCTTGTCTGCTAGGAAACAGCCTCATTATCTGATAGACTTTTGAAGTAATGCCTTGAAAGATACAATCACCTGTTGCCCTTAAATAACAAAATACAATCACCCTCAAATAACCTTTCTCTGTCTCTCAGGGCACTCTCCATTCTTCAATAACTTCTGTACCTGCCTGACAATCTCTCTCCTTCCCAACCCCTGCTTAATGTGAATGGTAATGGAATATGAGGAATATTGGAGTAATTTACTATGACTAATGAGGAGTCCAAGTAAAAGTACTCAAAAAGTACTGGGAAGGGTGCACAGTAATATTGTCATTAGGAGAGGGATTGGTCTCAGTGAGAGGCAGAAAATGGAAGGAGAGGGAAAAGAAAAAACAGTTACAATCAAACTAAGTTTGTTTACACAGTGGGAGGGACAAGAAGCTCTACCAGAAGGGATATATCTGAGGCAGCTGGGTGGATTAGTCTTGACCTGCAGTCAGGAAGCCCTAAATTCAACTATAGCCTCAGACATATATTACCTATGTGAACCTGGGCAAGTTACTTAACCTTTGGTTGTTTCCTCATCTGTAAGATGTAGATTTAATCACACCTACCTTGCATGATTATTGTGAGGAGCAAATGAGCTAATATTTGTAAAGTGCTTTGCAAATCTTAAAGTGCTATGAATTCTAGCTATTTTAATTTTAGTGGAATAGGAAGTTGGAGATAAGGTTCAGAATCACTGAGGCAGGGAATGTATGACATGGTTTGAATATGCTAACCACTGAGGAATTAGTTCACGCAGAGTTCAGTGGATGGAAAGAGGTTATTTGAGGGCAACAGGTGATTGTACCTCTCAAGGCATCGCTTCAAAATTGTAGCAGATCGTGAGTCTGGTTCCTAGCAGACAAGAGCCAGAAAAGGTATAGCATAGGAGAATGGCAACAGTACTGGCAGGACCTGATATTTGGGGTGGTTCTGATGCTAGAAAAGGCCTCAAGAGCACCTAAGAAATCCAAGGAGTAAAAGACAGAGGCAGCCGCAGTTGTTCTGAAACACGGATGAAAAGGTGTGCCTCGGGACCTTTTCTGAGTGAAGAGACCTCAAGGTTACAGCCTGAACCTTAGCCCAACACAAGGTGCCTTTGGGAAGTCTGTGAAGCAAAGAAGTGTCAGGCAAGCAACCTGGATTCAGGTCCAAAGAAGGGAATGTGAAGCAGCACAGGGATCCCTGAAAGGTCTTTGGAACAAAGGGGCAACGAAAGACTCCATTTTAACAAAGGTACTTGAATTTCTTTTGTACATTGATATCTACTATTATTTTCTTATTCTTTTAGAGAATATAACTTTATTATCTCTTTTGGCATAGTTGAAGGAACATGAGATCTGAAATCAGAAGACCTGGGTTCGAGTTTAGATTCAGTACATAATATTTATATGTAACTGTTAATATGGCATTTTAACTTCCAAAGTATTTGATCAAGTTTGTTTATTTTTAAAGGACTATTAAAAAAAATATTTGCAGTATCTCTATCACGGGGCTTTTGCAAGGACAGTTCTCTACTAAAATAAAGTAATATGCAAATTTGAGTAATTAGCATGAATAAAAAGACATTGCAGGGATTGTATGTTTAAATCTATACTATAGGGAAAATGGGCTTAGAAGTATTAATTTACCTTCACTAACTTCATGAAACCCAGGTAAGCTATATAGATAGAATTTTCTGCCCATTTTAATCACCATTTATTAAGGAAAATCCATATGGATCATGAACTCACAGGAAGAAAATCCTTTCTTTCTAGCTGTGTATTTTTAGTTCTTGTAGGAAAGGAATTTGATTTTTTTTTGATAGAAGCAAACATCAAAATAAGGCCAGTTAGTAGAATTATTGATTTAGATGTACATCATTAGTTATAAAACAAAGTTTATATTGAACAGTATTAAGGGAAAGAAAGTATTATAAAAAGATAACTATTTCAAGTTTGTTATTGTGGACGAATGATTACATACTATATTGATTTTCTCCTCAAATTGAAATAATTCACAACATGCTCATTTATTTATCTTAATGAAAATAACAATCTATTTGCAGTATGTGTATGCACATATAACATACATATATAGAGTTATACTGACTATATTATGTATATGTGCTTGTAAGGAGAGAAACAGAGTGAGACAAAGAGATAAATATAGAGACGGAGACAGAGAGTTTGGGATTTTGAGTGAGGAAGAATTAAGTTTAAATCTGGCCTCTGGTACTTACCGCTATGTGATCAGAACAAGTTGCTTAGTCCCTCTGAGCCTCAGTGTCCTCATCTGAGAAATGGTCATCATACCTCCTCATGGAGTTGTTGGGAATTTCAGATGAGACAATGTGTCTAACATAGTTTGGAATTTTAAAGCAGTGTGTGTGTGTGTGTGTGTGTGTGTGTGTGTGTGTGTGTGTGTGTGTGTGTGTGTGTGTGTGTGTGTGTGTGTGTGTCTGTGTGTGTTTGTTTCAGTCCTAACCTCTAGCTGCTAGTCTTCTCAACACTTTATGGGAGCCAGATTGCCTTGAGAGAGTGAAAATTGTTCAATTTTGAGTTCAAGGATTTAGACCTCCTATTGGTAAATGCAACAGATGAGGAATTTCTTCATTTATTGTTTGTTGATTGTCTGAACTTAAGCCAACAAGGGGCGGAAATGTTGGTAATGCAGATTAGAATTAAAAGTGTGTTTTGCAAATGTGAGTGTGTATGTTTAAATATGTATTGGTGCACTGCTGCTCCACTCCCCACCAAACTACCTTGTATCTATTTTGCACGTGCCAACATGTTGTCTCCCCCAATAGAATAAGCTCCTTGAAGGCAGTGACTATTTCACTTTTATCTTTTCCAATAATTAGCACAATATTTGGCGCATGGTTGGCAATTAATCAGTTTTCATTGATTAACTGGAAACTTAGGTATGAATCTAGACTCTGCTGCTTCCAAACTCTGTGACCCTTGGTAAAACCATTTCTCTTCTCTGGACCTCACCAGAAATGCTGATTCTCTGAAGCCACAGGTTTGCTCTTATGATTTATCATTCTTTGACCTTTGGCAAGTCAATTATTCTCTCTCTCTCTCTCTCTCTCTCTCTCTCTTTCTCTTTCTCTGCCTCTCACTCTCTCTCTATTTTTCCTCTTCTGTTTTCTTATCTGAAAAATGAAGATGATAAAATTCTGGTGAGGAAGGCACTTCGTAAACTGTAAGGCAGTACACATATGTCAACTATTAGTATTATCCTACCTCTGAAGAGGTATGGGAGAGGTGGATTTCTGTGAAATCCTTTCAGGGTTCTTTGTCTGAAATGAATTACTGGACTCAGCTTTCTTTTGGCAGAGTTACAGAAGTTTATTGTTGAGCTGACTTTGCAGCAGGCAGGAGAGGGGAGGGTGGCAAGGGGACCTGCAAAGCTTACACAGTCTAAGGCAGAGTTACAAAGTTCGATATTATGCTTTGCAGCAGGAAGGAGAAGGTTAAGGATAGCCTGCAAAGTGCAGGGGCTAGAGATGCAGTTTTTAAAGCCATAAAACTGTCAGTCAAAGGTTAATTATGCTAACTAGGTGGGGAAGGGTGGAGTTAGGGAGGCTGGAGTTAGGAGTGGTCAGAGCTTAAAGGGACATGCACTTTTTGTTTCAATGGCGCAGGCATATTGCCCATAATGCACTGGGAAATCCCCCTAAGAGGGGGCCAAGAAGAGGTGTGGTTTTTGCCTTGACATGTCACTAGGTTACTTTTTGGTCCAGGATGAATGACATAAGTCCTCTATGGTTGTTGGGAGGATAGGCTTGATTGTCCAAGTTTGGAAGCTAGACTGATTAGGGATTCAGGAGGTACCTAATTGGGAGGGAGGGAGTTATCTCTCTGATAATGTTGTTCAAGGTTTTTGGGTACAGCTGGCCACATAGAACACAGGAGGTCTCTAAACTAAGGGTTTAATGATTAAATGCTTGGGTGATATACTCATGTAACTGTCTAGGCAGACTGCAAGCTCAGGGAAAAGACTTTTAGGCAGGGGGCAGGGGAGAGGCAGAGTTAAATGCCTTTATGGCTGGGGTAAAGTGTGACTTTTACAGCTTAATTGCACAGGCTTGTTACAAACTGATGTTACATACATAGGTACCTAAACACAAGTGAGATTTTTACAAACTGAGGTTACAGACAAAAGCATTTCAGACCCCATCACCTCCAGCAAGTCATTTAACTTCTCATTTTCCTATGTGAATTGCAATTAGTAAGCAGTTAATACATGTTTATGACTGATAGACTCATTTATAAAATGAGGGAGTTGGACCAGATGGACTCCAATGTTCCTTCTAGATTTAGATATATCCTATGGTTTTATTATTCTAAATAACAATAATCTTCATTGGTGGTAAGATTAAGCTGTATCACAATTTGAATCTTCCCTTATTGGAATGAGAGTTCTAGAAAAGTCGGGAAAGATAGACTATTAAATCTTTTTTTTTAGCACTGCACAACTAAATAACCATTTTGTTCTTGAGTAATCTAGAACACCCCATATGCATTCCTTCTAGAATAGGGTTGATATCTTTACTGATAATTATAGTGACTTTTAAAACCACTCTATCTCTTTTGCGGAGACTCAAGTCAATCAGACTCAGTGTCAGTAGACACACTTGAAAAGCAAAATTAAGTCCATCACTATCCTACTTGTACTCTCTAGGTCCATACTCTGTGCTTACATTCTCTCCATAGAATTAAGTAAGTGAAGTAAGATTCATTGAAGAAGCTTATTATGAATTTTCTGAGAGAGCACTGTTCCAAGCAAGAAGTTACAGTATTTGTGTCATGCCAAAAGAGTGATTTTTTTCCTCTTAAATACTCTCAGATGCTATTAGAATGTCTTCATAGGGTCTTAAGAGATCATCCAACCCTCCCCCCTGAGGGCATTTAAGACATTAATTTAAGATCCTGTTATATTTTTCCTTTTTTTCCACACAAACTCTTCCTATCTTCCTTGGGTTGGGGACGTGGATTGTTAGAATAGCTTTTCTTCTTAATTTAGATCTGCCCATTGTTTTGTTTTCTAAGGTATAATTTGGATTCATGCATTTTGCTAAATACCTCACAGTTATCAGCTATGTGGCACAGTGGAGAGAGTGCAAACCCAATTTCAACTCCTGCCTCAGACACCTTCGAGCTATATGACATAGACATGTCATTTAAAGTTTCTCAAGACACAATTTTCTCATCTGAAAAATGATGATATTAGCACCTACCTCACAGGGTTGTTGTGAGGATCAAGTGAGGTTATACATGTAAAGTCCTTTGAAAATCTTAAATAAAGCACTATATAATAATGGCTATAATTACAATCAGACAGAAAAGAAAAAAACATGCAGTGATTTAGGATGCTTTAATTGATATAGAAGGTTAACAAAGAAATGAGACTGAGACTTGAAGAAAAATGAAACAATGCTAAAGGACTCTACTTTGGGAACAGAGCCCAAATTTTCAAATAGTCTTATGGTTTTATCATTTCTCTTTGCTAATTTTTTTTGGAGTCTCTTTTCTAATTTTCTCTAGTATTTGCCTTGCTGTCCTAATGTCTGTGTAGTATAATATAGTGTCATGTCTTCTTGTCCAATATTAATTAGCTATTTTGGGCTTAGAAATAAATAGCTGCCAGCTATTTATTCTTTTCCAAATATGAATTCTCTTCCAAATATGAAGATTGATTCTATTCATTGAGGTCTAGGATATATAATCTTTGTATTGTTAAGGAAAGAATCAGAAATCCTAATAGTGATTGAATATCCAGAAGAAGTTTAGAAGGAAAAAAAAAAGTCCCTAGATGTCCTTTATAGTTAATTTAGGTATTTATAAGGGTCAAAATAACTTATTTGATCAGTGGTTCTTAAAACAATATTTCTGTTAGTATATACAATATTTGCTTGGTTCTGCTCCTTTTGGTCTTCATTATGTTGTGCATGTCTTTCCATGCTTTTCTTACATCATTGAACTCATCATTTCTCATAGCACGGTAGTATTCCATCACAATCATACGCCACAACTTGCCCAGTTATTCCCCAATTGATGAACCTAGATGCCCTTGATGAGTAAATGCCACCAGGCCGAAATAAATTACAACTCAGGGTTTTGAAAGAATCAGTGATTATGATTGCTGAGGCACTGCGATCTCTAAAATACTGTGGAAAGTCAAACTAGATAAGAAATGTATCTGTTTTCAAACAAGGAAAAGGGCAGGAGAATTAAATTACATGAAAATAAAATTGACTTTGTTAAGTGGTAAAATTCTAGAATATATTGTTAAAAGGATGCTAATTGAGCATGCAGAAAAGGAAGTGATGATCTCAAAGGTACAGCATGGTTTCATCTAGAATAGGTAATGTTAGATTAATTTAATCTCTTCTGATGTGACTAGTTGACTGGTAATTTGGGAGAATAAACTATTTGTAGCTTATCTATATTTTAATAAACATTTGACAAAACCTGTCCTGCTCTTCTTGTGTATATGATGTGAGGAGTGCACTAAATAGGAGTACAGCTAGATGGATACAAAACTGTTTATCTAGCTAGCTACACCCAAAGTGTCATCATCAATGAGAATCAATGTCAACTTTTCATGTTTCCTGTGGAGGGCTTCTATGCTCTGTGCTTGGCTTGGGCATGGTTAAATTTGCAAAGGTTTAGATTAAGGCTTAGCCTTAGAGTATATCCCAGCAAATTTGCTGATGATGAAATCTAGGAAAGCTCACCAGCACTGATAATCTCACCTGGCCTGGGAATTGGGATACATTTATGAAGATGAAATTTAATAGGCATAAATGTAAAATGGAGAAGAGTGTTTGGTGGATAGAATGAGAATAATAATAATATCAATAATAGCTAACTTTATGTAGCATCTATTATAGTAACAACAGTTGTTAATTTTTATATTGCATTTACTGTGAGAGACATTTTGCTAAGTGCTTTGCCATTATTTTGTCTTTTTATTGGCACAATAGCCCTAGGAGTTACCATTATTATTCCAATTTTATAGCTGAAGAAATTGAGGCAAATAGAGCTTTAGTGACTTGTCTAGGGTCATATAGCTAGTGATTGTCTAAGGATGAATTTAAACTAAGGTCTTCCTGACTCTATTCCACTAGAATATCCACTTCATCACCTCGATGCTTCTAGAAAGCCATCCTTAAGAATCAAAGTTCTCAATTCATGCCTTGTCTCTTATAGGCAGAGTGATCCTGGGTAAGTCACATGACTTTTATGAGTCTGAGGTAATTCTTTAGGACTACATGTTTCATAGCAGTTGTAGACTTAAGTTAGTTAAAAAAAATAGTTTTCTCATTGGGAATTCTCTATACTAATAAAAGCATAGGTCCAGTCCAAAAAACAAAACAAAACAAAAATAAAATCTTGTACTTATGTTTAAATGACCTTCACAGAATATGGGGAAAATATATGTAGATAGCATTTCATCCCATGATGTACTGCAAAGATTTGGTTTCCAAGGACCTTATTTCAAATCTTGGATCTGACACTTACTACTTTCATGACCTTTGCCAAGTCACTTACCTTCTCTGTGATTAATTTATTCATTTATAAAATGAGAGTTGGATTAGATGACTTCTTAGATTTGTGTGAACTATTGCTCTATGATCTTATGACTGGAAAAATATATGGAGGTCACAGTAGACTGAGAGTTCTATAGGCATCAAGACTGTGATATGGCAGCCAAAATACATCTGAGGCTGCATTAAAGAGGAGAATAACTCACACAGGGCAAACGCTCACACTGGGGTTAGAAGAAGCAATATAATGTACAGTCATAAGACAACTCTACAAGTCTCAAGATGGGAAGAGATGTCTACATTCAGAGAAAGATCTAGAAAGAACAGAGTTTAACTGGAGACTGAAGCAATCTACATGCTGTCGTTCTTTTCCATGTTTGGCTTTGTTCCTTCTTTCCCACTGTTCACTCCATTGGTTACAACCCTTCTATACAACCAGACTAATGTCCAATGTGCAAGTATTCGCATTTACTTGAGCGCATGCCGCCATGGCGGGGAGAGAAGGAGGGGAGAAAATTTGAAATTCGAGGGATTGTGGAACTGAATCTTGTAAGCTAAAAGTAAATAAACAAATCAATTAATTTTTTTTTTAAGAAGAAGCAATACAAGGACTCTCCCAAGGTCTCGCTTAAGAACTTTGGAATTGATTGAGTGATATGGGAGACACTGGCACAGGACCATGCAGTATGGTGTGCTCTCATCAGAGAAGGATTTGTGCTCCATGAGCAGAGCAGAATTGAAATAGCTCAAAAGGAATGTGAGATGCATAAATCTAAAGAACTCACTCCAAATATTAACATGAGTTAGAAGGCAGAATCCCATCAAGTCTTGTAGACTCTGAGTCCATTGCTCAGTCTATTACTAGAATTATAATACGTATATTAAATTATATTGCACATTAAAAATACTTAGAATTACATTAAATATGTCTGTGGCTATGTCTGTCTCTGTGTCTGTATATATTTATATGTGTTTATGCACATGTATGTGTATATGTATATGTATGTATATGTATATGCATGCGTGAGAGAGAGAGAGAACATATTGTTTGATTAGAGACAAAAAATCCTGACAGGTATTTTTAGTTAGTCTTCCCCTTTTACAGGTGAATAAACTTCATCTCATCATAGTTAGGGATGGGATTATGGACACACAGATAGCAGACCTTAAAGGCATAGTTTAATATCCATTCTTTGCTTTCTGTTTAAATGACTAATATCTGTTCTCTCCTATAATTGTCTCTGATTGTACTTTTCCAAGTCATAGAGCAAGCTAGAAATGAAATGAGGACCAATGATCAATACCTTCAGAGTGAGAGGACTAATCTCTTTTATGTTCTCTTGTAGTTCTATTGAAAAGGTAATTTAAAATTGCAAACATATTTAAAAGTGTTGTGAGTAGTCTGTCTCTAGGATGTGAGGACAAATTTTCAGAAACTGACAATAATTGTGTCAAGTGACAAATTCTCATTTACGCATATTTGCATGTGAAATATTGTAAATATGACATTTCATCATGTCAAAATGCAACTTCTCTCCACTGTACACTAAAAATAAATTATTAATATTCAACAAATAAATTAAAAATAATAGATTTCTAAAAATTTCAATGTGGGACTGCAGAATAATAGTTTTTATTTCTGGTGTGCAGTAGGAATTTATAACTGAAACAAACTTTCAACACTTGGAGATCTTATGAAAAGAGAGGCAGAACATGAGGTTATAATGTTCTTTTATTCTTCTTGTTTGTTATTCTGTTACAGAAAATTTCATAATAAAGAAAATCACTGATCAGACACAATGGCAGAAACCTAATCCAGTAAATTATTTTTGAGAAGACCCTCTTATTTAGAAAATGTTGTACCTGTTCAGTGTTGTTCGTAGGGAGGTAAGTTGATGCAGAGTAATAAGCAGTCAATCTAAAGGGGGAAGATCTGAATTGGTGACCCAATATGCTGTAGTAGAAAGATAAGATTGGGTTCAAATCTTGGCCCTATTACTGAACTATTCATATGACATTGGGTAATTCAACCTCTCTGACCTCATTTTCAAACTGAAGAGGGTTGGTCAAGAGATGATCTGTAAGTTATTTTCAAGTTATAAATCTATAATCCAATGAGTGTCTGTCTCTTTGATTTTGGGCAAGTCTGTTAACTTCTCTGAGCCACAATATCCCCATCAAAGAAATGGGGAGAAAAATATGTCCCATACCTGTTCCATGGGATTGTTCAGAGTCAAATTACCATTCAACGGTAAACTCATGATCTATCTCATGAATTTTTTAACGTTCTAGTATTTCAGTGTTATTACATTGAACAAAAATTAAAACAACCAATAGAAATTTAGTGCAAATATCTCTTCATTGTAATAAAAAGAGGATAGTATTTTATAGAAATGTAGGATAATTCTTTATTTATCAGAACTATATCGTATCATATATCACATCACATCATTTCATATCATATCATGTATCTTCTTTCTTTCTCTCTCTGTCTTCATCCTGCACACTTGGACACTTTTGATTTGAGTTTAAGATGCTGCACCACCCCTGTACCTAGAATTTGTGCCTTCATTGCCTTCTGATGTGATCTCACACATGAGAAAGTTGTTCAGTTGCTCCTACAAATAATAATTAATGGAATGTGGTAGTATGCCATGGACAAGGTGATGCCTGCACAGTTCAAATGCAAGTGGAAAATGTTCAGTAGTTTAAAGACATGTCAGTTTTACGTGTGCACCAACACAGATAAACATGCATGTTGTGATAACCATAAAAACATATTTCTTTTTGTTAATTTTTAAGCTAATTCTCAAAGAGCTTAGATTACTGATTCATATCAAGGACATTGCTGTTCTCTCCACATTTTACTTAGTTGGAAAAGTGCTGAGAACAGCACCATGATCTGTATGTTACACTCATGGACTTAAGTAAATATTTAATGACTTTAACTGAATGTAATAAGGAAATCTTGCAAAAGTGACTCTTTGGGGAAGTCTTTAAACATTATCTGTTCACATCTGAAGGGAATGATAGCAAGAATTATAGGTGCAGGAGAGATATCAAATGCATTTACTTTGCCTAATGGCTACAAACAAGTTTGCTGTGTTGCAGTATTATTGTGTATTATATCATTTTCAGCAATATTTTCTATTGCCTTATCAGATTTTTATTCTAGTATTAACACTAAGTGCAGGCCAGATGTGGATATTTAATCTTTGATGCTTCGATAGCAAAAGCAAAATGCTGACACCAATTATTCAAGATCTATATGTTTCAGATCGAACACTTGTGGCTCATAATTAGAATGAAGAACAGCAGTTGCAGACTGTCAAAGCCAAAAGGACAGAAGTCCTACTTCAGGACTTCTTTGGTAATACATGGAATGTTCATCATTTAAGTAAATGACCTACCATTGAAAATGACTGATAATTTTTAATATATGTGTATTTTTCTCTTGTTAGACAAATCATTTTATCATAAAAAGATATGTGTTCAGTTGGTAAAAGTTTGTGGTGTTGGAAAAGAAATCATTTATGCAAAAGACATTGTTATGATTAGTACCCAAACAAATTGGTGTTTTCACAGTATAATATGAGGGTTACATTTATCACCATAACTGTAAAAAAATTAATGAATATATACTACATTGCTAAGGTAGACACGAGATTACATCATCTGTATATATATATATATACATATATATATACACACACATATGTATAAAGATACTTGGATTCTCATTCTCTTTGTATTCCAATACCTAGGAGCTGTATTGAACAGTAAAAAACCTGGACTTCATCAGAATGAAGTCACCTCTCTAAGCCAAAAGCTGCTTATATAGACCTAGAGGAAACCTACTTACCCCTATAACCTTTTCTTCTCACTACCCTTTCCTATCTACGATTCTGGGAAGGTAGATTATATAAATTGATAACTGTATATCAGTCTTGGTATTAATCCCTCCCATCCTGAAGTAGAATACCATTATGGGAGAGATACCATTAAGTGATAAAGAAACACATATATAGCATATGTCAGATATTTTTGTGCACAGCTGCAATGTGGGGACTGTATTAGGCTTTGGAGAGATCAAAAGCCTAGATAAGAAATGTTGCTCCCTGCCCACGAGACACTTATACTTGTATTAAAGAAGACAAAACCAATCAATCATGTTCATTTAAATAAGATTGAAGTTATTTCTCTTATTCATTCACCCATGCTTTGATCCAATACCTATTTTTTGAATATTCACAATGAACAAGGCAAGGTTTTGTTATATCATTTGAACCTATACCATTTGAATACTTTTGAAAAGTGAGACTGTACAGAGTTCATATTTTTAACATTTTCTTGTATCTTCCATAGACTGCAAATGCCATGAAGCTAGTCCTATGCATTATCTCACCATTACGTATTTATCAGCACTCAATTGGATACTCCAGAGATTGTTGGGTAATCTTTGGTCCCAGAATACTTTTTTCCCCAAATCTTTTAAGTCATTCATGATATTCTTTCATTTAGAAACAAAACAAACAAAAAGCTTTATAAAGGTTACTGTTCAAAAATAAATAAATACAAGTTCTTCATCAGTGACCAAGGTGCCATTGCCTTTGACCTCTCATATCCTCACTTCATCCACACAGTATTAGAAAGTGGAATGGACACTTAAGAAAGTGAAGATGTGAAATGATATCTGGACCAGTAGCTTGGAATACACTAAGTACATATGAAATCTGTCCTAGAGACGGCATCACTGTAAGACACTGAGGAAATAATTCTTAAGATAAATGAAGGAGGAAAGAATACCACAAGCTTGAAAAAAATATTTACATGATCATACCCCTGCCCCTCAAAGAGAGAGAAAATTACAATTTTTGGGCAGTATTTCTATTGAGAAAAATGATTATTAATAACCTGTGGTTTGGAGATATTACAGAGTTCACTCTTTTTCCAAAGTACTACTTTTGGAAGTTTCTCTGAAGATTAACTAAACTCTTTCCTCAATCCTGCTTATATGCCATCAAGCTTTATATGGAATCTCTAATTTAAGGTGAATTCCAGTCCATTGTGTTCCAGTCAAGCAAGTTTGGGTAGAGGTAGATCCTTAGCCTAAATTTGCCCCAAGCTGCGAGTTCTCTGGGTGTAGAGATAGTCTTTGTCTCAGAATGATGTAATGTCACTTTCTCATTGGAGTGAGCCCACTTCTCAACCTAATCCTCATTATCTCATTAATTGTGAACCAGTCTGAGTTTATTGCTACCCTCAGGAACACCCACTCTTCCAAGGGCATATAAGCTGCGAATCCACTAGCATGAGGGGTCTTTAGGATTTTAGAGTGCCACTGAGCTCATTTGTTAATAAATGCTAGAGTTATTAATAAAATTATTAATTACCCAGAAACTGTCTCTCAAATTTTTAAAATGTCACACTATCAAATCCTTTTGAGAATCATCTGCACAAATATTGAAATTATCCTGAAATTAAAAAAAGAAACAAGTAGGCAAATAACATGCCAGAGCATATTTTACATTTTACACTCAAATAAAAATATGGACAATATGAGATTTCACTATGACTATAATTCCTTAAGTATTAAAAAAAGCCAATAAATATTTGACTTTCAAGAATAAAGTACTACCTTCCTTTTAAAAAGTGCTTCACATGCATACATAGTCTTTCCATCATTTCTTTAAGAATGTATTATGGGGATAATATTATTTTAATGATCTTGTCATTAATAGGTAAAAATGTATCTCCTAGCCTATGAGGAATCAGTTCTTGAACCAGACATAGATATTCATCATTTGATTTCATTCTAAGTGACCAGATCTGCTTATGTGTCACTGAGGGGCTTGGGACCATGAAAGGTCCTCTAAATGGCTGCAAAGCCATAAAAAAAAAATGAAATAACAACTTGCTGATCTGGAACTGTGGGAGTATAAAGATCAAGGGATAACTGATGAAGAACTTGATCCACATTTGAATCTACCCTATATATAGTGATAATATATTATTTTAATGACATGTTATATTTTATGTTTATTATATATAGACATACTTACATAGAATATATTTTATATTTAATAATATTTTAGCTATAATATGTTTATTTATATAAATAAAATATAGCTCAGAAGAGCTATATGAAAACACCCAACACATAATTTGGAGCTTTATTTGCAGTATATTTAAAAAGAATATCAACAAAAGTTGTAGAGGATGGAAAAGCCGAAGAGGTTGCAACCTGAATTGGTGAATGTAATGACCACATAGAAGAGATCACACACATATCAAATATTCAAGCATCAGAAAGTGGGAGATAGGGATTAAACTTTCAAGGCATAATGTATATCCTATTGCCACAGACTGAGTAGATCCGTTCTGAATCCACAGGGTCTGGTCCCTTATGTTTTTGTCAGGTTGACTTTCCTCAGTTTTTCTAGTTTATATGTGACTCCCAAAACAGACACCTTCCAATGCAATTAACCATTAATATTCCAGTAAAATTGCTATCATTACTGATGGGCAGTCCAAAATTTCTCATATTTTGAAGGTCACAATGATTTCCTCTTATCAAGGCAGTAGAGAGAAAAAAGAGACTCCTCCTTCCTGCCATCAAGGACTTGACTATAACTGATCTACCACAAAGCTAGCTCCGTAATAAAATCCTTAATTTTAAAGTGGCGTGCTGTTATTCATCAAAGTTCCATGAACTGATTCTCTCAAATCAGTCTCAATACTACAATATGATATACTACTAATCACTACCCACCACATTACCAAGTCCCTATAAAAATGTATATTTGTTTTATTTGTTCATCAAAAATATATTGAGTGGCTTCAGTGCAAAATGTACTATGCTAGATATTGTGGGGGATTTAAAAAAAGGTTTAGAAAATTCCCTTTCCCCCCCAAGAGTTTTGTTCCAACTTAGTATAGGAGTCATAACCAGAGTCCAAGAGAGGGGAAATAATTTTTCTAAGGTCATACAGTCTTGGATCTTAGCCCAGGGTGCCTTCCTAGTTAGAATATTTTTTTAAAGTTCAGTGTGAACTTTGTTCTTGCCCTTTTATTGAATTTTAAATAAGTATTTTTTTATCAGTGGTTTATGAAAACAATCCACTCCACTTCCCCTATTCAATGAGACTTGCCTTGCAGGAAAGGGGATTTAAATACACACACACACACACACAGACACACAGACACACACACACACACACACACACACACACACACACACACACTCAGTAGCAGATTGTATCAGAAAGAGTATGTAACATCCCTCATCATTAGTCTTCCATGGAGAAAGATGTGATATGATTTCTTATCTCTTTTTTTGGGACATACATGGCCATTGCGATTATTTCTCATCTCTTTTTTAGGAGCACCTACATAACGATTACAATTAAACATAGTTTAAATGAATTTTATTTTCCTCTTTATCAAATTTTTGTAGACACTGCACACATTGTGCCACTAATATCTATTTTTAAAAATTTATTTATTTATTTTTAGTTTTCAGCATTCATTTCCACAAGATTTTGAGTTACAGATTTTTTCCATTGCTTTCCCCTACCCCCCACTCCAAGACAGCAAGCCTACTGAACACCCCTTCCTCCAGTCTGTTCTCTCTTATATCTTCCCCCAATTCACCACTAACTTTTTAGTAAGGCAGGATGGATTTCCATACCCCAGTGCCTGTATGTCTTATTTCCCAGTTGCTTTAACATGCATTATTAACATTTGTTTTTTGAAACTTTGAATTCCAGAGTCTTTCCCTTCTTTCCTCCTCACCCCCCCCCACTAGGAAGATTTCAATATAGGTTGTACATGTGTAGTTATGCAAAACATTTCCATAGTAGTTATATTGTGAAAGACTAACTGTATTTCCCTCCATCCTATCCAGCCCCCCATTTATTCTATCTTCTACTTTGACCCTGTACCTTTTTAAAAGTATTTGCTTTTAATTACCTTGTCTCCCAATTTGCCCTCTATTCTATTATCCCGCTTCTTATCCCTTTCCCCCTACTTTGTTGTATGGTAAGATAACTAATAGAGTGTGTATATTATTCCCTCCTTAAATCAAATTCAGTGAGAATAAGGTTGACCCATTCCCTTTCACCTTCCTGTTCTTTCCTTCCATTGTAATAGTTTTCTCTTGCCTCTTTTATGTGAAATAATTTACCCTATTCTATCTCTCTCTCTCTGCTTCTCCCAATATATTCCTCTTTCACCTCTTAATTTTATTTTTTAGATATTATGCCCTCTGTCTATGTATACATGTACACACATATACACAAACGCCCTCCTATACATATGTATATGTATACAAACATACACACACATATATATTCTCTTCAACCAACATCATACTGAGAAAAGTCTCATGAGTGACAATTACTGTTTTCCATGTAGGAATGTTAACAAGTTCAGCTTTAATAAGTGCCTTATGATTTCTTTTTCCTGTTTACCTTCTCATGATTCTCTTGCTTCATGAATTTGAAAGTCAAATTTTCTGTTCAGCTGTTTTTTTTTCATCAAGAATGTTTGAAAGTCCTCTATTTAATTGAATGACCATATTTCCCCCTGAAGCATTATACTCAGTTTTGCAGGGTAGGTGATTCTTGACTTCTGGAATATCATATTCCAAGCCCTTAGATCCCTTAATGTAGAAGCTGCTAGGTCCTTTGTTATTCTGATTGTGTTTTCACAATATTCAAATTGCTTCTTCTTGGCTGCTTGTAATATTTTCTTCTTGACCTGGGAACTCTGAAATTTGGCTATAATATTCCTAGGAGTTTTGTTCTTGGCATCTTTTTCAAGAAGCAATTGGTGAATTCTTTCAATTTCTATTTTGCCCTCTGGTTCTAGAATATCAGGGTAATTTTCCTTGAGATTTTTCTGAAGGGGGTGATTGAGTGGCATAGTGAATAGAGTACCAGCCTTGGAGTCAGGAGGACCCAGGTTCAGATCCTTTTCCAGGGATATATTAAGACTGCAGTTGTTTCAGGGAGAAAAAGGGTTTGTAGCTTCCTTATCAATTATTGAGAATTCTTATGGTATAGATATTAATTACTATTTAAACTATGACAATTCACTTGTGAATACATTTAGAAGGGAATTTTTTTACTTTGTTAGTTTCTGTATCCATTATTCAATTTTACTTTTCAACTTTGGGACATTTAAAATCTCATTGACTTCTTTTTTTAAAATATTTTTTAAATCTTCCACTATCTCTAAATCTTTACTTTTGTTAATGAATATGTGTGTATAAAAAGTTCTGATAATTCTTTAAAATTTCCTGTCTGCTTTGAATTAAACAGTCTTTTTCACCCCTTCTGGGAATTTGATGTTTCTCTATCTTTTAAAAATATAATTAACTGAAGATTTTTTTTAGTGTTCTGGTTTATCTTTTCAGAGAACAAACAAATAATTATCTTTATAATTTCTATTTTTCCTTTTTACCAGTTATTCCTTTAGTTTCTTTGTTTATACATGTGATTGTTGAACTTCTGAGTTTTTTTCTAATTCTACTCTCAGTTCACTAATCCTATTTTCTTTCATATTTATTAGTACATGCTTTCAGATATATATGTATTCCATACATACATATGCAGATATATATGTTTATGCACACATATATTTCTCCCCTTTCTGAGAACCACTTAATTTGTATCACAATTTTGTTATATTTATTGTTAGTAGTCTCTTTCACATAACTACTTTATTTGTTGATGATTTGTTCTTTGACCCATTAATTATATACTCTGGGCTTGCACTCAATCTTAATTGCACGGATAAATTGTATATTCAGGGTAAGGCTTCTGCTACATTTCTCTTCAGAGTTCCAGGGCCAGTACTGCCAGGCTGTGGGAATTCTAATATTATAGATACTGAAACTCAATCTAGTCATTGCAGTAATTAGCAACCCAATGTTGTCTAATATATTGATATCTCCTCACTATCACTGGTAACCAATTACAATTCAGGTAACTTTTACAAAGGAATATTTATGTCAAAGATATAGCTAAGAATCAAAGTATAATGACCACCAAAACTAGGAAGACACTGTCCTTTACAATTCTTAGAGTCCTGGGGAGGGCAGATGCAAACTTAAACTACTAACTACAACATATTTCTGCCACTTAAATATCCACTTCCAGGTGCAGTTTAGTGCATGGACAAGTTGCTCCTTTGGATACACAGTCTATTTGCTTCTTAGATATGTTAAATAGATTATTTCTAGGGATTGGTTCCTTCCTGGGTTTGGCCATCACACCTCTGGTTGATCTTCTAACTTTTAAAAGTACATAATATTCCAGTCGGCTTGTTCCATTTTTGATACTAATTCCCCTAAGCTCAGGAAAGAAGAAA
This sequence comes from Pseudochirops cupreus, assembly GCA_028627135.1. Lineage (NCBI taxonomy): Eukaryota > Metazoa > Chordata > Mammalia > Diprotodontia > Pseudocheiridae > Pseudochirops > Pseudochirops cupreus. The sequence goes on from CM053580.1 coordinate 106,875,742, forward strand.
CAGAAATAGGATAGAAGAAAAAGGACATTATGCTTCCAGGGCCATATGTTGATCCAGATGAGGTCAGAAGGATGTTGACAGTATATCTCTCCTAACTTAGAAGTTTACAGAAATTCATGTTTTGGGTATAACCAGGGAAGAAAAAGATCAAATCTCTCCCTAGGAACTTTTAGTATGCACACTATGTTCTGGATAGACAGCCACGTTAAAGGCTTTATTCACTACATAAGCTTGCAGAGAGACCAGTCATAGAAAACTATATGAGGCACGCTCTGTAAGGAATAGGACATCTCTGATATGTATCATCATGTTTTTTCCATAATCAGGTTCACCAATCCCAACACATGAGTTGGCAGCTGATAGAGATATTTATTAATACTCTGAGAACTGAATCCTTGGCCAATCCACATAATTATTAAATTTTCATTTAAGCTCATTTGTGCTGTTCATATTCCCAATGTCAATTAATTTTGTTTAGTAAAGAATGTGTTTTTAATATCTTTGCCTTTTAAAGGCAAATTTTTTATTAATTTATTTATTTTAGTCAACATTCATTTCCACAAGATTTTGAGTTCCAAATTTTCTCCCCAACTCTACCCTCCCCCACCTCAAAAAGGCTTCCATTCTGATCACCCCTTCCCCCAGCCAACCCTTCCCTCTATAAGCTCCTGCCCCTTACTTTGCTGTAGGACAAGATAAATTTCTATTGTCTGTACATCTTATTTCCCAGCTGAATGTAAAAACAGTTTTTAAAACTTATTTTGAAAACTCTGAGTTCTATATTCTCTCCCTTCTTCCCTCCCCACACACCCTCATTGAGAAGGCAAGCAATTCAATATAGGTTATACATGTGTAGTTATGCAAAACACTTCCATAATAGTCATGATGTGACTCTATTTTCCTTCATTCTTTCCCATCCCCCATTTATTCTGCTCTCTCCTTTGACCCTATAACTTTTCAAAAATGTTTGCTTCTGACTACTTCCTTTCCCAAACTGCTCTCCCTTCTATCACTCCCCATTATCCTGTCCCCCTACTTTCCTGTATGATAAGATACAAAATTGAGTGTATATGTTATCCCTTCCTTAAGCCAAATCCAATAAGAGTAAGAATCACTCGTTTCTTCTCACCTCCTCCCTCTTCATCTCCATTGTGAAACCTTTTTCTTGCTTCTTTTATGTGAGATAATTTACCCCATTCTATCTCTCCTTTTCTCTTTCTCCCAATATATTCCTCTCTCACCCCTTAATTTTATTTTTTTAGCTATCATCCCTTCATATTCAACTTACCCTTTGCCCTCTGTCTCTGTCTATCTATCTATATTCCCACCAACTACTGTAATACTGAGAAAGGTCCCTAGAATTACAAATATCATTTCTCCATGTAGGAATATAAACTGTTCAACTTTAAAAAGTTCCTTATGATTTCTCTTTCCTGTTTATCTTTTCATGCTTTGCTTGATTCTTGTATTTGAAAGTCAGACTTTCTGTTCAGCTCTGGTCTTTTCATCAAGAATGCTTGAAAGCCCTCTGTTTCATTCAATGTCCATTTTTTGCCCTGAAGGATTATACTCAGTTTTACTGTGTAGGTGATTCTTGGTTTTAATCCTTGCTCCTTTGACCTCTGCAATATTTTATTCCAAGCCCTCTGATCCCTTAATGTAGAAACTGCTAGATCTTGTGTTATCCTGATTGTCTTTCCACAAACTCTGTTTCTTTCTGTCTGCTTGCAATATTTTCAGCTTGACCTGGGAATTCTGGAATTTGGCTACTGTATTCTTAGGAGTTATCCTTCTGGTATCTCTTTCAAGAGGTCATCAATGAATTCTTTCAATTTCTATTTTACCCTCTGGTAGGATATTAGGGCAGTTTTGCCAGATAATTTCTTGTAAGATCATGTCTAGGCTCTTTTTCTGATCATGACTTTCAGGTAGACCAATACTTTTCAAAATACCTCTCCTACATCTATTTTCTAGGTGAGTGGTTTTGGCGAGGAGCTATTTCACTTTGTCTTCTATTTTTTCATTCTTTTTGTTCTATTTTATAATTTCTTGATTTCTCATAAAGGCATTAGCTTCCATTTGTTCCATTCTAATTTTGAAGGAATTATTTTCTTCAGTGAGCTTTTGGACCTCCTTTACTATTTGTCCCATTTTGCTTTCTAAAGCATTCTTTTCCTCATTGCCTTTGTGGGCCTCTTTTGCCATTTGGGATAGTCTGTTCTTAAGGAGTTACTTTCTTCAGCATTTTTTGGGTCTCCTTTAGCAAGCTGTTGACTCATTTTTCATGATTTTCTTGCATCACTCTAATTTCTTTTCCCAATTTTCTCTCTACTTCTTCTTTGTCACCAAAATAAGATTCTATAATCTGAGTTTTTTTTACACTGTTTGCTCATTTTCCCAGCCAAATACTTGCCTTTCTAACTCTTTATCTAGGTAGGAGTCTCCTTCTAGTGGGTGAAGGGTAGTGTACTGTCTCAAACCTAAGGAATTTTATGTAGCAGTTTAAAGAGATACTTCTATGGGCCTGTAAATTTTCAATTCTTCTAAGGTTTTATGATCAAAGGAGAAGTGTTCACTCCTTTCCTGGCCTTTCCTCTGCTCTGTGAGTGACCAGAGGCCCTCTTTTCTGTCTTGGAACTGTGAAGAGGATTCCCTTTCTACTGCACCACAACCTCCACCCCACCAGTACTTCTCCTTACCCCAGGATTGCTATTAAGGACTACAACCCAGATGCAAGCTGGGCAAAGCAAGACAATCCTCCCTTAGTGCCAGCAAAGAGATCCCTGCATTTGCTCTCTGGTCAGTCATTCAATCCCCACACCATCTGTGGGATAGGAGCTCCAGAAGCAGCCACTATTGCTGCTGTCACCACAGCCATTTGCTACCACCTCCACTGTCCCAGGACTGGGGCTGGACCTTCCTCCACATTCACCCAGGTCTCACAGAGTTTTCCCACTGACCTTCTATGCTGTCTTTAGCATTTGTGAGTTGAGAAGTCTGGAAACTGCCACAATTGCCAGTGATTCAGTCCCCTGAGGTCTGCCTCAGCCATATCTATGGTCCATGCCAGACTGTGCTCTGCTCCTAGCCTAGTGTGATAGAAGCTTTCTGTCACCCTTCCAGGCTGTCTTGGGCTGGAGTTTCACTCTGTCATTTTGTGGGTTTTGCAGCTCTGGAATTTTAATCGTTTTTACAGGTATTTGAAGGGGTTTGGGGGAGATCTCAAGCAAGTCCTTGCTTTTACTATGCCATCTTGGCTCTGCCCCTCCAGTTTTTGCTATTTTCTGTGTCCCAGTATTTTGTGAAAATGCTGTACTGTTCAAATAAGTGTGCAAATTATCTCTTTTCTTACTCTTTTATTCTTTTAAATCTAACTTCTCCATAAGTCTGCTCAGTTAAATATTGGAATAAATAAGAGACATAGTTCAATAGTTAACAGAATGAGGTTTACTTAAGCATCTCAAATAAAAGATAGTCAACCACTTGAACAAACTGGCAGGATGTGGTGACTCACACGACCTTGAAATACCCAGTGAGTCTGTGGGTGGCCTTGAAATTCTTTCCTTCCTTCCTTCCTTCCGTCCTTCCTTCCTTCTTTCCTTCCTTCATTCTTCCTTTCCTTCCTCCCTCCTTCCTTCCCTCCTTCAATCATTTGTTTTAACCCTTTCTTTCTTCGTGATGAAAATAAGAAAGTGATGATAATTTACCTCAACTTGGTTCCTTTTAGACTGTCTTGTTCCCTGAAATAATGTGCTCTTTACTCACCATTACCTCTTAAAATATTTCTCTTTCTTGAAGTTTCACCTTCTTCATGAAGTTTTGTCATATTTTTTTGAACTGACACCTATGCTTTTCCCCTTCAAATTTTAACAGAGAATTTTTCTCATGTCACCTTTGCCCTGTCCCTTGATACCAACTTTGTACATATCACATTCTCACGAGTAGAATATAAGCCACTTGAGAGGAGGAAACTATATTCTTCAGAAAATAATCTTTATGTCTTCATTACCTAGCATATTGCCTGCCATATAGAAAGTGCTTAATGCTTTTTTGTTGAATTTCAGCAAATTAAAATATCATCTATTATATGTCTCCATGATCATTTAGGGCAACTATACACTAGAAAACTGAAAGAGAAAAGTATATAAAAATGACAAAAGAAAGCAAAATGAAAAAAGGCCCCAACATATTGAATCCCATCACTATGCTACTGAAATGGGGGAAAATATGTGAATATGGGTTAAAGAATGACTTGGTCTCAATTACCAGGCAAGTTTCTACAAGTCATATCAACATATCCTGCTATGTCTGTGTAGATAGAATCTTAGATACAATTTCAGTTAGGTTCCCAGAATTTGACCAACAACCGAAAAGCTAGTTAAAATATGTAAACTTTTTAATATGTAACATGCACAAGTAGGATATGTCTATACACTGATGATGGATTAATGATGTAGTCAGACAGTTGCATCACTCCCTTTACTCTGGGGAGGAGTGACATTCAGGGACTACTAGAATGAATGATGAATATTTTCTTGAATTCATGTTCTTACTCCAAAGGAATTTTTTCAATTTTTCATGTTTACCCTTATTTGACCTACTCACGATATGAGAATTAAAATAATGAAACAACTTACGTTCATATAGCTCTCTAAAATTTTCAAAAACTCTGTACACAGTCACATTTGATCCTCACAACAATTCAGTGTTATAGGTGCTATTGTTATCCCTATTTTCACATGAGGACAAAAAGGGTTGTAGGATATGGAGTCATATTGGGTTTAGTATAATTTGATATAGCCTAAGGAATACCCACAATTTTATGGGTTAGTGAAAAAAATTCTCAAATGTAATTATTTAAGTGAAAATTTTTATTAGTATGTCAATTAAGTTAATCATAAAATTTTTGATTATTTTTTAAAAAGGGTACTTGCATCTGTATTAATCCATATTTCCCAGCTTCCTTCTTCCATTTTCCAACCTAAGTTATCTTTTTAGCTTCCTAAATTATCTGCAGTGATAATAGCTACTTTGTGGGGGTAGGGAGTGTAGCACTAATGCAATATTCACAATACCAAGGGTCACTATAAATATACCAGTATAGTGCTCAGTCACAAAACATAACAGACTCTCCATAAAGAAGACAGAAACAGAAAACCGAATCCCAAAACCAATAAGCCAATTCCATCACAGTAGCAAAGAAGTTAATAAGCCACAACAGCACAGAGGGCCAAAGCGTCTTTTAGCCTAACCATAAACCAACGCAAGACCAACATTTACTCACAAGCCTGTCTCCCTCAAAAGCATTGTCTCTTCCTAAACCTGTGTAGTTGTTCCAACTCCCAGCTTCCTGTGAGCTCTGCTGCACCCTTCAGCAAACTCCTCCCTCCACAGGCTCCATGTGATTGCATTCAGCCTATTAAGGTGGAGAGTATATTTGAAAAGCAGGAAAGGTTTTCAGATTCCCTTAGGCTTATCAAGGGGCAGGGAAGATCTTCAACTTTCCATTGCCAAAAGAGAGGTGAAACAGAGAAAAAGGCTGTCAACCTCTGCTAGGCAATTGGACATACCTAGGGAGGAAAGAAGGGAGCAAGTGAGGAGGAAATAACTTTTAAATAAAATATCTAAAATGAAATAAAGGGCAGTTAATCTAAAACAGATAAAATCTTAAAGAAAAGAGTGGACGAGTTCAGTGGAAAGATAAAATTTAAAAATTAAAAGCAAAATAAAGCATTATTTTTTTTTCCTTTCTTATATATCAACTTTGACAGACCCTGCCCTCTTTCTATAAGTTTTCATTTGGGAAGAGGGGGTTTCTTTTGTTTTTAAATTTTAAAAAAAGCAAAGATAAAGAATAGCCTGCATTAAGTCACTGGGCTCTATTAAGTAAGCAATTTTGGTGGAAAGTGCTGGTAACCCAGGGAAATAAAAGGTATGAAGAGCAAAAACATAAAAGCAGAGCAGTTTATAAAGGGGAAAAAAAAAGAGCAGATAAACAATACATATTTAAAAGGAAAGATTTAGAAATAAATGAATGAATGAATGAAAGAATGAATGGATGAATGAATAAATTCAAAGCATATTCAAACAGCAAAGCAACTCTGTTCCTGTTCCTGAAAATGCAAAGCAGGGCCTAAACAGGCCACCTGGGGCAGTGAACAGCACAGTCAAACTGAAAATCATCTCAAAAAGTTGAAAGAAAAAGCCAACTTTTTTTTTCCATGTCTACCCAAGCAGAACACACAAACATGTTTATTAGCCAATTTAAAAATATTGCTACTCTGTTTTTTGCTTTGTCTTTCTATGTAGAAATGTAAAAAGTAAATCTGAAGCCAAGATAAAATAATTGAGGCCTAATTTAAGGAATATGAAGCAAAAAATTCTGACTGAGGCAGGCAGGCAAAATACAGTGACCACGGAATAAGGCAATCTTGAAAAAGCTTTAGCTTTGCCACTTACTGAGATGATAGGTCGTTTATAAGGGATTATTCCTGAAGGGAAGAACAGCAATTTGCAAACACTTAGCTGAGGTAGGTAGGGAACTGTCATCAAGAATTTCAGGTCACTGATTTTCACCTTTTGATGGTTCAGCTGATGTGTCCTCTGGCTCATAGATAAAAGTTGTTGTTCACACTGAGCTTGCTTTACATGTCTTCAGAAAGCATGTAAATTGAACTACATTAACTAGTCAACACATTCTATGTGCTTAGCATAGTGAAGACAGCTTTGGAAGGTAAGAAAGTAAGATAAGACACAGGAATTTATGTTTTAATCAAGAAAAAAAGACATACAGGAAAAATTAGAGATCATGACATTTTATTATTGTGTGTTAATTAAATAGTACTAAACAATATAGACACAAAAAATGCCTATAGAAGAGAGAATTCAGTACGGTGGCTAAATCAGTCAATTAACTAGCATTTATTGAGTGTTTATCATGTAACAAGTACTATACACTGTACTAAGGAGACAAAGACAAAAATCAAACAGTGCCTGGTTCAAGGAGCTTACATTCTACAAGGGAAAATAGGATGTACAATGGAAGTTTATACAGAAATAGTTCATAAGGAATTGACCAGATTCAGTGTCTAGATGGTGGCATAGAAGCAGGAAAACTCTGTGGCTCCCCCCATAACCACTTGAAATACCTGTAAAATATGACTCTAAACAAATTTTAGAGGTACAGAACCCACAAAGTGACAGAGAGAAACAAATCTCCCACTGAAGGCAGCCTAGCAGACAGATAGGAAGGGTTCATCCCAGTGTGCTGGGAGCCAAGCCCAGCCCTCCTTGATCCTGTGGTTTTAGCCCCAGGATGGCCCTAACCAGTGCCTGCAGCAGACTTCTGGAGAGTGGACCACCAGCAGAGGTGGTGGTTTCCAGAATTATCAACCCATAAATGCCAAAGAAAAAGGGAGAGGTTACTGTAGAACTCTGTTGGAACTGGGGGGGGGGGGCAGGGAGTGGAAGAGCTGGTCCGGCCCGTGCCCCCAGAGCTAGAAGTGGTGGAGGTATAGTGGCCCTGCAGCCACCTCCAGGTGTCTGCTTCAGAGCTCCCGGCCTGCAAATTGTGTGGGGCCAAGCAAATATTCAGAGGGTAATTGCTCTTCCAACTTGCCTGGATCTGTATTGCAATCTTGGGTGGTGCTCCTGAGGTGTGTGACCAGTGAGCCAGAGTTTGTGGGGGCTGCTGCGATGACACCAAACTAATAGCTTTGGCAGATGTAAAAACCCCAGCGATTTGGGACAAAGCTCTCCCCTCTGGAAGCATAGTTCTACTGCGACAAAGAGCTCAAAAGTCAAGTATTTGATTGGCAACATGAGCAAGCAAAGGAAGCAAAGCAAGCTCAGCAATCCAACTTTAGATTCCTTTTTTGGGGACAAAAAGGATCAAACATGGAAATGGAAGAAGACAAAGAAGTCAGAATTCCTGCACTAAAAGTTTCCAAGAAAATTATGAGCTGGTACGGCAATGGAGGAGCTCAAGAAGGATTTTTAAAATGAAGAAAGAAGTGGAGGAAAAATTGGGAAGAGAAATGAGAATGATGCAAGAAAACCATGATAAGGGAGTGAACAGCCTGACTGAAGAAAATAACACCTTAAAAAATAGATTAACTCAAATGGCAAAGGAAGTCCAAAAAGCCAATGAAGAGAAGAATGCTTTAAAAAGCAGATTTGGCCAGATGGAAAAAGAATTTCAAAATCTCACTGAAGAGAATAATTCCTTCAGAATTAGATTGGAGCAAATGGAAGCTAATGACTTTATGAGAAATCAAGATACTATTAAACAGATCCAAACAAATGAAAAAATAGAAGGCAATGTGAAATATCTCTTTGGAAAAACCACTGAACTGGGAAATAGATCTAAGAGAGATAAGTTAAAAATTATTGGACTACCTGAAGGTGATGATCAAAAAAAGAACCAAGAATTTATCCTTCAAGAAATTCTCAAGGAAAATTTCACTGATATTTTAGAACCAGAGGGCCAAACCAAAGAATTCTCTGATCATCTCTTGAAAAAGATCCCAAAAAGAAAACTCTTAGGAGTATTATAGCCAGGTTCTGGAATTCCCAGATCAAGGAGAAAATATTATAAGCAGCCAAGAAGAAACAATTTGAATATTGTGGAAACACAATCAGAATAACACAGGATCTAGTACCTTCTACATTAAGCGATTGAAGGGCCTGGAATATGATATTCTGGAGGTCAAAGGAGCTAGGATGAAAACCAAGACTCACCTGCCCAGAAAAACTGAATATAATATTTCAGGGGAAAATATGGTGATTCAATGAGGTGGAGGTCTTTCAAGCACTATTGATGAAAAGAACAGAGTTGAATAGAAAATTTGACACTCAAGTACAAGAAGCAAGAAAAGCATGAGAAGGTAAACAGGAAAAAGAAATCAGAAGGAACTTATCAAAGTTGAACTATTTATATGCCTACGTGGAAAAAATGATAATTATAACTTATGGAACTTTTCTTAGTATGAGGATAGTTGAAGGGAATATAAACGTGTGTGTGTGTGTGTGTGTGTGTGTGTGTGTGTACATATCTACTTCTACATAGGAGGGTATATGTGTATATGAATACATCTGTGAATGTGTGTATATATGTGTGCAGGTATACATAGACAGAAAGTACAGGAGGAAGAGATGATATTTAAGGAGTAAAATTGAGAGATGAGGAATTGATCAGTAATTTCTTTGACATAAGGATTTCCATGTTGTGGAAACTCTCCCTACCAAAGCAATTCAGTCTTTTAGCTTTAGATACTAGAGATTTAGAGTTGCCTGAAGCACTGAGAGTTTAGATTAAATTGCCCAGTGTCACAGTCATTAAATCTCTGACAGTACTTGAAGCCAGTAAGAGATAAGAGGTCAACTCTGTCCATTTTGAAAGATACCTTTCATACATAAAATACATAAGTACAAAATAAATATGAAGTAATTTTTTGAGGGGAAGGGAGTCAAGTACTAGCATGCAGGAGGATCAAGTAAAACTTCCTATCCTCAATGAAATTTGAATTAATGGAAAAAGCCCCATAAAGGAAGTGGAGCCTTGAGTTGACAGTCGAAGAATGAAACGTATGTGGACAAGTAAAATGGTCTTGGATAAAACAGACCTCTCTGTTATAGGAAATTTCCCCATAACTGCAGTAGAATCACATTTTACATTTGTAATAATGACCTTGAGTCATGACTAGAACCTGGAATTGATTATGAACTGTGAAATATAAAATTATGTTGATTTCAGTTGCTTCGTTTATAGTCATCTTATTCTTTGGGAATTGACAACTCATATGGTATATCTGTAAAATTTATGGTCAGTCACTATGTAAATAACAAGAACACACTAGGCTTTAATCATAATGGAACACATTGTCTTCCTATTATATGTAACAACAGGTGTTATAAAGGCAAGAAAAAATTAATTTACAATACTTTCATCCTATGTCAGCTCACAGTGCTAAATTTAAAAATCTATTTTTTTAAAGAGGGAATTGAGCTTTTTTTTTCATGCTGTCTTTCCAAGCATTGCTTGTAGTTTAGAAAGAGTATCAGTTTTTTCTTTTTATGGTCAGTCTACACAAACTAACTCTTACTCTCCAAAAAAAAAAACCCCAAAAAAACCCAAAAAAACCCAAAACCCAAACCACCAAAAACCCTTTATCTTTCCTTCCTTGCTATTATCTGATCTCTCCCTATCAGTTTCTTCCCAGTCAAACATTAAGCCCTGACCTGCTATAATCTTAGGACTGCCCTTACCTTTCTTGCTCCTACTCATTCCTTTTATTACCACGGCCTATTCTAACTCTCTCTATTCTGGTACAGAATGATTCCATTTCTGCTCTAGTGACCCAGAACCTTTTAAATCACAATTTAAACGTGGTTCCCAAATATTCCCTAAGAATAGCAAACCGGATTCAGAATCACTTTTAAATGTTTATCTCAAAAGGAATGGATGGTTCTTTCTTTCAAGAGCTAGCTTTAGTTATTCTTTATTTGCATTGTATCCCTCTTCAGCCTCAACCACTCCCTATTTTATATTGTATATTTCTTTTCAGAAAAATTTGCACTATTTCACTCAATATCATGGAAGGTCTGGATTTCATGTAAAATCATAAATAGGTAAATCCCCACAAAAGGATATAATATGTATATGTATCAATTTATTGAGGCTGTTCATAAGCCACCATAAAATTGTACATATCTTTTAAATGAATCACTTATAGACTGGTATAGAAGACTTTTGCCTCTTTATATGGGTGCTGAAAGATTGACTCATAACAATTTATTTTCAAAGGGACTTCTTCCAGAACTAATGCATTTTGGCATAAACTATCAAAATCAGAAATAGCACACCTGGCTGCCAAAGTCATCTTGTGAATCCATCAGTAGGACTTACAGTGCAGCAGCATTAGTCACTCTCAGAAACATGGTCAGCCCTTTCATTCTGTTATGCTGAAAATCAAAAGCTTTACGATTCCACAGTTCTAGGTCACTGGATAATATTTTACTCATGTACAGTATGTCAATTGTTCTTGTCTTGGCAATATTGCCTTTTTAAAAGATTTACATTAACTGATTTCATGCCAAGACATACTCTCAATTTGCCCGTTAACTATAGAAAGGTTCTGGAGCACAACAGAAGTGCTGCAATTATATAATACCATGTTCCTTCAAATCGTCTAAAAAATAGATGCAACTGCAGATTATTTTCTTTGAATTTTCCCCCTCCTTCCCCTAAACTGATATGTGAGTGTATATATATGTGTGTATATATATATATGTGTGTGTATGTATATGTATGTATGTATATGTATATGTATATACACATATAAACATACATACATATGTAAATAAAACGGTTCTGTGGATGAATAGTTAAGTAACATTTTATTAGCATGGCGAATATTAAACTGTAAATGGGAATATCGACAGTATTTTCTAAGCAATGGAAGAAAAATGAGCGATAATTGATTGACAGGGAAAAGAATATAAAACAGAAGGTGAACATTAGTGGTGAGTGAGTGAGTTAGTCATTGAAAGAAATACTCTTTAGGGAGCATGAGTGAAAATGACAGAATTGTGGAGCAAGGTTGTTAGAGATATAAGTAGAACACTGTAGCAATAATATTGTCGATCTGAACAAGCTGCTCAGAGCATGCAAATATTTTTGAACATAATAGCTTCAGAAGGGTGTCCTTAATTAGAAATTGACATAGTCTTCTAATATGATATTTTGATACCATTTATTTTGATTATAGAAATCTCTTATATATGTATATATACATAAATATATGTGTATATTTATATATATATATACACATAAATATATATGTGTATATATTTAAATTGAATATAATCACTTAAATCCTCCCCCCTACTCCATTCATACCATTTTCCATTAAGGAAAAATGCCCATTACTTTATGATTAAAGAAAATACCACATTCTAATTGCATTTTCAGATTTAGTGTTTGTGAGCATTTTCCTCATCCAGTAGTCAACTCAAGTTACTCATTATTTTCAGTTTGGTATCAGTATTAATCTTCATTATTACTATAAAACCAGGGGGTATATTTGAAACAGGGTTTCATAGAATCTATGTTGCTCATGGATATATGACTTCAGGAATAGATTAGACATGCATTTTAGACCAACATGTCATTTTGAAATGAAGAGAAAAAGGAACTGCAAATAGTGAGCAGATTTCTTTATTTTCTCTTTATTGGCATTACTAAAATACTTCAGTACCTTTGTAACATCTGTTTCATATGTGTCCCCTTCTTTCCTCCAACACTGCCATCGTTCTGATGCAAGTTCCCATCATCTCACTCGTAGACTTATGAAATAACCTTCTGGTTTGTTTTCCTACCACAAGTCCCTCTTCACTCCAGTCCACCTGGCTGTCAAATTGATCTTCCTAAAGTACCGGGTGACCATATCACCCTGCTATTCAGTCAACTCCAGTGGCTCCCTCTCACTTCCAGGATCAAATATAAAATCTGCTGTTTCACATTCAAAGCCGTTCATAGCTTGCATATCTCCTACTTTTCCAATCTTTTTACACATTTGCTCACTCCCCATATACTCTGTGATCCAATGACAGTGGTTTTCTTAATCTTCCGTATATAGAATATTCCATCTCCTTACTCCAGGTATTTTCACTAACTATCCTGCTTGACTGGAATTTCAGCACTGCTTTTTCTCTTACTCTTGGCTTATCTGCCCTTCTTCAAGTGCCACCTAAAATCTTACCTCCTACAGAAAACAAAGACAAAACAAAAGAAAAATCAAAAGCAAAAACAACAACAAACATTTTTTTTCCTAATTCCCCTTAATACTAGTGCCTTACTTATGTTGATTTATCGTCAATTTTTCCTTCACACATCTTGTTTTTATGTAATTGTTTGCATATTATTTCCCTCTTTGGATTGTGAAATTCCTTGAGAGCGGGCACTGTATTTCGCCTTTGTTTTGTTTCCCCAATGCATAGGACAGTGCTTGGTACATATTAAATGATTAATAAATCATTGTTAACTGACTGATTTAATTGATGGCTCTTTTCCCTTGTCTCCTGGTATCCATGCCACTTATATAAGTATACTTGCCACAAACTTGGTCTGGTAGGAAATGGGAGCCCTAGATACAAAAAAGGACATCTCAAGGAGTGTATGCTGAAAATAAGAATGGAATTGCCCAGAGTCACAATCAGTTTTATTTCATAGTGGCCACTATTTCCTGGTAGCCCATACTAGCTGAAAACTTGGAAGTTTCTGGTATCAGTCAGAATCTCAGATGCTAAATATACTTTACACAAAACATTCTGATCTTTCTCATAAGGTGTGAACAATCAGACTATCATATCCACAGATGTATAAGATACTTTTCATCTCCCTCTCCAAGATTTTCTCTTAATTTCAGAAAGCGATATGAAGAGGATAGAGACTGAACTAGGAGACATCAGTTCTAGTTCTAAATCTGCTACTATCTCACTGTGTATCTTTGTGAAAGTCAGTTTATCATTCTAAGGATAGGTGGGGCGTAGATTGTGAGTACTTGATCTTTGCTGATGTTCATGACAGTTGAATTAAATATAATTGAAGTTGCTACAACTGGTTTAAGAAGAGTGAAGCATGCCTGAAATACTTACCCTCTAATCCTCAGCCAGGTCAGCTCTGTAGCAAGGGAAAGTAAGTTACTTCCTCTACATTTCTCCCTAATTGCCAATAGTTAAGTTTGACAATCTACAAAATGGGAAATAATTTGAGATTGGCACAGTGTTATAAAGTGTTGTTGAAGACTAAAGTAGGTCACAAGTATCTCCAAATAATTTCTAGTTTAAATTTTCACTTACATGACTAGCTCCAAAAGATTATAGACATATAATTTACAATTCAAAGAGCATTAACATAGTTCTCAAAAAAATTCAGTCCCTTCCATTCAACTAATAATAGCTGATATTTAAATAGCAGGTTATCTAAATTACTTCATATAGGACTCACAACAACATTGTGAAATCAAGGCACGGATATTAACTGTGATCCTGAGCAAATCATTAATATTGTCTCAGCCTGAATTTCCAAAATATAAAATTAGGATAATAATACCTAAGTCATAGTACTACTATGAATGGTCAACAATCCACCTTGATCATAAGGAAGGAACTGAGGATGGAGCCAAAATGATGGATTGGGGCAGTTACCTAGCCAAACTTTTCCAGTATTCCTTTCCAAATAACTTTAAAATAATGCCTCACATCAAATTTTGAAGAAACAAAACTAAGAAAAAGTCAGGTTGAGATATTTTTCTGACCTAAGAAAACTAAGGGATGGTCAATAGAAGTCTACAACACTGAAGGAGGTCTGATGGAGTCTGTCCAGAGTGCACACATCTAGCAGAGGCAACAGTGGACTCAGTAGCAGAAGCAGCAGCAGAAGCTCTTAGCCCTGATATGGTGAGAGGGTCAAGCAACTGTTCAGAAAGAGATTAAAAACCACCTTTGGTTGGCATTGGATCCAGCTGATCCTGATTGACAATTGCCCAGTGCAATTCTAGGTCAAAGTTACAGGGTATAGATAATCATTCTTAAGGGAGGAGGGGCCCTAGTCACAATACCAAAGCAGAGAGAAGTGCTAGTGGATATAGCTGTGGGGGACCAAGGACTCGTTCTTGGTAAAGACCCAGAGAACAGACCCAAGAAAATAGTGACCTTACTTCTTCTAGGATTAGACCACCCTATAAGCAAAACGAATTTGCTGACTCTCAAAATTAGATCTGAAAACAAAAGAACAAAAAAGCCTGAAGTTTGGGCCCATGCTTCCCCACCCTCAAGTGAGCAGAACCAAAATTTAACAAAGTTCAAAGATGAGAAATAGGCTTGAATAATGAGCAAACAACAACGACAACAATAACAACAAAGCTACTGTGGTGGTACAGAAGACCAAGACAGAAAAGCAGAAGGAGACAACAGTGTAAAAACAGTTACAAAACCACAAAGAAACATGCTAATTAGACACAAAGCCAACAAGAATTCCCAGAAGAGCTAAAGAGAGAGATAAGGGTGGTAGAGGAAAAATTAGGGAAAGAAATTAGAGTGATACAAAAAAAATATGAAAAAATAACAGTAAAAGAGGCACAAAAAACTGAAGAAAATAACACATTAAGCAGAAGAATTGACTTAATGATAAAATAGTAGAAAAATTCAATAAAGAAATTAATTTTTTAAAAGGCAGAATAGGTCAAATGGAAAAAGGAAGTACAAAAAGTCACTAGATAAAAGAATTCCTCATAAAGTAGAATTGGCCAAATTTGGGGGAGGGTGCAGCCTACAAAATGTCATTGAATAAAATGATTTCTTAAAAGTTGGGATTGAGCAAGTGGAAGCTATTGACTTAATGAGACATCAAAAAACACACAAAAAAGATCAAAAGAATAAAAAAAGTTAGTCTATCAGAAAAACAAATTACCTGGAAAATAGATCAAGTAGAGATGTTTTAAGGATTTTTATACTACTTAAAAATCATGGTCAATAAAAGAGCCTATACATCCTATTTCAAGTAATTATCAAGGAAAACTGCACCAATATCATAAATCTAGAAGGTAATATTGAAATTAAAAGAATACACTGATCATCTCCTAAAAGAGATACAAAAATGAAAACTCCCAAGAATATTATAGCCAAATTCCAGATCTCCTAGGTCAAGGCTAACATATTGCAAGCAGTCAGAAAGAAACAGATCAAATATTGTGGAACCACAGTCAGAATTACTTAAGATTTAGCAGCTTCCAAATTAAAAAGAGTAGAGGGTTTGGAATATGATATTCTAGAGGGCAAAGGAGCTAGAATTACAAACAAGAATCACCTTCCCAGAAAAACTAAGTGTCATCATTCATGGAAAAATACATATTTAATGCAATAGAGCACTTTCCAGCATTCCTAGTGAAAAGACCAGAGCTGAATAAAAAAGAAAAATATGACATTCGACTGAAGAGAAGCATAAAAAGGTAAACATGAAAGAGTAATCATAAAGGACTCAATAAAGTTAAAGTGTTTACATTCCTATATGGGAAGATGTTTTATATAACTGTTAAGAACTTTATAATCATTAAGATAGTTCAACGGAGTTTACAAAGAGGGAAGGCAAGGATGTGTCAGTTATTTTAGAATGATCTCCAAAAATTGAATCAGGGAGAAAGAGGGATGCACTGGGAGAAAGGGGCAGGTAGAGGTACAAAGAGGAAAAATTTCTCACATTAAAAAAAACATGCAAGAAAGAGCTTCCATAATGGAAGGGAAAATTGGGGGGCTGGTAGGCAATGTTTGAATTTCACTTTTCTCAAAATTAGTTCAAAGAAGAAAGAATATATATGTCAATAGGAAAATAGTATAAGGAAATAAGAAAAAAAGAATGGGATGATGATAAAGGGGAATGTGGATTAAGGGAGGTAGTTGGTAGAAGTAAAATAAGGCTTTTGAGGAGGTATAATACATCCATACATACATACACACATACACACAAACACACATACATACATACATACATACATGTATATACACACATAAATGCAGAGGAAGAAACAAGATAATGGAAAGAAAAAATTGAATATGAATGGAATGAGATCACATAACGTGGAAGCAGAAAGAATGAATTAGAAACTAGAATTCAGAAATATATTGTTTGCAAAAGACATTTGAAACAGACAAACACTTAGAGCTAAAATAAAGAACTTGAGCTGAATCTAAAAAAGTAAAAAAAGGAAGGGGTAGCAATTATGATCTTGGACAAAGCAAAAGCAAAAATGAGCCTAATTAAGGGAGATAATCTGTGAAAATGGATTTTGCTAAAATGTATAATAGGCAATGAAGTTAAACTTTAAAAATTAATGGTAAGTTTCCCTGAAAAGACCTTATTTCTCAAATATATGTTTTTCAGTTGTATGGTTGTGTCTGACTCCTTGTGGTTCTGTGAACCATAGCACACCAATACTGTCCATAGGTTTTTCTTGGCAAAAAGAGCTGCTTGAAATATTTTTGTACATAGAGGTCCTTTTCCTTTTTCTTTAATCTCTTTGAGATACAGACCTAGTAATGTTTTTGCTTGATTGAAGGACACACACGCTTTCCTACAGCTTTGGGCCTAGTTCCAAATTGTTCTCCAGAATGATTAGACAAGTTCACAAGTCTGACAACAGTTGGTTAGTGTACCTAATTTTCCCTCATCCTCTCCAGTATTTGTTATTTCTGATAGATGTGAGGTGGTACTTCAGAAGTGTATTAATTTGCATTTTTCTTACCAATAGTAATTTAGAACACTTTTTCATATGACTATATATAGTTTTGATTTCTTCTTCTGAAAAGTACCTGTTCATATAATTTGACCATTTATCAGTTGGGGAATGGTTCTTAGTTTTGTAAATTTGGCTCAGTTCTAAATCAGCATATATTTGAAGGAAGGCAGCTAAATGGTGCAGTGAATAGACTGCTGAGACTAGAGACAGGAAGACCTGAGTTCTAATTGGGCCTCAGATACTAGCTGTGTGACCCAGGAAAAGTCACTTAACTTGTTTGCCTTAATTCACTGGAGAAAGAAATGGTAGCTCTTTTTGTAATGACAGAATCATAAATCATGGTGCTGTTCTTCAGTTGGGGGAATGGCTGAATAAGATTTGGCATATGATTTTGGTTGTTGGTCAGTCACTTCTGATTCTTTGTGACACTATATGTTGTTGTTGTTGTTTTGGCAAAAACAAACAAAACTTGAGTGATTTTCCATTTTCTTCGATGGATTAAGTCAAACAGATACTAAGTGACTTGGTGTGGGAGTGAGGGAATGAATTTGGAACTCAAAATTTAAAAGGAAAAGAATGTTAAAAATCATCTATTTTTTAAAAAGAAAACAAGTAAGAATAAGGGACTCCCCAACATCCACCCCCCAAAAAACACTTTCACTGCCCTAGTTCCACCTGCTTTTCATATCTTGCTATAGAATTGAGAATCAAGATAAACATATCAATATTACCAGTGCTGTTATGAGGGGAATGACTACCTTACTTCTCTATAACTTCATTCCAAATGTCTCAAACTTTTTTTGCATATGTTTTGCATTTAATATTCTATATATGCATTGTTTACCACAAAGAGAAAATAAAGATCCTTTAGATAAGTAATTGTTTAACCTTTTATTCTTTTTTTTTTTATCTCCAGAATATTGCAAATTGCCCTTCATGCAGCAGGCATTGAATACGTTCTTATTGCAATGAATTGAATAGAACGGAATTTGAAGGATTTCTTCATATGAATCTATTCATACAGAGGCACAAAAATTTGAATCCCAGAAATTGTGACTGGGCCACTTGCAGAAAACCATCTGCAAGGAAAAAAAAATTACAACAGATTTCTAGAGTTGCATTTAAAACTTTGCAGACAAAAAACAAAACTTAAAAGAAAAATAGACTTTATCCTTTGATTTTAAAGCCTTGATCAATACAGATACTCTGTAACCTAGTTGGATGTTAGACTACAAAAAGTAGATAGGATTTAAAATAACTGAATTGTCTTTAGAAAAAGAAGAGGGCAAACTGAGAAATATTCCTTGTTTAAAAGTAACTAGTTCAATTGCAATTGAGTACTGATGATGTAATATATTTGAGAAACAAGTCTTTACCATTACAGAAAAATTTAAAAGGTTCAAGGTAGCATAATTTTTACTTGATCACTTTACTTTTACGTAACCTAAAGGGAATTAAACTTTTTAGACTAGTTTTCGTGAGCTAGCTATACATTCTTCTAATAATTATTTTAAGGTAGTAATATTTATAAGTCTGTTCAATGAAAACATTTTTCGGAAAGTAATTAGTATGTTATAGTGGATTGTGGTGAACTGTATCTTTTTTTGTTGGCTGAGATAAAACATAGCAATCAGGGTTTAAATGTCTTTTAAAAAATTTCTTGCCAAATGGCTGTTGAAACAATAAATGTCAGCCAAGAGACTCACAGATTTTTGTATTACTAAGTTTCCTTCGAGGCCTTTTTTTTTTTTGGTGACATGTAGGCAAATAAAAAAGTAGACAAGCAGTTTCAAAGCTCTGAAGAAGAATAAAGTTGTATGTTTTTTTCTTTGTTTTTTAGTTTGCTTCAAATATATTGTGTAGTGATTCCAATCATGTCAAACTCCTTACTCCTCTTAAAGATGATTTTATAATATAAATTTTTGAATAGTAACTAACAAAATAGTAAATAGCAAATTATGCAAGACCTTTGAAGAATCAGAATTGAAAAGTACCCACTAGGCAATGGATAAGCTCATGGTATATACACTATAACGTGTTAGTTTTCTAGTTGGGATAGTAGATAAAGGTAAGTACATGGAATAAGGAATCTGAGTTTGAATTCTGCTTTAAATACTTACATGCTGCATATAAAACTGAACCTGTCATAAGCTCAGTTCCCTTATCTATAAAATGAAGATTATGATAATATCTATCTCAAAGGGCTGTTATGAGGACCACAGTGTTTTACACTACATAAAGTACTAGTCAAAAACCTTTGTGTCCAGAAAAAAAAGCTAGTCAGTGAGAGGAGGGGATAAAAGATGAATAAATTAAACGATCCATTGGCACAAAAATGATTAAGTACCTAAAAAGGAAGCCCTCCAACATAATAGATAAATATTCCACACTAGTGACATCAAACTCAAATAGAAATGGATCCCTGTAGCTGCATATGTTGATGGAGAAAACAGCAAAATCTCAGTATCTATGTTACAATTTATTTTTATTTATCTTTTTGTTAAACATTTTCCAGTTTCATTTTTATCTGATGTGTGCTCCACTCCAGGTCCTAGTGCCCGTGCCCTACATGCCAGGAGTTCGACACTTTTGAGCTACATGCCAAAGTTTTTGTGGGAAAACAAAACCAAGAAATATATAGCATAAAAAGCAAACGATGGATTTCAGTCTATACCTGGGGAGGAAATCGCTACTCACATCTCTAATCTCTTGAAGCACCTGTGAGTTCATATCCTTCATTTTATGAATATTAAGACCCAGGGTGGTCGTGTAATTTACCCAGGCCCATGAAGCTAAATAATGGCACAATTGAAATAAGAACCTCTCTCTTGTTTCTGAAAAGAGCTGTGTAAATCTACGACAATCAATAAATTGGTTAATATTTACTAAGTACTTACAATATGCAAGCACTATCCAGTCTTTCCTGAAAAGCCAGATGAAGTATTTCCCCTTCACTCCATATTCCTCAGTACTCATTTTTTTAAGGACTGAACTTACTTGTAGTCCCAATTAGATGTTGATATTTTGGAGCCTGATGAGGAGTTCCGAAAGCTGTTGACGTCAACAACAATCTCCTATCCTTCTGCAATTGCATAGGAAGGTTCACTATTCTTAGATCATAAAGGCATTGGGCAGAATTAGGACATAGAATATTTTGAGGAAGGAAGTTGCTGAAAGGGTGAATGAAATGGAAAATGGTATTCGTAGGATAAGAAAGCTGTATTAGATAAAGATTTCACAGGCCACCTAATCCTATTACCTCATTTCTTGTTGAGGAAACTGAGACCAAAGTAGATTAATTTTTCCAAGGAACACATTGAAAAGTGGGGATTAGAACTCAGATCCTCTTTGTCCAGAGACATTCTTTCCATTATATATTGTTTCCATTGTAACACACTGATAACTTATACTTCATAATTTTGCATTAGTTTGATATACGTATTTAAGTTTCATCGAAAACTTCTTTAAAAAATCCCATAACATTCCAATGACTAATAATCATTGCAGTTAGGAAATGGTCCTTTATATTTAATTTCAGTTCCAAAGCTTTCACTTATATGACATGGATTAGAACAAGTTCTCTTCTCTTTCTGCTTCATTCTTTGCATCACTCTTCCTGAGTCTGTTTTTCCTTTTACAGGGACCATTATTTTCCATTCACTCAGTCCATTACTTTTTCTGTGGTTTGAACTCCCTCCCCCCCTTTTCCTATCTATAATTAGGCATTGGGATGTACTACTATTTACTCTTGACCCCTCTCTTTCACTACCACCATCCAATTAGTTTCTAAGTTTTGTTGAATCATCCTAAACAGTACAGTTTGTATTTGTCCATTCCAACACATTCACATTGCCAATAATTTAAAAGCTGTATCTGAAAGTGATGCTCCTGTCTTCTAATCTATTATATCACTTTGTCTAAAGCACCCCTTCCTCTATCCAATTATAAATTGTAGCATATTTATTTGTATATTATCCTTCCTATCAGATTACAAATACTGGCCCATCTCTAGCCATGGCCCTTGGAGTTTTATGATGTAAGCATAAAATATAGCTTTACCTATTATTCATGGTAAGGAAGGTCATGACCTCACCAAGGCCTGTACAATTCCTTGAGATCCCTATAACATTAAAAAATACATCCAAGGACACACTGGGACTTGCTCATCTTTTCCTTCTTGTTACCTTTGTCTCTGCTATATTCAGTGAGAATCTATTTTCTCCAATAGGGTTTTAATATAAAATTTCTTTGAAGAAGTGAAATTTTCACCAGTAAGCCACATTTTCAGTTTATATATATTACATGTTTTAGGAAAGTCTTGAGAGTAATACATCTTTTCATTCAGTTAAGGCATGGCACATATCTATTTCTTTCTTTGTTTTTCTGTTGACAAATTCCCTCTAGTCCTTTCTGAATCCCTTAGAGATAAAGACCTATTTGTGAGTTAAAAACTAAACAAAGTAAATCAAACAAATAAAAAGAACTTCTAAGTAGTTCTTATCTCATTCTAAGACTTAAAATTGTTAGGGCAGAACATATACTGTTTTTCAGTCTTTAAATTACTAATATTTAGCATAGTGTCTTTTAGATAATAATAATAATCTTAATTACTGCTTGTTGAGTTGAAATGAATTGAATTGAACTGATTTGATTTGAATTAATTTTTCTGCTTTCTAATGCCTGATTAGAACTGTGGTCCCCCAGGCCATCATGCCTCAACTTAGATTCCATTCCTGTTGTGGTAGATTAATTTGCCACTCAACAACAAATAAAAGTAATTTGGAGGATCTACATACATACATAAACATACACACATACACATGTACAGGTGAATGTGTAATTTTTGTTTAGTAATTTCAGTCATGTTCAACTCTTCCTGGCCCCATTTGGGGTTTTCTTTGTAGATGCTGGAGCGTTTGCCTTTTCCTTCTCCAACTCATTTTACAGTTGAGGAACTAAGGACAACAGGGTTAAGTGTTCACACAACTAGTAAATGTCTGATTCTAGATTTGAACTCAGGAAGATGAGTCTTCCTGACCTGATAGTCAGCACACTATTTATAGCACTACCTAGCTGTCCATGTATATTTATATATCTGCACACAAATATATATATATATATATATATATATATATATACACACACACACATATGTTTAAAGTACTCTTCCAAAAATCATTAATTATGATCTTTTTAGCCATCATTTGAGTGGTACAATTGGGGACTAAAGTTTTTTCCAAAACTTCATGTCATTCTCTACACACTTTGGCATGTCCTCTCTGGCTTTTATTTAGCTCACTATGACAAAAAGTCCTTGAAATAAACTAGGCAATATAGAGCACTCTATGGGTTGCCACAATTCATTGCCAATGAAAGGGTGTAGTAAATCATACTGAGATGTATGTTCAATACCAATCAGAACCACTGTGGTTGTGCATTACTAAGCAGCTATACCATAGGAAATAATTATCTTATTCAATCCAGCAAATGCTTAGTGGAAAGTCATCTTATTTCTACCCAGTTAATGTTGAAATACAAGCTGAATTATAGCTGAATTGATATTAGATTTATTGATTTAAAGAAATTAAGAATATCTAATTGACATGAAGTTTTTTGGGGAATTTCAAAGACAGAATACATCTTTCTTCTTTTATGACAAAGTAAGATGCAGAGGAGATCTTTGTCAGCAGCCTTGAGTCCCTCATTCCCTCCTCCTCACAACTGTCTGCCCTTTTCCACCTTAGGTTGAACAAATAGCAAAAATAATTAGAATTTTTAGAGGTTGTGTAGCCATAATTCAAGGAGAAGATTCTACCTCAGGCTGCTGTGAATAAATAAGCAATAACTCACTCACAGGTGCACACCATATACTGACTGACAAATGTTCACCCTTGAGTACTTACTAGCTTTAATTATTTTTTTTTAACTATTTCTGTGATGGGGCCTTTGTAAGCTGTGTAAGCATATTCATGAACCAACCAATCAACCAACCAACCTACAGACAAGCAAATCATTATTTTTAAAGAAAAAGACAAAATTCATTGTCAGAAAAGGAACAAGGGAACTCCTTAAAAGGAGTTTATGATGCTTGAACTTTTTATTTCTTTGTTTGGTATATGGACCTCCCCCATGAAGGAAATTCCTATATCAGTGCACAGTGTTAACTATATTCTTACTAAGTGAGCTACCTGGGGCACCGAGACTCAAGTGACTTGCCCAGAGCCATACAGGTGACGCTTCTCTCACATACTGTTCTTCTGACCACAAATCAGGTCTTCTGACTTCTGATAGTGATTCTCTATCTACCATACTGCATTTCAGGTGAGGTTAATAATGGCCTCTTGGTTTTTAGTTCAATTCTTTTTGTTTCTTTTAAAAATACTTTATTCTGAACTTAAGACATAAGACAATCATTTTTGTAACATAGTAGACCTGGGGGAAAAAAACCCAACAAATAAAAAAGATGATTGCTTTTGAAACTGCAAATCTAATATGTACAACTTAATATTCCATTAGACACAACTGTGTGTGTGTGTGTGTGTGTGTGTGTGTGTGTGTGTGTGTGTGTGTGTGTAAAATCATTCTATAGCTACTCTGTCAATTCTTTCTTGGGATTCAGATAGTGTCTTCCTTCAATAGGTCCTTTGTAGCCAACTTGAGTATTTATAATAATTCAAATGAGTTAGTCACTCAAAGTTGTTCTTAAAACAATATTGCTGTTTTTTTTTTTGATAAAACATTCTCTTGGTTCTGCTAATTTCACTCTTCATTATTTCATGCAAATCTATCCATGTTTTTCTAAGATGATTGGGATCATCATTTCTTATAGCACAGCAATATTCTATCACAATTGTATACCACAATTTTTCCAGCCATTCTCTGACTGACGGGCAACCCCATAATTTCCAGTTCTTTGCCACCACAAAAAGTCTCTTTATAAAGTGTGAAGTCAAATATAATTGTAAAACTTTGCATGAATAGGTGCATATTTATTATCAGCAAGATTAATTTTGAAGTTTTTTTTTCCCTTTGATTAGACTTGTCATGTCTACAATGTAGAGAACTTCTGGTGAGGTATTGTTACTTTCTCTGCAACTTGGAGTTTTAGAGAATTTTCTCCCACGCTGAGAAGCTTCACAAAAGTCACAATAGCTAATATTCATATCATATTTTTAGTTTGGAAAGTACTTTTCAAATATTATCTCATTTTATCAAAACAACCTTGAGAGGTTAGTGCTATTATCATCCTCTTTTTTATAAATGAAGACACAGAGGCAGACAGAAGTTAAGTGAT
This sequence comes from Pseudochirops cupreus, assembly GCA_028627135.1. NCBI lineage: Eukaryota > Metazoa > Chordata > Mammalia > Diprotodontia > Pseudocheiridae > Pseudochirops > Pseudochirops cupreus. The sequence goes on from CM053580.1 coordinate 106,900,330, forward strand.
TTGCTCATGGTTAAGTCACAAAATCAATAAATCTAATATGAATTAATTAAGCTATTATTCTGTTTATATTTCATATATTAACTTGGTGAAGTCAATTTTCCATTAAGTATTTTCCATACTAAACCAGATGATTATTGCCTACAGTATGAAAATTAATAAGTGCTGGAAGCAGGAAGTGACATATGGATTTCCTGATTTTAAGTCTATTGCTCTATCCCAGGCTTGCAAAACATACAGCCCAGGGCCCACGGGTGATATGACAGTCACCTGAAGTCCTTTGTTGGGCTGCAAGCTGCCCACAGTCAGTAGTATATGCTTCTGTTTAGTGACAAGCTCAGGGGGACCGAGGTATGGTGTGTTAAAGATGGGATTTGCACGCCGGTTTTCTTGACTCTGAGGGGAGTTCCCTAACTATTATACCAAACTGTTTTCTCTTATTAGATCCATCACAATAGATATAAAGCTATTAAGAAATGTAATATATTATAATGGGAGTTATTATTATTAGATTCATATTAGTGTCAGTTGATATGAGTATAATAATGTTTTTAAATGATTCATGTAATACTGTGATATTTATGAAATGTGTTCCTCAAAAGTACCGTAAGTGGTAGATGACTCAGAAAACAGACTCTGAGCATAGGATTGTCTCAGGAACACGTAACTAGAATGTGTTTGTGAAAAGATTCAAACTCTTGACTTTAAGTCCAACCCTCATTGCCATGTCTCTCAAACTGCCAAACCTTCATAGCTTTTCATAGGGCGGAGTTGAGAAAATAATCACCAGGAGGATAAGCACATATGGAGCTCATCCTACACATTCCTCTATCTTTTGGCAGGCCTTATCTAATCTATTTGTTCATATGGATATTTCCCTTAATAGGTTTTCTCTTAAGGATCTTTGTTCTTGAAATTAAGCATCTTGCTTCTTCTGAGGTCTATTGTTTTGTTCTAAATGGAGATACCAAAAAATCTAATAATCATACACTATCTAGTAACCTTAATATTTTTTAATTCTGATATCAGTTTATCTTTTATGCTGATACTAATTTCTCATATACTAATTAATCTTATATACTAATTAATACTAATTTCTCTTTTGTTTCCAAACTCAGAGTCCATGAGGTTTTGATAGCACCTTTGTCCCAGGGTTATTGTGGAGAATCAAATAGTATAACATATTTAAAGTGCTTCATGAAGCTTAAAAGTATTATATAAATGCTTAGGTATTACTGTTATTTTTATTGGAAGGTACACATAGTAATGGCAATGGTAATTTGAAGATCTTTCCTGCTTTGAAGATCTTCCCAGCTCCCTAGTAGACCAAATGTAATCACATGAAACTTGCGGTTGGAGGAAGTTGCTGAAGGGTGGAACAGAGGCCATAGGAAGCTGAGAGCCAAAGCAGCTAGAGCGTGGGAGAGGGAAGACATGTATGAAAGGAGACAGCTGGACTTGTGAGTGTTTGCTCCCTGCTGTGACAGCTGGACTTGTGAGTGTTTGTTTGGGGGAAGGCTAAAGGATGGTGTGGCTCCCTGCTGTGCTATGGTGTATTAATTTCTTTGTTGCTATGATGGATTTAGTTTCCTGGTACTGGGATTTGGCTTTCTGAATAAATGGTATCTGAATAAATCTTTTGCTTCTTTCTTCTATATAGACAATCTGTTATATTTTGTGATTGAGAACTATGTTGGCGTATTCGTAGTTGTCATCAGGACACTGTGAATATTGTGGTGGTGCTACACACATATGCACACATATTTATACAAAATGTATAGTCAATTCAAATCATTGTAAAGAGTAGAGAGAGTGCTAACAGTTACAAGTAGAGAAGGCCAAGAAAGGTGTCCTGTGAGACGTAGCACCTGAGCTCTGTTTTTTAAAGAAGTTAAGGACTATGTAAAGAAGAGAAAAAAGAAAAAGAGGGGGGGAAGGACATTCCAAAAATGAGAGACTGCATATGCTTGGTTTTTTTTTCAGAGATGGAATGTTGTCCAGGCAGAAAAATAAGTAGGCCATTTTGATTGAAATGTAATCCAAAGTAATATGAGATCAATCTGGAAAGATATTTTGGAGTTAGGCTATGAACAGTTTAAATATCAAGACAGAAATTTTATTTTTATCATAATGGCAATAAGGAATCACTGAAAACTCTCGATCAAGGAAATTACATGGTAAGAAGCATATTTAATAGAGAAGGGAGAGAGAGGATTCAGAAATAATGATTAGGGGGCAATAATATCAAAAACAGCATAGCCCATGTATTAGTATATCATTTATTTTTCTTAATGGTGATGAAATTTACTCTGATCCTGTCCCTTTTGACCAATGCCTATTCAAAATCATGAGTATAAATTTAATGAAAGGCATTGGAGATTCAAAACTTGCCAAGCTACTTTTAGCAATATTTAGATAAATGGGGTAAAAATGTTTCAGAGGCTGGTATTGTCTCTGGTTGGAGTACAGGTCTGGTTTCATGCCATCTCTCATGTGATATGTCATCCCCCCAATGCACAAATATTTTCATTCTGAAATTCCTACAGAAATGGTAATATAGGGGCAGCTAGGTGATGCAGTGAATAGAACAACAGCCCTGAAATTAGGAGGTTCTGAATTCAAATCTGGTACCAGATACTTGACACTTACTAGCTATGTACCCCTCGACAAGTCTCTTAACCCTATTTACCTTACCACCACCCCTGCAAAAATAGTAATATTTATGTAGACAATTCCATTTCTCCACTGAGCATAAGGCCTTAACCAGGATGAGCCATCAGAAGGCTAGGACAAAATTTTGCATATGGGTATTGCATAGGCTATGTTTGAAGCCTTTGTCAGGAGAAAGGTGCCCTTTTCCACCATTGCATGCATTTCCTTCCACTGACTTAGAGGGTAATGGCTATACATGCCTTAGTCAATGACTTACGGCTTTTTCTTCCAAAAAACCAGGGCAGAAAAAGTTTCTAGGGGACTAGGAACCCTGCTAGGGCAAGAAAACCATGAAGTTTTGGCTTCTCAGTTATCATCATCTATAATAAACTAAGAGTGGAGGAGCAAAAGAAAAATTTTATTTGAACCTGGAGAATTGTGTTGGCCACAAAAAATCCTCCAAGTCTGGGAACCATCTAGAGCCAAGCAGGGTGATCAAAAGGGATGGGTAAAATTGACCACTACCCTGAAACCCTTAAGCTTTGTTGTAGTTCAGTGAGGCAGTGATAACCTCTTAAACTCTTGTAATTCCTGTTTCTCTTAGTACTTGCCAAGAATAATATAAATTTGATGTCTTCCACGAAATTTCTACATATTACCCTTAAGAGATCATGGTCAAAAGGTATGGGATTCTGAGTAAATCACATGAATATTTTTTTTTAAATCAGGTGTATAATTCTTATGAATAAGATTACTCAGTCATGATTTAGAAAAGAAGATACAAGATATATAGATGAGAACTTGGAATTAAAAGATAATTTTTTTTCTATTTTGTTAATTTTTGTGCATGCCAAGATGATAGCTCTACATCTATACAGAGTGCACTACAAGTGCTACTGACAGACTCAGAAATGTGTACTAGTAGTCATCAGTGAAAGATAACTGGCTATTGGAAAAACCTACCACTTCATGGCCAAATATGCTAAATTATCTAACTGATTAATTAATTAATTCCTCATTTAGATGACCACCTGCTTCTCTGTGGATAATAAAAACCAGAGGAATGAGTTAGGTGTAGATAGATATAACTTTGGTAACATTATACAGGTAATTATACAGGTAATATCATATATTTCTATATAGCATTATAAATATAAACTTATACATATATTATGCTTAGAGCCCACAGTATCTATCACATTTAATATTAATAGGAATAATATATTAATAGTGATAAGCTAATTGATAACATTTAGATGTAACCGTTTCATCACTACTTCAGTAGTATATAATAGGGAAACATTTTCTGAAGGTGAACATAATTCACCAAGATTCCCTTGCCTAGGGAAGATATCAGAAGAGACAAAGAGCTTGAAAAAGAAATGATATGTATAAAGCTAATGTGCAAATATTTAAGAAGAGGAGGCAAGGAGAAAGGGCAATGTGATTTGATGGCAGCAGAATGCCTATGTATATGTGAGTGTGTTATTGTTGTTGCTGTTTATGGGAATGAGAATCCACCATACTAATTACTAACAAAGGAAAAGTTGAATAGAGCAACATCATTATGGATAATCAACTGGGACTAATACCTGTCCAGCAGGGATTCTACAAATGACTAACACTTCTTCAGCCATTGAAGCTGAGAAATATTGTGGATTAAATCCAAGCACCCAAAATGTATCTTTTCTTAAACTTTTAAGTTTGTCCATTTTATTTTTATATTTTGTTGAAGAGAAGATAAGTGCATGAAGTCTTGTTGTTTAGTCTGTTTCAGTCATGTCTGATTCTTCATAAATACCATTTGGAGTTTTCTTGGCAAAGGTCCTGGAATAATTTGCTATTTCCTTCTCCACTTTGTTTTACAGATGAAGCAATTGAGGCAAATAGGGTTAAATGACTTGCCCAGGTCACACAGCTAGTAAGCATCTGAGGCTATTTTAGAACTCAGGAAGATGTGTTCCTGACTCCAAGCCTGGCACTCTATCCATTGTGCCACCTAGCTGCATGAAGCTTAGACAGTGCTTAATTTTAATATGTTCCATGTTATCCTTTCTCCTTCATTGGTCATGATGAAAGAATTATATAGAATTAAGCTACACTTCTATCATTACACCTTTATGTCATGTTCACATGATTGGTTTGATTGAAATAGCATAAAGGAAGACATCAGAGTTTCTCAATATATTTAGGTTGAACCAAAAGTTTAGCTGGATAAATTTACATAACCTAAATGCATAGATTAATTGGAAAAGTACTGACAACAAGAAGGAGTAAAGCTAGGGCACATAGGCATCTAGCTCTCTGACAATTAGAGAGACACCTTGTTATTTCTCCTTAGCCCCCTCTGGTGTTGGATGAAACACTTAATATCTGTGATCAACATGGGAATGTCTGATTCTTAGTATTGCTAATGATCAGGCTACTGCCTCAAAGCATTGCTTGATGGTAAAATACACAAGACTTTGTGGTTACAATACACATTACATATATCATGTCATATAATCCTAACAAGAATTTTGTGAGGTAAGTAT
>CM053580.1:106906012-106955210 GCA_028627135.1 Pseudochirops cupreus
TATAGGTTGGAAGAGCTCCTCTATGGCCTGTAACCAGTTTCCGTTTTTCTTGGAAGTCTTGGTGCAGGAGTTCTGACTTTGTTGTCTTCCTGCTGTTCCATGCTTTCATCCTTTTTGTCCCCAAAAAAGGAATCTAAAGTTGATTGCAGAGCTTGCTTTGCTTCCTTTGCTTGCTCATGTTGCCACTGAGCTACTTGACTTTTGAGCTTTTTGCCACAGTAGAACTCTGCTTCCAGAGAGAAGAATTTTTCCCAAATCACTGGGGTTTTCACAGCTGCTGGAGCTATTAGTTGGATGCCCTCTCTGAAGCCTCCACGAGGTCTGGCTCCTGATCACACACCCCAGGACCTCCACCCAAGTCAGCTATCCAGGTCCAAGCAGGTTAAAGGAAGAGTGGTTATACCTCAGAATGGTCACTTGGTCCCCCTCTGATCTGGAGGCCAGGAGCTCTGAAGCAGCTTAGTGGTGGAGGCTGCACATCCTCTGCATCTGAGCAGCTTCTCCCTTCTGGGGGCAGAGGCAAGACCATAATCTCGGTTCACCTGTTCCCAAAGTCCACACTGACCTTTTACTTTGCCTTTGGCATTTGTGGGTTAATAATTGTGGAAACAGCCACAGCTGCTGATGATCCACTCTTCCAAAATCCTTCCAGCCACAGCTGATTGGGGCAGCCCTGGGGTTAAAACTGCTGGCTCATGCGGGGCTGGGCTTGGCTCCCAGTGCACGGTAATGTACCCTTCCTGCCAGCCTTCTGGGCTGCCTTCAGTGGGGTATTTGTTTCTGTCTGTCACTTTGTAGGTTCTGTAGTTCTAAAGTTTGTTTAGAGTCATATTTTATAGGTATTTGAGGTGGTTATTGGGGGAGCTCATGAATTATTCCTGCTTCTACACTGCCATCTTGGCTCTGCCTTCCTCTTGAGAGCTTTTGATGCAGGAGTTCTGACTTAGTTGGCTTCCTCCCATTCCATTCTTTGATCCTTTTTGTCCCCAAAAAGGCATCTATGGTAGGTTTGTGTTTCCTCTGCTTGCTCATGTTGCCAGTCAATTACTTGACTTTTGAGCTCTTTGCCATGGTAGAACTCTGCTTTTAGAATGCAGAGAGCTTTGTCCCAAATTGCTGTGGTTTTCACAGCTGCTGGACTAATCAGGAGGGTGCCCTCTCTGTAGCCCTAATAGGCTCTGGCACCTAGCCACACATCCCATGACCTCCAGCCAAGACCACAGTCCAAATCCATGCAGGTCAAAGCAAGAGTAATTACTCTCTGAATGGTCACTTCATTCCCCTAGAATATGTAGGCCAGGAGCTACTGAGGCAGCCATATGCCACCACTGCCACACCTCAGCTGCTTCTTGTCCTGAGGCAGGAGCTAGACCATGTTCTTCCATCTACCCCTTTTCCAACAGAGTTCCACAATGACCTTTTATTTTCTATTTGCCATTTATGGGTTGAGAAGTCTGAAAACTGCCACCACTGCTGGTGCCTCACTCTCCTGAAGGCTGCTCTGGCTGCTGGTCAGGGCTGCCCTGGGGCCAAAACCACTCATGTAGGGCTGGCCTTGGCTACAAGTTCAGTGTGATAGACCCTTCCTGCCAGCCTGTAGCTCTGCCTTCAGCAGTAGATTTTTTTCTCTCTGTCACTTTGTGGATTTTGTAGCTCTAAAATTTGTTTAGAGTCATTTTTTACATGTATTGGCAGAGGTGGAAGCGAGAGCCACAGGGAAGTCCTGTTTCTATTCTGCCGTCTTGGCTCCACCCCCTGCTATGATAATTTTTATATGTAGTATCATATCAACCAAATTACCATGAGAATACTTTATGGAATTTGATAAAATAATCATGAAATGCATTTGGGAAAAAAAAAACCTGGAGTATCAAGTGAAATCCTGGGCGGGGGGAACAAGGATATAGGCAGAATAGAACTTTCTGACTTTAAACTCTATCACAAAGCAGCAGTTATCAAAACCACTTGCTGTTCATTAAAACAATGGAGGGTTTGATAAATAGAACAGATAATACAAGGGAGAAAAAAGAAATGATAGAACCCAATAATCTAGCTTTTGATAGAGTGGAAAGCATAAATTACCCTGGAAGAACAAAACAAAACAAAACAAAAAAACATATTTGATAAAAACTGCTGGAAAACCTGCAAAACAGTGTGGAAGAAATTAGGCTTACGATAACATTTTACAATATACTGTGTGATACATTTTAAATGGATATATGATCTTAATATTAAAGATTTTATTATAAAAATTATTGAAAGAGAAACAGATCATATACCTTGCAGAGTCGTGGATATGAGAGGTGTTCTTAAAGAAAGTAAAAGAGGCAATTACAAAAGATATAATAGATAAGCTTCACTATATGAAATTAAAAAGCTTCTGCATAAACTAAATTAGCATGCCTAAAATGTTAAGGGAAATGTTAAAATGGAAAACAAAAACAAAATCTGTGTGTCAATTTCCTTTGATTTGGTTTTGATATCCAATAAGAATACATGTGTATGTATACGCACATATTCATACATACATAATACATAGCACATATGTGTGTATTTTCTCCCACTCTCTCCCTAGATATTAGGAAGCAAATATTGTCTACAAATCGTTATCAAAAAGAATTTTGAATTATTCAAAACCTCATGAAAGTATCTTCCAAATCACTGATGAAAGAAATAAAAATTAAAAAAAAAATCAACCCTGAAATTTTACCTCATGCCATAAAAATTGGCACAATGACCAAAAATGATAGTACTCAATGTTAGAGGGTTTCAGGGATGATAGACACAGAATATATTGCTGGTTGACCTTTGAAATGTTACAATCATTTTGATAAGCAATTTAAAATTATGCAAATTAAGTGACTAAAATGTCTTTGAATTATAACTTTCATTACTGAATTTATATCCCAAGGATTCCATCTATAAGGAAAAAAAGTACACTTATATACCAAAACATTTATAGCAGCATTTTTTGTGAAGAATCTGAATTAGAAGAATTAGAAAAACAGCAGATATTGATCAATTGTTGAATATCTAAATAAATTGTGGTACATGAATTCAATGGAATATTGCTGTGTTTTAGAGAGTGTGTGTGTATGTGTGTGGGGCTGTGTGTGCATGTTCATGGAAATATTTTTATGAACTAATTCTGGGTAAATTAATCAGAACCAAGAAAACATTATTTGCAGTAACTACATCAGTGTAAAAGAAAGAACCATTAAACAATAAAAGAATATCAAAAAAGCATATAATAAAGTTGCAAAGATGAAGCAGGACTCAAATGAAAAGTTGTTAAAGGACTTCCCTAACTTACTGCCTCATGGAAATGGGAAGACCACAGGCATAACACAACGCACTTTGATTTTTTTCGTTTTTATTATTTTGAATGTGTTGAGCAGTTATATTGATTTTTTTTCTTCTGTAAAGAAAGTACTGATCTTACTACCTTGGAAGAACTGAAAATTTACAGATTCATAGAAATATCTCTGAAAACAGCTGTACAAACCGCCTGAAACTTGGAACAGTGTACTTTCCACTTAACAAAGATCTCAAAAGTCAAGTAATTTGAAGAAAAAAATGAGCAAATAGTGAAAAAATCAAGGCTATAGAATCTTACTTTGGTGACAAAGAAGACCAAAAGACACAAGTAGAAGAAGAAAACAAAGTCAAAGCGGGGGGGGGAGGGGTAGTAGATTGGGGCTAGAAATCAGAATCAGAATCAAAAAATCAGGCATTTTTGAGCAGGGATGGGTCAAAGGAGAGCATAGAATAAATGAAGGGTGGGATATGATGGAAGAAAATATAGTCTTTTACAACATGACTGTTGTGGAGGTGTTTTGCATGACTACGCATGTATAATCTATATTGAATTGCTTGCGTTCTCAATGAAAGTGGGTGAGGAGGGAGGAAAAAAGAGAATGTGGGAGTCAAAGTTTTAAAAATGGATGTTAAAAATTTTTTTTACCTGCAACTGAGAAATAAAATATACAGGCAATGGGGTATAGAAATCTATCTTGCCCTATAACAAAATAGAAGGAAGGGATAAGAAAAGGGGGGGTGATGGAAGGGAGGGTAGATTGGGGGAAGGGGTATTCTGAATGCATGTACTCTTGGGGTGGGGGAGGAGAGAGATGGGGAGAAAATCTGGAATTCAAAATCTTGTGGAAGTGAATGTTGAAAACTAAAAATAAATTCATTAATAAAAAGGGAAAATAGAAATAACAATAGTCATGTAGTCATACAGACTATGATGTTAGATATAATGATAAATTTTAGATTAACATTGCTTTCTTTTGTCATGTGTCTATGAAATGAAATACTGGGGACATTTAACTTAAAAAAATTATATATTTTGTTATAAAATTTAGGAATTTAGCCTCCCTTATTTATAGTAGATACTTTCAATACTTTTAAAAAATTATTCTCCAAAATTACTGCAGTATATCAGGAAAAGACCTCAGAGATCATTATTCTAATCCCTTCACATTGCTGATGAGAAAATTGATGCTCAGATAGGTTGGAAAATTTGCCTAATGTCTGACAGAGTGGCTGAGCCAGGATTCTAACCCAGGCCCTCTCACTAAAGATCAAATTGAAATTTGTGCACAATATTCCTTTATAGTTCTATAATCCTGCACTCATCTTTTGCTATAAGTGACAACATTATGAATTCCTGGTGGGCCTTTTCTTGCAAAAAATTTTTTTAAATCTCCTTATTCTCTCCCAACATGTGTAAGCACTTGGACTGGTACCATATCATTGCTTTTAAGGTAGTACAACCCTAACTAAAGTTTCTAGAATAGAAGAGAAATATAAAGTAATCTAATTTTAAACAGTATTTATAAATCACATACACCATGATAAACCACCAAATTGACTCACCATTTAGAGACAAGTCCTGTGAGTTATTAACAACATGCACCTTGTTCTTGAGCATAGGGTTGGTATGGGAGTTTGGGGAAAGGGCATGTGCTGCTGCAAGAAAGTCAAACTTCAGAGAATGACTTTTATTTGTCTCTTTACAGGACTACACTAATTGCCATAATATGGGTTAAGGTGAACTATATTCTTAACTAACTCCAGCCAAATCTTTTTTTTTTCTTTCCAGAAGAGTTAAATTCATTTGAAAATCTGTATTCAGGTTTTCTTTTTTAATCATTTAATGCAAAATCACTTGGGTATTATGTAAATGTATGCATAGATTTTCATTCAATTCCATTTTTATAGAAGGAATCCTTCAGAAAATTAATACAACTGTAGGGTACCCCAACCTGACTATTCACATTCACTTGAATGACTTCTTCTTTTAAATATTACCTTAGTGTCTGAGATAACTAAGAAGGAGAGTACTGATGTGTGAATTGCTTTATTTGAAACTTTACCAGGGAAAACAACCAAACAATTCCTTAAAGCCGATGTTAGAAGTTTTCTGCAGAACAGGATGGAGAGAAAATAATTAGAATAGAATATTGTCTCTTTACTATTGTTCCTTAACTTTTTCTAGTCACTGAGAATAGGGAACATTCTAAATGCAAATGTTTTATACTTCAGAAGACCTCTAGTCAAAATCACGTTTTAAGAGAGGAGGACTGTGACTCAGGTTAGAAGTCTCATACAAAACATCTAATTAAGTGTTATTTTTACTATCTAACAAAACCTGAAATATTTGGAAGTTTTAACTATTTCTAGTCAACATTCTAAACAGTAAGTTTAAAATTTGGACTGACACAAAACATTTTCCTAAAAAGGAAGTAGAACTTTTTAGAATAATATAGCCATTTTCTTAAATGTGTCCCTGTGTTTAATACATTGAGTTATTGATTTTCTAAACATAACTGCTAGTGCACAAGGTGAGGGTACACAGAGAGAAAAAGGGGAAAATAGGATGGAAGCAAATACATAGCAACAATGATATCTTTGAATGTCAAGGGGATGAACTCACCCATCAAAAGGAAAGTGACAGCAGAATGGATTGAAAACCAGAATCCAACAATATGTTTTTATTTTTTTAAATCAGAAACAACCTAGAAAAAGAAAGACACATAAAATAAAAATAAGGGGCTGAATCAGAATCTGTTATGCTTCAGCTGAATTTAAAAGCAGGGGTAACAATTATGTTCTTAGAAAAAGCAAAAGGAAAAATAGACCTAATTAAAAGAGTTAAGCAGTAAAACTACATTTTGTTAAAAGGCACCATAGATAATGAAATTTTATCAGTATATACATATGCCAAACATATATGTGCCAAATTGCATAGTATGCAAATTCTTAAAAGTTAAATGATTTACTAGGGGAAATAAACAGTAACATTATAATATTGAGGGGACCTCAACTTTCAGAACTAGATTGATCTAACAATGAAATAGACAAGAAATAAGGTAAGGCGATAAATAGAATTTTAGAAAAGTTAGATTTGATAAACCTCTGGAGTAAACTGAATGAAAATAGAAAATTAAACCTTATTCTTAATTGCACATGGCACCTTTACAAAAATTAACTATGTATTAGGGCATAAAAATTTCAGGCCAAATGCAGAACATGAAAAATATTACATTCATCTTTTTCAGACATGATACCAATTAAATAAAGGGTTGTAGAAACATAGATTATAACTTAATTGGGAACTAACTAGCCTAATTCTTAAAGTGTGAGGGGGTCAAAGAAAAAGTTATAGAAACAATAAGTAATTTACTGAAGATAATGACAGTAAATGGTAAAATATACTTAAATTTACAGGATACTGCCAAGACAGTACTTACAGGAAAGTCTATGTTTAAACACTTTGTTTTTGGGGATTAGTCATGTCACCGTCTCTGTTACTCCATTTTGGGCTTTCTAGGCAAAGATACTGGAATGGTTGGCCTTTCTTTTCTTCAGCTTATTTTACAGATGAAGAACTGAAGGAAATAGGGTTAAAGGATTTCTCCAGGGTCAAACAGCTAGTAAAAGTCTGAGGTCAGATTTAAATTCAGGAAGATGACTGTCTCTAGGCCTGTGACTTTATCCACTCTACTACGTAGTTGCCCAAAATCTTGCATCAATAAAAGAAAGAGCAAATTGATGATTTGGGAATCTAACTGGGGAGAGTGGGGTGTGGGGAGGTGGTGTTGAGAACAAACTAGAAAAAGAACACAATAAATATTCCCAATTAAACAATCGATCCCAAACTCTGAAAATCAAGAGTGATTAATAAAATTGAAGGTAGGAAAACAATTGGCTAGTATACAAAACTAGGAGCTTTAGAAACAACAACAACAGCACAATAAAACAAATAAGCCATTGCTTAACTTCGTTAAAAAAAGGAGAAGAAAATCAAACTATCAGTATCAAAAATGAAAACGGTGAATTCACCTCTAATGAAAATAAAATTAAAGCAGTTATTAGGAGCTATTTTGCCCAATTATATGGCAGCAAATCTGACAATCTAATTGAATGTAGCAATAAGACTTACTGTAAGTTATTAATTTCCATACTTGTGGACCAATAAGAGTGGGGAATAAACATGGATTCATTTCAAAAACTGATATACTTATATGTGTATATATATATATATATATGTAAACACACACATATACATATAAATATAAATACCTTAAAATTTCATTTTTTCTATATTAAAATGAAATATCCTCAGAAAATTTATTTTAAAAATAACATTTTAGGGGGATGTGTTTATGGAAAAATTTCACTAAATTCAGTACAGTTTAATTACTTTTATGACTGAATATAATATACAATTATTAAAAGTTTAATCAAGATTTGACCACATCATAAAATATGATATTAAGGTCCATGATACTATTTCCCCCTTTTTTTTTTTGCTTGATAATAATCTTTTATAAAAATTGTGATTATAAAATCAATCCTTTGAAGGCAAGTATATTATAGAAGAGAAATAATTGGTTCTGAAAATCATTCCTGCATTTGGTCTCATTTCATGCTCTCGGCTTGTACTGAGGCAGAGATTCTCCAAGAACAGTGAGAGAGGATTAATGCTTATGCCACATTGTAAGCAAATGGGCATTAGTCACTGAAATATAATCCTTATGACTAGTTCATCAAATGACACTGACTGAAATACTCAAAGATATGCATGTGTTATGAAATGAGACTCAGAGTGAATATCTGTTAGCTTACAGAGAGAACAAGTAACAGAGAAGTAGGCCAGAGATAATATTATATATTGCATGTAGGATTTATTGTTAATACTTGATAATGATTTGATAATATAAAGAAATAAATTAATAGAAATGCTTGATAGCTAGTTAAGTATCACAGGGCCCTTAGATTCTGACAACCCCATAATCCAGAATAGTTGCACACTCTAGAATAGTCTGTAAGATTCAGATATTATCTTTATTTTTGTGTGTTTGTGTGCCTTAGTACTTTTATAACTTCTTGCTTCAGACAAGATTCAGGCCTGTGTTGATAAATATAAGATATCAAATTAATCTTTTGTGAAAAAAAATGATAAATGAAGGAACACAAATGGTTACTAATATCTTTCATTGAGGCAGTGAATCATTTGTCTGTATTTTTCTGGGCAAGAATGGAAGATCACCAAGGGATAGCATCCATAATGGAGGAAAATTTCAAGAGCAGCTTGCACTAGCCATGCTGTATAGGAAAACAAAAAAGATGGAAATTTCTAGTACTACAAATTATAGAATTTAATTCTAAGAATTTGCAGGGCAGAATGGTATTCATTTCCATTTTCTTCTAAATTGCATTAGTATTAGGAGATAATTGATCAATGAGAATAGGTTCCCTTTATACAGAATATACAACGTAGGAACTGTGAGGCATTATGGATTAGCCTTTAAAGGGATATTGACTTTACTTTATAGAACAATTTGATAACACCCTCCATATCACTCCTCACAAGATACCTCTTCTCTCAGTTATTTCACTTTAGTTTCCTGGTTTTAGTGAATTAATTAATTTTTTGCTTTATTTTGGAGGGGGCAATGCAGGGCAATTGAGGTTAAGAGACATGCCCAAGGTTACACAGCTAATAAGTGTCAAATGTCAGAGGTGGGATTTGAACTCAGGTCCTCCTGACTCCAGGGCCTTCCTATTCCCTGCACCACCTATCTGCCCCACATTTCCTGGTTTTAAGTTTAGTGTTCCAAGACCATTGCTGCTATATTTCAAAATCAAATGAAACCCTACTGTGCTCATGAAGACTTTCTCCAATAAAGTATTTGTTAGGGAACCTTTCTTAATGTCTATTACACTGATACTTACATATCTCATTTTCTCCTGTAATCTTATATTGTCTTTTTATCATTTAATACATTTTGTATGTCTCATATTTCTGACGAAATTCTAGGTGAGGATTATGTCTTTTTTTCTTTCCTTTTATATCTCAGAGCAACTAAGATAGTGGTAAGCACAGAGAAGCCTTTCACTGAATAAGGGTTTCATTTAATCATGGATAAGAAAGAATTAGTTTTATTTGTAAACTTTAAAAACGACATCTATCAGCAAACATATACCTATGATTGTATTTTAAAGCTCATACTGGAGGTCTCTTGTATTGGATACTTTCTTTACAATCCAGACATTTTCTCCTTTTCTTTGAATGTACTAATTGAGCTTTCTTTTTCTTTAAAAATTAATCTGGGGGAGCTAGGTGGCACAGTGAATAGAGCACCAGCCCTGGAGTCAGGAGAACTTGAGTTCAAATCTGGGCTCAGACACTTGACACACTTACTAGCCATGTGACTTTGGGCAAGTCATTTAACCCCAATTGCTTTCCAAAAAGCAAAAATAAAATATAATAAAATAAATAAAAATTAATCCAATTTTAGCATGCTCTGAAAATAAAACATACAAAAATTGCAAGAGAGCAAAAATGAGACAATATTCCTCTCCTTTCCTTTCTTTTCCTTGTCTTCCCTTGAGCTTTGTCCTACCTTTCTTTTCTTCATCTTCAATTTTCTCTCATTCCACCCTGCATATTCAAAGGGAAACAACAAGAATTTGCGTCAGCCTGTAATAAAGTAGATTGCTACATTAGGAACAAAATCTCCGTTGCTTTACCTCTCTCTCAAGAATTTGGTAACATGTTTCATCATCAGTATACTCGAACTGCAATTGGTCTTGATGCTGATGAGAGTTCTCAAGACTTTGCAGTTTTCATTTATAATGTTTCATTATATATCTTTTTGTTCTCCTGGTTTTGCCCAGTTCATTCATGTATCAATTCATACATGTCTCCGCAGGTTTTTCTGAAACTATTTATTTTATTATTTCTTTAAGTGCAATGCTACCAATAACATTTGTATACTATCATTTGTTTAGCCGTTAAACAATAGTTGGGTGCCTTTTTATGAACAGGCTATTTTCAAAGGAAGAAATCCATGGTATCACAAACCATGGAGAGCTGTCTCTTTTGTTTAACTTTCTCTATTACTGATGAAATTCTTAAGATTCTGAGAGATCACTGGTTTCTTCAATTCCTATTAGCATATAAATAATTTCTCCTCAGACAACTCTTTCTAATCCAGCAAATGTGTTGATTCTCTTTCATCTTCCAACAATTCCTCTGAATGGAATTTTCTACAAAAAATATTCTTTTTGAAAAAGACATAAGGGGGTTGGC
The DNA here is from genome assembly GCA_028627135.1 of Pseudochirops cupreus. NCBI lineage: Eukaryota > Metazoa > Chordata > Mammalia > Diprotodontia > Pseudocheiridae > Pseudochirops > Pseudochirops cupreus. The sequence goes on from CM053580.1 coordinate 106,916,619, forward strand.
AAGATGGCAGAGTAAAAATAGGCCCGCGTCTCTCTGGCTCCCACCACTTCCAATACATGTAAAAAAATTACTGTAAACAAAGTTTAGAGCTACAGAACCCACAAAGTGACACAGAGAAACAAATCTCCCACAAAAGGCAGCCCAGCAGGCCAACGGGAAGCATCTATCATACTGGCTGGGAGCCGAACTCAGGCCCACTTGAGCTGATAAGTTCTGGTCCCAGGGCAGCCATGTGGCTGCTTCCAGAGCTCCTGGTCTGCAGATTGTAGGGGGGCAAGCAACCATCAAGAGGGTTATTTCTCTTGCTTTAACCTGCTTGGATCTGGATCACAGTCTTGGGTGGTGGTCCTGGAGTGTTTGCCAGTGTGCCAGAGATTATGGGGGCTGCAGAGAGGGAAACCTCCTAATAGCTCCAGCAGCTGCAAAACAATGCATCAATTTGGGCCATAGCTCTCTGCAATCTGGAAGCACATTTCTACCATGGAAAAGAGCTCAAAAGTAAAGTAATTGGCTGACAATATGAGTAAGCAGAGGAAGCACAAACAGACATAGAATCCTTTTTTGGGGACAAAACGAATTGAAGCATGGAATGGGAACAAGACAACAAAGTCAGAACTCCTGCCTCAAAAGCCTCCAAGAAAAATACGAACTAATTATAGACCACACAGGAGCTCAAGAAGGATTTTGAAAATCAAGTAAGAGAAGTGGAGGAAAAAATAGGAAGACAAATGAGAATGATGCAAGAAAATCATGAAAGGAGTGTCAACAGCCTGCTAAAGGAGACCCAAAAAATACTGAAGAAAATAACACCTTAAAAATAGACTACCCCAGGTGCTTGCTGTTGCTGCCTGCCACTGCCACCACCTGGGTGAAGCATCATGGAGGGAGCTTCACCCAAGCGCTGCTGCTTCACCCAGGAACAGCTGGAAAGGATCAGTCTGGAGATTCTGTCATTGATCCAGACAAAGAATTCTATTGTTGGCAGCAAGCTGCCAATCTCCTGCAGGCCAGCATCTCAATGTCTCCCAACTGACAATTAACACTGCCATTGTGTGAGGGGTAGTAGAAAGATGGGGAGAAAAATTTGTAACTCATAATCTTGTGGAAATGAAGGATGAAAACTAAAAATAAATAAGTAAATTGAAAAAATTTTTTAAAAGGCATTAAATAAATAAACAAAAGAAAATCACTTCAATTCCCCCCCACATCTAAAAATCTGTACATTCTCCCATAAAATAATAAAAATAAAAGACATAAGTACTTACACCTTAGACATTAAAATGAAATTTTTATTTCTACATATTGCAGACTTTGAATGAAAAGTTTGGTTTGGTTTTAAGAGAAGTTGAACTTGGAGAAAAAAGAAAAATAAAATAAAAGGAAGATATTTGCTTAAATATTTATAAAATATATGGAGAAAGAATCATGAAACAGTGGTCTCCACGGAACAGTTGTGCCCTTGGATAACAAAAGTAGTTCTTTAAATAAGTTATATCTCTCTTAAATATTAGTAAATATTCTTTTGATTAAAAACATCTACTAAAAACTTTCATCAGATGAATCTGTTTGATACAACTTTTGTTTTTCCATGAGAAAAAAGTCACTCTTTCTTCATTAATGTTTTAGTAAGCAAGTACTATCTCCCTCATCTCCTGGCTACTCTTCAATAGAATATTTCAGAGTTTCTCACAGGATTGTGTGGGAAGGGGTGGAATTGTTCTTGTTTTAGCAGATGTTTGCAGTTTTCTTTCACAAGGACATGGGTAATTATGCCAATATATTTAGAAATTCACATCCTCTTGTCCCCTGCCATTGCCGAAGACTGTGGCCAGGTTCTTCATGTTTATAGGAAAAGACAGGTGGTATGAGGTGAAGCAGAGTGACCTTATTACATGCATTGGTAATATGAAAATGCAGGTGTTCTTTCACCAGTAGAAGCAGATGTGGGCTTATAAAATGATAGCACATAAACTTATAACGCTGAGAAATTATGTTACAAATATTATTGTCCATCTACATGGAGATGACTTGAATTCCTAAGGATTCTGTACATGGAGCTTCGGTGAGAATCCTTGTCAGTGAATACTTGAAGGAGAGACAATTAAATGTGTGTCAGCATGCCAACAAAAGGTATGATTACACTTAAATTAGAAAAAAAAATGATTCTTTTAGTGACAAAAGTTCACCAAGTGATCCAGCATACTGATTATGGAAATGAGGAATAAACCTTATCAGTATTAAGTATCAGGGATCCCCAATGTACCTAAAATCTAATTAGTGAAATGCTCACACACATTTTGAAAATGCACAAGACCTGTTGTTCTTGATTGGGAAATCCAAGGAAATTATTTTGAGTCATTTTTACTACCCAGGTTTGAAAAAAAAGACGTGACATAGAGGCCTGTATATGCTTGAAATAGGGCCAAGCCAGGACCATTTCAATGCATGTAAAGGCTATTTAATAGGGCAAAAAAAAAGTTTCTAATCTAACACAGAGACATGACTTTTTGTGAAGTGCAGAAATAGGTGCCAACTAGCAGTTTTGAGCCATAAATCCTAAGCAGAATAAAAGGGGCTCTCATCCTGGAGCAAAATTCCAGCATGAGAAGTAGTCGTAGAGACTGGACTGTGTACTAAACAAGAAGAAAGTTAAGAAAGAAACAGCAGCTGTGTGGTGTGGACCCCAGGAACAGAACTCAGGTCTCAGCTCTAGTCTCTAGCCAAGTCTGAAGGCCTTAGTGGAATATCCAAGGCAGGAAGCCCAGAATAAATGGAGGCACTTGAATTTTAACTCTTTTCTGAAATGAGAAAAAGAGGGAACAATAAATGCACACAGAGTTGGGTACAGAAATACATTTTACTCGACAAGGAAAAATGGGAAAGAAACGGAGAGATTAGTCATAAATAAAACAACTTCTAAGATTGCACAAAAATTACTATAGCAGCTCCATTTTAGGGTGGCAAAAGTAGATACCAAGGGCGTGAAGGGGGTGGCCATCAGTTTAAGAATGGTCAAATAGCTTATGCTGTATGGATATGATAAAATTCTATGTGTTTTGCTTAACTCTATGTGTGTGTGTGTGTATATATATATATATATATATATATATATATATATATATATATTTTTTTTTTTTTTGTTACAGCAATTTTGTTTTTCTTTCTTAATGGGGAGTTGGGAGAGGTGGGAAGAATGAATTTTTCTTATTGATAATTGAAAATTAAAAAAAAATACCCAGTTGCTACTGTTACATTAATCAGTTTAGTAAGAAAAAATGATACACTAATATCCACATAATAAATCAGAGTTGTGTACTTATCCTTTTTTTTTAATTAAGCACAGTGCTGTATTGTGTAAAAGTTATTTCCTCTCCCCCCCAGCTCCATTACTTTACCAGACTAAGCTCCATGAGGTCAGTGAAAATATGTATCTTATTTAAATAAGGGAATTCCCATAGTACCTAGTCCAGGGGTTTATGCCAAGAAGGTTTTTAATACATTTTTTGTTGAATTTAATTTACCAAAATAATGTTTTCCTATATCCATATTTATAAAGCTCTTCTAGCTTTAAAACTTGTTTTCTCCTCATTTAAAGAAGGAGAAAACATGTTTTGACCTAGAAGAGTTTATAGACATCACCCAAAACAACCCCCTCATGGACAGATGAGCTAACAAATTTCAAGTTATATAAATTATTTACGCCAACATATAGGAAGTAAATACCAGAACTGCAATTCTTATGGAATTCTCCAAATTCAAAATCCTAAGCACTTAGCTTTCTCTTACATTGTCTCTATAAGAAAAGGTGAATACAATCAGGATTCATTATCCTTGACAGAAGCAAATTGCAGTTTGATTTAAAAATCATAGTTAACATATGATGGATACTTACCCAGACAGTAGTCACTAGTTGGTTTTTATCTTTATTGAGAATAAACTAAATGTATATAAGATTTATGTCAGGTAAAAATTTCAAGGATTATTCATGTAATATAAGGTTAAATTAATGTGAACTGCTGTGGGATAAGGGAATGGGAGTGTGGTACAATAGAAAAATACTGAACTTGGAATCAGAGAACCTGAGGTTGAATCCCAGATTTGGGATTTGGATATCTCTTTCCATCATGACTCTTTTGGAGTTGTGTTATAACCTTGCATTGCTGAGAAATTAGTCTTCACAGATATGATATGTCTGTAATTGTGTACAGTGTTCTACTGGTTCTGCTCTCCTCACTCAAGATTAGTTTATATAAGTCTCTCCAGGTTATTATGGTTTGCTCTTAATTTCTTATAGCGCAATAATATTCCGTTACATTCATATACCACAACTTCACTTAACAATTTTTTATTGATTATTTGAAGTCTAAATTGAGATGTAATAGGTTCAGTTTTAGGGAAGAATCGTTAGTAAAGAGAAAAATGGAAAAAATGATAATACTTTATATCTGTAGCTTTATGAACATATGCATATATAACACATGTATACACATGTATATAAATATATAACATATAAATTAGTATGTGGGTTATATAGACATATATGTCTGAATCTATCCATATGTCTGTAGTCATAAATGCAATCTGTATACAAACACATATAATATTGATGAATACGTTTATTCAGTACATATGGTTTTAGGTGTCTTGACAAAAAGTTCTTCCTTTTTATTTTTTAGGAGGGGGGTAGGCCAGGAAATTGTGGTAAAGGGACTTGCCCAAGGTCACACATTAAGTGTGATAAAGTGTTTGAGGCTGGATTTGAACTCAGGTCCTCCTGATGCCACCTAGCTTCCCCTAAAAGATTTTTACTTTTTTCTTGGACATTAGGTCACTTATATAAAACTTACATTCAGGCCTGATATTTCATTTACTTTAAGTTCATAACAATCGTGAAAAAAATAATCCAAATTTATATATTTAAATTGGAACTATTTTCTCCAGTCATCTATACCTACAAATGAAAACTACTTTATCTCGTAATTGGGAATAGCCATTACTGAAGAGGATATACCATTATTTAATGATTAATCATCAGATTCTTTGGGTTAATGTTTGGAAATTGTGCTGTTAGCTCAAGGTACAATTAAGGCCAAAGATAAACTCTACTGTGATAATGCTAGAAGCATATTTGTCCATCTCAGCAATCAAGTGTAGGCTAAAATTGGACAGATAGAATATATGAAAGCATTAATGTTTTTTATTGTGCTGAATCTTCTTAAAATAGAATGATAATTCTAAAGTAAATCCTTTTATCTTCTGTGTTAGAAATGCCAAAAATTATTAATCTCTTAAATGTTTAATTGTATTTGGATAATTAAACACAATTTGAAAAGAAATCTTTTAGAGCATGGGGGAAATGTGGAAATTAAATTAGAGATTTGCCATGTGATTCTATAAGGAAGACATTTTCGAGATCTGTATGAAACTGTAAAGTTGGAGGAGTGTTTTAAACTAAGGTTCCTTTTTCTAGTTAGATGCATACTGTATTCAAGACACTTATTTGAACCTTAGGTTTCTTTGCATGACGATGCTCTATAAAGGACAAAAAAAAAACCAACTGGCATTTTCCACCAACAGCAGAATCATGCCCCTATCAGGACTGAATTTCATAGTTTTCCCCTACTCATTATGTCCCTACTGGATGTGATGAGATCCAGTATTTTTGGATTTTATTCTTTTGGACTCCCATGACACTTTGCTTGATTATATTTTTCTTCTTTTATGAGAAATAGACATTTCTTTATCTATATTATGGTAAATAGATGTCATAATTTTCCTTGGTTACGCCCTTCAAGCCAACATGATTCATGAATTAGTTTTATCTTTACTGACCTTTCAATAAAGTTTCCCTTCTTTAACTCAAAAGAAAAGAAAGTAAGAAAGAAAGAAAAAAATTGGAGAAAGGGAAGATATGTTATGGAATTTATCATACTGTGACCTCTAAAAAAATAATGATTCACTAATTCCTTTTCATATCCGATTGGAAGACAGCTATGAAGAGTATCATTGGCCACAGTGTAGACCATGATGAATGAGGTCAATGGAAATATTCAATCAAAAGTAGGTGCCCAAAGATCAGACAAAAGTGTCCATAGCATGAAATCACTTAAAAGTCTTCTTAGCACTTTCTTATTAAAAAAAAAAAAAGAGTGAGGGGTGGAGCCAAGATGGTGGAGTAAAAGCAGGGACTTGCTTGAGTTTTTACCTAAACTCCTCTAAATACTTGTAAAAAATTACTCTAAATAAATTCTAGAGCAGCAGAGCCCACAAAATGAAAGAGGGAAACAAATGCACATCCGAAGACAACTTGGAAGGCCAACAAGAAAGGTCTGTTGGACCAGTCTGAAAGAAGAACACAGTCCAGCATGGGTCATGCCAGCACAGATGTCATGGAACCAGGCCTCAGGGGACTGAAACACTGGTAATGGTGGCAGTTTCCAGATTTCTCAACCCACAAAAACCAAAGACAATTTAGAATGTCAGTAGGAAAGGTTTTTCCAACCTGGGTGACAGAGGATCAAGGTCTGGCCTCATTTTCAGGGTAGCAGCAGAGGCAACAGCAACAGTGGCAGCTTCCAGAGCTTCAGCTCACAGACAGTGGTGGAATCTAGTGGATGATCAGAGGGGGATTGCAGGAATGTCTTTGTTGACACTGATAAGGATTCTCTTGCTTTGCCCATGCTTCAGTCTGAGTCACAGTGCTTAGGTGGTGGTCCTGACATGAGGAGGTATGCTAACATGGTGGAGCTTGTGGTGGCAGGGAAGAAGGAATCCTCCTGACAGATGGAAGGCAGAAATGAATGCCTGTGGGCACAGAACAAAGCACAGGCCAAGAGAGGAGTAGAGACTTCTCTAATGATCCTACAACCTTGGGAGAACTGAAAATTTACAGGTCCCTATAAATATCTCTGAAGCTTCAAAAAACTCCTGAAGGTTGGAATAATTGGCTGGGGAAAATAGCAGACAGAGGAAAAAATAAATCTGACTAGAATCTTACTCTGGTGACAAGGAATATCAAAACATACAACCAGAAGAAGATAAGAAAGTTAAAGCTCCTACATTCTAAGCCTCCAAGAAAAAATATGAATTCATTACAGGCCATGGAAAAGCTCACAAAGGATTTTGAAAATCAAGTGAGGGAAATAGATACAAAAAAAAAAGACTGAGAAGAGGAAGAAGAGTGACAAAAGAAAATCATGAATAATTAGTGAACAGCTTTCTAAATGAAACCTCAAAAATATTGAAGAAAATAACACCTTAAAAATAGACTAACCCAAAAGAGAACTGAAAATGCAAGGAGGAGAATGCTTTAAAAAGCAGAATTGGCCAAATGGAAAAGGAGATCCAAAAGCTCCCTGAAGAAAATACTTCCTTTTAAACTTAGAATGGAGCAAATAGAAACTACCAACTTTATGAGAAATCAAGAAATTATAAAACACAAGCAAAAGAATGAAAAAAAAAGACTGTGAAATATGTCATTGGAAAAACAACTGACCTGAAAAATAGATACAGAAGAGATTGTTTAAAAATTACTGGACTACCTGAAAGCCCTGAATGTGGACATAATCTTTCAAGGAATTATCAAGGAAAACTGTCCTGATATTCTAGAACCAGAGGGGAAAATACATATTGAAAGAATTTACCAATCACCTGAAAGAGATCCTAAAAGGAAAACCAGGAATATTGTAGCCAAATTCTAGATTTCCAAAGTCAAGGAGAAAATATTATAAACAGCTAGAAAGAAAGAATTTTAGTATTGTGGAAACACAATCAGGATTACACAAAATCTAGCAGCTTCTACAGTTAGAGATCAGACGACTTGCAATATGATATTACAGAGGTCAAAGGAGCAAGGATTAAAAGTGAGACTCACCTACTCCGGAAAACTGAGTATAATGCTTCAGTGGGGAAAATGGACTTTGATGAAATAGAGGACTTTCAAGCACTCTTGATAAAAAAAACAAAACTGAACAGAAAATTTGACTTTCAAATACAAGAATTAACATAAACATGAAAAGACAAACAGGAAAGAAAAATCATAAGGGATTTATTAAAGTCAAAATGTTTACATTCCTATGTGGAAAGATGATTTTGTAACTCATGGGACCTTTCTCAGTATTACCATAATTGGAGGGAATATACATATACATGTATGTGTACATGTACATATACATGTGCATATACATTTATGGCACATACTGCCATATATACACACATACACATATTCACACACATATGTAGTATATTGTATACACATATTGGTATATAGATACATACACATATATCCATACATGCATACATGCATATTTATAGATAGATACGCAAAGGCATGCATATATATAGAGAGAGATTCGGGAATACATACATATACACACACACATATATATATATACATGTGTATATATGTACATTCAGATATTTGTGTATATATATATATATGCATGTATGTATGCACATGTACTGTAATGCCATGCATGAGCATATTTCTAGAAGAATGCTACTGTGAAGAGCTTTTAAGGTTCTGATTACACAGTATAGTGAACACTTTATTTATTCCATAACATATCAAAGCAAAACATTCACAGTAAATCAAAGTACAGCTCTCACAATATTACAACTTATCACAGAAAATCAAAATATAGCATTCACAACAACTTATCACAGAAAATGGCCACATAGTTTTCACTACAGTGGTCACGGAGTTTTGAACAAAGAACAATCATTTAGTAACTCAAGCATTCATAAAATCCTTAATTCAATCACAAAGTACAAGAGTCAACGTTTTTCACTCATGGGGCATACTAAGTCACAAATCAATTACTTATTCAGTCATCAGTCACTAAGTACAATCATTTAGTCAATCAGTCATCCTTCATTATTCACTATTCAATTATCAGAAAATACACAGACCCTCCATTCCTAGGTCAATAGTAAATTATAATCTTCTTAGTCAGTACACAGTATCCAAGTAAAGTCTTTTTTCAGCTTAACTTGGGGTGGTTTCTTAGATACCTGGGATCCCCTTCCGTGGTCCCAGATTCTACCTGGAGTCACCAAACTGTCACCTGGGTTCAAAGGCAAACAGCTCCCAGGTCCTTGTCCAGTTCTTCATGCCATCTCTGTTCCACGCTGAAGCTCACAGGGTCCAGTCCATCTCAAATCCTTAACAGTCTCTGCTCCTGGGAAGTCAAGACCCAACAAAGCCACAAATAGACTAAGTCTCAGCATCGTAGTCATGCTTCATCAGTCCCTTGGCAGCTCTGGCTGGCCCTCAGACCCAGAAGAAGTCTCAGCTGGCTCACACCATCCAGGTTTCAAAATCAAAACCATCCTTTTCAGCATCCTCAGCTCCTCTTCAGCTTCCTCCTGACAGCTGCTTCTGCCTCCATGGTGCTCCAAGAAATTCTGACACAGTTCTTCATTCTCATTTCTCTTCTCAATTCTTAGTCCAGCAGTAGCAGCCCAGCCTTCAGATGCTGCTGAGAGAAACTCTCTCTCTTTCTTTCCAGCAGAACAGCTTCTGAAGTCAGGTCTTGCCTCATACATTTACTAGTTCTGTGATTTCGAGCAAGTCACTTCACTTCTCTTTGCTTCACATCCATAGAAATGGTGATAATAATTAAACTTCCCTTTCAGGATTTTTGTGAAATGAGGTAATGATTATAAGGTACTCTAAAAGCTAAATATACGTGTAGTATAGATATAGATACATGTATATATACATGTTTGCATATGCATATATGTGTATGTTAAATACACATTCATGTGTATATATTCCATGTAATACATATGTTATACACAGAGATATGTGTACACATATGCATATTTTAGCTATTCTCTGCAGCATTTGCTCAAAATACTCTCTCTGATGAACCCAATAAATTGACCACCAATCTACTTGCATGTCTTAGTCTGGACAAGAGGTATTTTTCAGCCACTTGGTTTTTCCCATGTGGATTATGGAAGGAACATATTTGATTGACTGTACATTTCATTAGGAGACTCTTTTAAGACTCCAGGGATAAATGCAATCATTACAATATCATCTATAATTATTAACAAATGAAAACACTTGCTTTTAGAGAATTCCTCTTTTTGTACTTTCACCTGAATATCCTCCACAAGAGTGGCAAATTCCTTTGGTGAGCATGTTTTATTTTGTTTTGCTTTTTACTTGTTTGTTTTGCTTCAGTTGATTTTAATTTTTATAGGATTATTAAGTTATCTTCATGCTTATATCTCTCAAGATATCTTATATGATCTTGATATATGTTTAGAAAATACTCCCTTATCAGAGGTGAGAATTTATGACCACAAGAAATGCCCTTTGATATCCAACATATTACAAACACGATGGGATCTTCTGTTTCCTTCATTCAATTTTAATGTTACGTTCTATAGAATTCATTTAGAAAGCTTTTATAATATCTTCATCAAGGTGGCCTTCAGTATGTGTATAGATTATCCCATTATAGATGTAAATATTTTGTAGAATTATGAAATTTTCAGCTTCAGAATATTAGTTTTTTATATCACAAATGGAAAGAACACTGGTGGAATAAAGAATATGCTTTAACCACTGCATAAGTATTTTCCATGCTTGTCATTTGGTCAGTGAAATAAAAACCAGAAGCAGATAATGGGAGATTATGCACCTGCTGCCCATGAGTATGTTCATGTTATGTTTTGTTAGAGAGAATAAACAATGTCTAATATTTTAGAAAGAAAAGTTGTTTATTTTAATATTTCCAGGGATTTAGGATCTCATCTATTTGGATACTTTCTCCATACGTGGAGATCACAACACTGCATCCTGTATAATTCTGAAAATATTCTTGCAGCGAAGCCTATCCCATAGCCCATATCCTTGCCTTAGAATTTTTCATCTCTCATGTCTGAAATACTTTCTCCTTTAATCTTTTTTTTTTCCTAATTTCCTTCAAAATTCAACTCAACTCCATGTTTTGCATAAAGCTTGTGCTGGTTACCTCAAGCTGTTAGCCTATTAAACTCTAAGTTTAACTTTCATTTCATCTTTTTATATGTTGCAGGTAACTCTTGTCTACTCAGGTGAACTTCGTGGGGGCAGGGATATCTTTTGCCCTTTCTTTATATCAGGATTTAGCATGGTCTCTGACATTTGGCAAGTACTTAATGAGTACTTGTTGATTCAATGACTTAATCTTGGAGTCTTTCCCTAGTTATCTTTATATCATATGTATACCAATAAAGCCTAAACACTCTCCACCAGCTATCTCTCACTCCCAGGCACAATCAGCCTGCTCTGTTCTCTAATCACGAATCTCCCTGTTGTTATACTTTCTATCATTTTGTTGTGTATTTTATTGTTTTTAATGTGGAAAAATTATTATTTATAACTTATTGACATTGTTTGAATTCTGCATTATATGACTGGGAAATTATTTTACCCAAAAGCTTCCTGTGGAAGTCAGACTGATCTCAGAAGTGTTACAGAGGAGGCCATAACTTTAAGGAACTCTTAGATCACAACCAGTGCTTGTTCTGGGGGTTCCGAGTTTATTTTGGTCTTATCCAAAACTTGTGTTTTGGGTTTCACTCAAGGCTTGACTTTCGGGTTCCCCAAATTACATGACTTACTTGCTGTTACACATCTGCAACTACTTTTCTCTGAAGATTACATATGGCCTGAGGCCAATCAGGCCAATGTCCTTATGTCCTTAGGTGAACTCAGGGTAGTATAACCCTCACAAAGTCTGGACAGGAAGCCATTCATTCTTATTTTGATTTACCTTTATTAAATAACCAAATAAATTTCCTCATAAAACTTTCAGATTTTCTGGTTAATTTGTGACTAGCATTTCCAGGTTAGGGCCTATACATGTACATCATGTGTTTCTTTCTTCTTCTTTTTTTTCTTTTTTTTTTTTTTGGAGGGCAATTGGGGTTAAGTGACTTGCCCAAAGTCACACAGCTAGTTTTTGTGTCAAGTGTCTGAGGCCGGATTTGAACTCAGGTCCTCCTGACTCCAGGGCCGGTGCTCTATTCACTGTGCCACCTAGCCGCCCCAATCGTGTGTTTCTCCATAGTTTTGGTAAGTCAGTACTTTAGTTTTATGGAAGACATTCATTAAATGAGTGATTGGTGTATAACAGAATAATAATTATTCAAGGTCTTAAAAATACATAATTTCTCATGTTCATTACAAACCACTTTTCACGACCTTTTTACTTTGGAACTCATATGTCCTTCTTCATGGCTTGTCTAAGAAATAGCTAGTGATAGCAATCTTTATAGGTTGTCCACCAAACTAGATGTAATGGTCTGGGGAAAGCAAGACAAAACAAAACAAAACAAAATGTTCTTCATTCACTTATTTTTCTTCCTGCATGGATAGGTGGGCCAGGCTTTCTTGATCAATTATAGATCAGTCATGGATTTAGGCAATTAAGGAATATTTTGACATCAGAAGCAAACTATCCTATGGATACTATCTCCAAATTCTGATTATAATTAAAACATATTCAATGCATTTGCAACAAATATTTTAAAGTTAGATTAAAAGATAGACTTTATATGATGCTTTAAGATTTACAAAGCACCACACACCCATTTGTGTGTATGTGTGTATATATGTGTGCATATGTGTGCATGTATGAATATGTAATTTGGTAACACTTCTTTTTTAGTAAGTAACTAATGAATAATACGGAACTTTGGAGCACCACCCACCAAGTCCCTTTCCTTCATTCTTGCTTTAGCAATAGTGGTTTTTTGGGGGAGTCATAAAGGCAACAAAGAATAACTATAGTAATATGCAGCAATTTTTACTCTTGCACAATCTTCTATGGAAGAGAAGAGAATCTTTGACTTCCTCCAGGGGATTTATTTCATGAAAATGAAATGACTATATTAATTGTGACATCCCCAGCAGCTGGGGAACTAAGGATGTCATTACAGTGAAATTCCATTTTAATTCTGAGTAGTTAAAAGCATCGCCATTAAATAATAAAACAAGAAAATAACAAATTAACCAGGAGCTTTAGGGATAGGTGTTAAGTAAATGCTGAACAGAATCCTCTATGTCCTAACTGGAGTAATCAAATGTAATGGTGTGTAGGAGTGTTCTTTCCTCCTAATTCTCCAGGAAGCTACTCAGAAAAGGTTTTTGTGATTTTAGTCGCATGCTGATCATCACCATTTTGCTAATTTTTATACAGGTCCCTGACATTTTGTCAATTTTGCTGATAGAACTTTTGGAACATCTTTTTGAAAATTAAGCTCTGAAAGTCTAATCTGATAAAAATTTGCATAACTGTTGATTGCAAATCAAGTCTCCATGGAGGTAGAATGGCAAAGTAAGTGGTTCAGAAAAATTCTGGAATCCTTCTCCTTTGCTAGAATACCTAAATGTAGGCAATAGCCAAAGATAATTAGTCATATAAGAACATTTCTAAGAATAAACAATATATTAGTGTCACCTCAGAAAGGGTGTGTTGTGACTTCTCCTGTGATAAGTTCATTTCTATGCAGGTTTGTCTATGGGTGCATTACGAAGAATAAAGGAAGAAACCGAGAACAAGAAGGGTTACTAACTGAGATAACACGTATAATGATTTGCAAATATTAAACATCTATCCATCTAGACATACACATACACACTATATACATACATTCTTTACCTGTCTTTATATATGTCTCTATAGAGATATACATATCTACACATGCATGCGTGTGTACGTATCTGTGTGTATGTGTAAGTGGGTAGGTTACTGTTTTTTGTTTCCATCTACATAGAGTCTACTACTTTCTGGTGTCACCATCTAGATAACCTCCTCAGATGAAAGTATCTCTGACTGCACCTATGCTAGTGGCCTGAGACTTCCAGCTCCTGCTGAGTAGAGTTGTGTACCCTGAGGAAAGGCTGCCAGGAGCTGGACTGGGTATCTGATATTTGCCCCAAATCAACTACTTACATCTATGCCAGAAAAAGACACATTCCAAAAAGACAGTCTCTCAACTGGCATGTGGAGAACTACCAGTGCGAAAAAGCAACTCTCTCTTTGTTTTCAGGCTTCCTATTTCCTGATGAACTTGTCCTTTGTAGGTTGAGGAGTAGCCCCTTTCACTCAATGATGAACATTCTAATAAATCCCAGTGACTTTGGACTCCTGTAGAAAATCATTCAAACCCCACTCTATACATCCTATCACCCATATCCTCATTCCTATCTCCCTCAACCCTCCCACCCCAAAGTTTCATCCTAATTTCACTTACTTCTTCCATTGTACCCTATGCAATGCCTATTCCATAGGCAATAAATTTCATGTCATCTTAGATTTTTTTCCTCTCCTACTCCTTTCACTTAATAGCTCTTACTGAAACCTGACTTTCTCCTGAGGGCACAGCTTTCCTGGCTAACCTTTGCACTTGGTACCACGTGGTACAACTGGACTAATTTTCTTCAGTTCACTGATCAAGGAAAAGGAGTTGGCAGAGCACTTTTTATTCATTGCCATTTCTACTATTCATATCTATCACCCAATCAAAATCCTGATATACCTGGTAAACTCTGGGAACCCCCTAGAAAACTGCCCCTTTTTGCCTCAGTGAGTTCCAAATCTGGCTTACAATTTTTCTTTCTTCCTCAATTTCTGTCCTTATACTAAGGGACTTCATCATATATGTTGAGTACCCTTACAATACCTTAACAGCTAAATTCCTTAACCTAATCACCTACCACCTAAACTTAGCCACAAAGAAGATCATACACTTGATCTAGCCATCATTGACAAATGTATCACCTCTTTGGGCAAGATTTTTAAAATGTCCTTATAGAACCATAATCAAATGGCTTTTTACTTCTCTCTCTACCTTCCCTTATGTAACTCTACTTTTCATTCAAAATGTAAACACCAGTCACTTTACCCTTTAGTTATCTCCCAGGTCATCTCTGCTGCACTAGCTGTTGCTTCATCTTCTTTCCATCTAGTCTCCTTGGTGAATGAATTAAACTACACTGTCCTGTTCTCTTGAATTCCAATTTCTGGGTTTATTACAAATCCTTGCATTGATATCTGTCTATCTCTATATTTAATGGAAATGCAATATAACTATATAAAAGTAATATATTTTATCCTTTGATCTCCAGCTTGTATTTAACCTGACCCCCAGTGTTGGAGTTTAGATTTAAAAATGTAGAACATTCAGCTAATTGTTTATTACTTCAAAAGAATACTTTTTCTACTAGTAATGCAGTAATGAACCAAAGGAGGCAAGACAATTTAAGGAGAGCAAATTCACTTTAAATAAAACAAGTGTTCTTTCTGAAGAGCAACTAAAGATTGAACTGCACATGTTAAAAGGTCCTTAAGGCAAAGACATATGACAATGATATAAGACTAGTCTTTTTATAAAGCAAATAAAAGAACAAAGGAATTCTTCAACTCTCTTTCAACTTGCAGGAAGTGGTACTGTGAAAGACTCACCTGTTATATTTGAATATACATATAAACAAATTGTTTCCATAGGGTGTTATAATAAATGGGTAAAAAAATCTAATTTAGCAGCTCAGGAAGTAATAAGTTGTATTAGTTGGTAATTAGCATAATTACTTTAAAATATTTTATTGTAACTTGATAGTTCACAATAAATAAGTATCATAAAATCAATAAAATAATCATCAATAAAAAAAAAAGCCAAACCCACTAAAAGTCCCAGATGAAATCCCACAAAAAATTACAGGAGACACAAACATTTAGTTTCATGTTGCTATCTTGTGAAATTGTGTTTGTAAATATATGCTTATGTGTACACACACATGTAATAATGATAATGACAACAACAACAATAATAATACTTCACTTATTTTACAACTGTGCCTGAAACCTATTTTGAGTTTTCTGGGGAAAGTTACTGAAGTAGTTTGCTATTTCTTCTCCAGCTCATTTTTCAGTTGAAAAAACTGGGAAAAAAGTTAAGTGACTTGCTCAGGGTCACACAGCTAGTAAGTGTCTGAGGTTGGATTTGAGCTCATGAAGATGAGTCTTGTTGATTCTAGGCCTGACGCTCTATCCACTATGCCACTTGATGACACTGCTGCTAATAATAGTCATAATAGTAATCATAATCATCATAGGTAGCATGTATGGAATGCTTTAAGTTTTGAAAAGTTAATTTGTCCTTTGTTGGTTTGAAATGAGATTTTTCAAAAACCTGATTTTTTATCCTCAAAAAAATCTAGGAAGTAGGAGCTATTATTACCCCTATTTTAAGATGAAGCAAATGAGACCAACTTCAATTGAGTGACTTACCTGGGTTTACACAATGGTAAGTTTCCAAAACTGGATTTGAATTCAAGTTTTCCTGACTCCAGGCAGAGGGTTCTATCTACTATGTCACCTAGCTACCTATTTGTTTATCTATATATGTATGTATGTGTATGTATACATGTATGTCTCTATCCATTTATTTATGGTTTATATGTTTCTTTCTCTGATTTTCTGCCTGTCCATATCACATAGCCTCTGGGCTTACTCTCCTAACCCCAGACTAGCAGATCAAGTCCCCAAATTGTGGCTGCCTATGTGTCCTTCAGGGGGACAATCTTAGAGGTTGGGTGATTTTCTTCAATACTTTTGGTAACTTCTCATTCAGTATATTTCCCCATCTATTTTAAATCACTATTTTAAATCTCTCTAATATCATTGAAACAAAATCTGACAGTTTGTGCAAGGGAATATTTAATGTGGAGTGATAGGAGTTTAAAAATTATCCTGTCCTCATGAACCTTACAGACAAGTAGGAATGTGACAACACAAATAATGATTATATAAAATAAAATAATAATGTAGAATCAGTGATCTCCATTAAACCTCTATTGCAAGTCATCTTTTTAACCTCTGTCATTCTCACTGCCCCTTGTCATATAACACATGATGAAAATCATCAGCAGTTTTCTTAATTAATAGGTCAACTTTTTAATGACCCACTATCAGGCATTGTAGTTACTCTTAAATGGTTCTCCACTGAGTGATGCTTGACCTAAGCAACTATGGTTAATAAACGCTTCGTTAAGATGATACTTTGAAGTAGAACGATCCCAGAAAATAATGTTGCAGAGTTACTGAAGGTCAGTAAGACTAAACTCTATCAAGTAGGACTAGACATTAAGATGCTTTTAGCTTCAACCACTTTATCTTTAATTACTTTATATTCCTATTCCCTACTTCCATTCAGTAACTGATTTTTTAATAGCAGAAGGCAAGGAATTCCGGAAGTCCCTAGTTAAAATTTCTGATGGTCAAGATATATTATGAACTAAGATTCATGAGGGTACATTTGAATGAACAACATTCAAATCTATATGAGAAACTAATTAAAGTTACAAATTGAGCAACATCTTAAAGCATTGATTAGCTTTTCCTATATGGCAAAAGCTTCACATATTTGATTTGGTTTACTTAAGACTTTTAGATTACCAAACAGCAAATATGAAAGCAAGGATTATAGTTATTAGAGCTTTAACATTTAACTGTTTTTATTATGAAACTTGGAACTTGATCACATGACTTGTTCTATTCCTGTGTTCTCCCACTTCCAAATAGTAACATCTATTAAAGTTCAGCATCTTAAATCTTCAGCTGAGCTTGAAACACATTCAAGCCAACAAATAAAATCTCTTTCTGGTCTTTGGCCTTTTAAAAATTAAATTCATTTTGTTTAGTCACTATAGGCACCTTACTTTTAGTAATTTTGTCTTTGTTCCTTGTCATTTTTTGTACCACATCTCTCTGGGAGACTCGTGTTTGTAATTCTAGAAAAGACTTCCAGAGGTGGAAAAAAGATGGCAGAGTAAAGGGAAGGACTTGCCTAAACTCCTGCCAAAACCACTCCAAACACCTTTATATGGTGACTCTAAACAAATTGTAGAACAGCAAACCCTCCAAAAAGATGAAGTGAAGCAATTGTACAGCCCAAGATTAGCTGCACAAGGATAAGAGTGGAGCACAGTCAAGCAGAGGCTGTGTAACACAGTCCCAGCACCAGGAAACCAAGAACAAGCTTTGCAGGTCACTGAATCAGTGGTTTCAGTGGCTGCTTCCAGAGCTCTCAACCCACAAATGGTAAGTGGCTCTAACAACTGGTCAGGAGATTGCAGGGGTCTCTTTGTGAGCATTGAGGCAGGACTGTTGTTTGGCCAGTACTCAGATCCAGGTTGCAGTCCTGGGTGGCAGTCTCAAGGTGAGAAGCAGCATTAGCACAGCAGAGGATGCAGCCAGGGGGGACCCTCTCTCACAGTTTTAGGGCAGAAAAGAGTACTTGTGGTCATCCACAGATCATAACACATTCCATAAACACCTCTTCTTAAAACAAACCACCATCAAAGAACTGAAAACTTACAGGTTCCTTTAAGTGTCCCTGAAAATAGCTGCACAAATCCACTGAAGGTTGGGACATATACCCTCCATCCTGGAAGAAGAGCCCTACTTTAACAAACAGTTAAAAGTCAAGTAATAGGCAATAAAAAATGATCAAACAGTAGAGAAAATTCTGGTCACAGAAAGTTACTATGGAGACAAGGAATATCAAAACAGATACTCAGAAGATAACAAAGTCAAGGTTCCCACATCCAAAGCCTTCAAGAATATGAATTTGTCTCAGGCCCAAGAAGAGCTCAAAAAGGACTTTGAAAATCAAGTAAGAAAGGTAGATGAACAATTAGGAAAGAAAATGAGAATGATAAAGGCCTCATTTCTTAAACTTAGAGAAAACTGAGTCAAAAATATAAAAACAAGTGTCCTCAATTGATAATTGATTAAAAGATATGAACAGTTTTCAGATGAAGTAATCAAATCTATCTGTTGCCATGGAAAAAAATGCTCCAACTCACTATTTATTGGAGAAAGGCTAACTAAAACAATTCAGAGGTACTGCTTCATAGCTGATAGATTGACTATTAGGACAGAACAGGAAAATGGCCACTGTTAAAGGGAATATGGGAAAAATGAGAAATTAATGTACTGTTGGTGGAGTTGTGAACTGATTCAACTGTTCTGCAGAATAATTTGGAACTATGTCCAAAGGGCTATAAAACTATGCATACCCTTTAACCTAGCAATACCACTAATAGGTCTGTATCCCAAAAGAGGTAAAACCTAAAAATGCAAAGGGCATACGTGTATAAAAATATTTATAGTAGCTCTTTCCTGGTGGAAAAGAATTGGCAATTGAGGGGATGCTCATCAATAGGGAATGACTGAACAAGTTGTGCTATATGATTGTGATGAAATCCTATTGTGCTATAAGAAATCATGAGCAGGATGCTCCTGGGGGGGGGGGGAGGGAAACTAGAAAGACTTACATGAGCTCTAATGCAAACTAAAATTTACTGTGTGCAAAGCAGACAGCAGCATTATAAGATGATTAACTTTAAATGACTTAGCCATTTTTAGGAATAGAATTATTCAAGACAACTCTGAAGGAATTATGATGAAAAATGCTGTCCATCCCCAGAGGAGGAGTTGAAGGGGTGACTGATGGTATCTGAATACTGATTGAAACATATAATTTTTACTTGCTTTACTTTTCTTGTTTTTTTTTTAATCTAAATTTTCTTTTATAGCATCACTATTACGGAAATATTCTGTACTGACTACACACACATAACCTATATCAAATTCTTTGCCTTCTTAATGAGAGGTAGGGGTGGGGAGGAAGGAAGGTAGAGAATTTGGAGCTCTAAAGTTTTAAAAATGAATGTTAAAAGTTATTTTTGCATGTAATTTGAGAAAATAAAATAAAATCCTAAATATAATTGACTTCCAGTAGAATAGAAGACATTCATCACAAGTACAGCAGAGTTGTCAGCTGAAAGTGCTTCACCATTCCTTAACATTAGTTGAAAAAAAAAAGACCATTTGGGACTAAATTTACTCCTGAAGATTTGTTGTTTAAGCCTACTCTTCCCTCCTTCTCCATGCTCCTAATCTAACACTCATTGAAAGAAATATTCTCTCATTCCATATTGATACACAAAGAGATTGAGAAAATCCTTGCTTTGTAAAACAAAAGCAAAGAAGAGAACACAAAAACAAATAAGAAAAAGAAAAAGTAGAAGTCCATTGACCAAGAAATGGCTAAATGTCTGTGTTACATCTTGCGACTTCAGTGCAACCTTGGTTCTGAACACACAACATGAGTTCTTTGTACTGTGCATGCCAACACACCACACACCACCAAAGAAAGCAGCCAGAATCATCTCAACCCAGATTAGAGACTATGGTATGTTATGAATTACAGTGTTTTTATTATATATACAAAATTTTCTGCTCTTACAAGAAACATAATAATTTAATTACACTAAACAAAGCCTTTAGATATTTTTCTGCCATCATTGCTCAGCATGTAAGTATCAGATTAGTATATCTTTAGATTGTATTGTGTTAGAATTTTTGATTTTTAAAATTGCTGTCTCTGGGGTGGCTAGGTGGCACAGTGAATAGAACACTGGCCCTGGAGTCAGGAGGACCTGAATTCAAATCAAACCTCAGACACTTCACACACACACACACACACCCTAGCTGTGTGACCTTGGGCAAGTCACTTAACCCCAATTGGCCTACCTTGCCCCTCCAAAAAGGAAAAGCAAAAAAAAAAAAGAAAACGAAACATACATTTATAAAGGAAAAAAAAGAACATATAGAAATAAAAAAAAACATTGTTATCTCCTTTTACAGAAATGTGTTTAATTGCTACAAGTAAAGACAAAAGCCCTTTAATAATATTTCATCATCATCACTGTGGTATGTGTATATAACTGTGAGCAGCAGTTTTTAAGTACAAACAAATATAATTTTATAAACTAAAGCTGGTATTTATTTGATAAATGAGTAGTATTTATTTATATTTTAAGACAAAAATATTTTTTGGTTATGGATAAGTGGGTATATGTACACAAAAGAGGTAAACATATGAACAACAATGTGGCAGTCATTGCTACCAGGTTGTAATACACCTAAATTAATGAGAAAAACAAAATATGTCAAATATTTTTTCAATACTGATTTACTTCTAATAATGATGATGGTGTGGGGAAAAACACTTTACTTAATTTGTATTGCAGTTTTGGCTGCAGAGAGCATGAAACAAACCAAACTAAAACATTTTAATACCAACCGTGAAGCACAGTGCAATAAACCAAAGCAGTATTTTGAATGACTTTTAAAATATTCCAAGAAAGAAAAACAATGTTTTGAGAAATTTGCTACTGTCAATGAAAAGTATTTACTTCCAGCTTACAAAACTTCCAATTTAATTATAAAAAATAAAAAGCTCTATGTAATAGGAGAAGCTTTCATACTAACTACTGTTATTAAAATGTCAGAAAGAGTTCAAGAGAAAAAGTATGGGGATGAAATTTTTAAAATTTCTTTATCAAATGATACTGCTTCCAAAAGAATTTCTGATATTAGTAATGGCCAGATCCAGCAGCTCATTACTGGGCTTAAGGTTAGTCCAAAGTTTGCAATTCAGTTAGATGAAACAACTGATATTTCTAACATGACATAGTTACTGATTTTTATAAGGTATGTTTATGAAAAAAGCATACATGAGGAATTATTGTTTTGTCTTCCTTTGGAAGGGTACACATGAGGGAATGATAGATAGACAGACAGATAGATAGATAGATAGATAGATAGATAGATATCTTAAAGTTGATTATTTTTTTTTCCAAAATGAAGATTTAGAGTAGAAAAATAGATTCTGAAAATGATATTTTAACTCTTCCAGGAATTCTTATTTAGTTTGTTTCCAATTAAGTTTTATTTTTCTTTGAAACTTTATTTGTCAAGGGCAGAGCCAAGATGGTGGAGTAAAAGCAGGAACTTGCTTAATCTCCTATGCCGAAGACCTCTAATACCTGTAAAATATGACTCTAAACAAATTTTAGAGCTACAGAACCCACAAAGTGACAGAGAGAAATAAATCTCCCCCTGAAGACAAAGTGGCAGGCCAACAGGAAGGGTCTATTGGACCAGGCTAGGGGCTGAGCAGTCCCATGTGAGATGCACAGGACCATCGGACGTAGGGTGGCTGCCAACCAGCAGCCCAGACCAGCCAGAGTGGACTTCAGGAGAGTGAATCACTGGCAGCTGTGGCATTTTCCAGACTTCTCAACTTATAAACACCAAAGAGAAAGCAAAAGGTCAGTATGGATCTGTTGGAACTGGGTGACAGAAGAGCTCAGTCTGGTTCCGGCCCTTCAGCAAGAGGTGGGCAGCTATGAGGCTACAGTTGCTGCTGTGAAACTGCCTCCAGAGCTCTTGGTCTGCAGATAGTAGGAGGACTAATTGACCATTCAGAGGATAATTGGTCTTGCTTTGATCTTCTTGGATCTGGATCACAGTCTTAGGTGGTAGTCCTGAGGTGAGAAAGTGTTCCAGACCTTGTGGGGGCTGCAGATAGGGTGCCCTTCTTAGAGCTCTGACAACATTTGTGAAAACCCCAGCTATTTGGGACACAGTTCTCTCCACTCTGGAAGCAGAATTCTATTGTGGCAAAGAGCTCAAAAGCCAAGTAATTGGCTGGCAAGATGAGCAAGCAGAGGAAGCACAATCAGACCATTGAATCCTTTTTTGGAGACCCAAAGTCTCAAAACATGGAACCAGAAGAAGACAACAAAGTCAAAACTCCTGCATCAAAAGCTTCCAAGAAAAAATATGAATTGGTCACAGGTGATGGAGGAGCTCAAAAAGGATTTTGAAAATCAAGTAAGAGAAGTGGAGACAAAATTGAGAAGAGAAATGAGAATGATGGAAGAAAATTATGAAAAGCGAATCATCAGGTTGCTAAAGGAGACCCCCAAAAAATACTGAAGAAAATAACACCTTAAAAATAGGCTAACCCAAATGGCAAAAGAGACCCAAAAAGCCAATGAAGAGAATGCCTTAAAAAGACAAATTTGCCAGATGGAAAAAGAATTTCAAAAGCTCACTGAAGAGAATAATTCCTTCAAAATTAGATTGGAGCAAATGGAAGCTAATGACTTTATGAGAAATCAAGATACTATAAAACTGATCCAAACAAATGAAAACAGAGAAGGCAATGTGAAAAATCCCATTGGAAAAACCACTAATCTGGAAAATAGATCCAGGAGAGATCATTTAAAAATTATTGAACTACCTGAAAGCCATGAGCAAAAAAAGAGCCTAGAAATAATCCTTCAAGAAATTCTCAAGGAAAATTACCCAGAGGGCAAAATAGAAATTGAAAGAATTCACTGAATGTATCTTGAAAAAAGATCCCAAAAAAGAAAACTCCTAGGAATATTACAGTTAAATTCCAGAGTTCCCAGATCAGGGAGAAAATATTACAAGCTGTCAGAAAGAAATAATTTCAGTAACGTGGGAACACAATCAGGATAGCACAAGATCTAGCAGCTTCTACATTAAGGTATAGAAGGGCTTGGAACATGATATTCCAGAGGTCAAAGGAGCTATGATTAAAACCAAGAATCACCTACCCAGCAAAAATGAGTATAATGCTTCAGGGAGAAAAATATGGTTATTCAACGAAATAGAGTACTTTCAAGTATTCTTGATGAAAAAAAATGGAGCTGAATAGATAATTCGACTTTCAAGTACAAGAAGCAAGAGAAGCATGAGAAGGTAAACAGGAAAAAGAAATCATAAGGAATTTATTATAGTTGAATTGTTTATCTTCCTACGTGGAAAAATGATAAATTTAACTCATGAGATTTTCTCAGTATGAGGATAATTGAAGGGAATATATATGTGCGTATAAGAGGGTCTATGTGTGTATAAATACATATGTGAGTGTGTGTATATGTATGTACATGTATACATGGACGAGGGCACAGGATCTAGTTGAATAGGAAGGAATCATATCTAAAAAATAAATTTTAGAGATGAGAGAGAAATATAGTGGGAAAAGGAGAAAGGGAGAGACAGAATAGAGTAAATTATCTTACACAAAAGAGAAAATTGTTACAATGGAAGGGAAGAGTAGAAAGGTGAAAGGGAATGGGTCAACCTTACTTTCATTAAATTTGGCTTAAGGAGGGAATAACATGCACACTCAATTGGTTATCTGACCCTACAGGAAATTAAGGGGGAAGAGAATAAGAGGGGGCATGATAGAATGGAGGGCAGATTAAGGAAGAAGATAGTTAGAAGCAAACACTTTTGAAAAGGGGCAGGGTCAAAGTAGAAAATAGAACAATGGGGACATGGGATAGGATAGAGGGAAATATAGTTAGTTTTTCACAATATAACTACCATAAAAACATTTTGTGAAATCATACATGTACAACCTATATTGAATTTCTTGCCTTCCCAGTGAGGGAGTATTAGGAGGGAAGAAGGGAAAGAATCTGGAAATCAAAGTTTTAAAACATGTTAAAAAATTGTTTTTACATGAAACTTGGAAATAAGATATACAGGCATTGGGGTATAGAAATCCATCTTGCCCTACTAGATAGTTTGGGGTGTATAGAGGAGAATATAAGAGAGAGCAAATTGTGGTAAGGGTATTCAATAGGCTCACTATCTTGTGGTGTGGGGTAGGGGAAAGATGAGGAAAATTTTTGTAACTCAAAATATTGTGGAAATGAATGTTGAAAACTAAAAATAAATAAGAGATTAACTTTTAAAACCCCCCAGAAGAAAATACAATAAGAAATGAGGACTTTATCAGAAAAAAAATAAACAATGGGAAATCTTTAAAAAAAAAATGAAACTTTGTTTTTCAGTTGTTTTGACATCATTGTCTTCTTCTGAATTTGTGTCTTGAGCTTTCACGTCACCATGGTATTTTTTTTTTTTTGCTTATTTATTCATTTTTCCAGCCTGTATAATTTTATGTTATTATTCAACCAAAGAGAAGTGTGGTTATTGCTCTCCTTGTATACTCTCTGGTATCTGACCCCATTTAGACAAAGAGAAACACTACTTTTCAAGGTGCCTTCTCCCTTGAGATAACAATCAATTCTGCTCTCCAAGGTCCATGCTTCCTTGTGATAGCAAGACATGCTTCTCCATAGCGGCCCTGCTCTCTCATGAACAAAAGTTTTCTTCATCCTCGAACAGTGATCTACAAGTGATTATAGGTAATGGAGTTTGCCAAACATCATCCAGTAAGGTGTCTGGTGCTTTTTGACTAGTTGCCAGGCCCCCTTGCCATCTCTTGCATGAGACTCCCTAAAATTACTGCTGCTGCTGTCACCACCACCAAGTTTTGCCACTAATTTTGAGTCTACCTTGTCTCTGAGAAAATCTCCCCTGTCTATTACAGATCTCTTATTATGACTTTCTAAATAGTCTTAGGCTGGAAAAAATGTCTCACAATAACCTATTTTGGGGGGAAGTGCGGGGTTCTCCCAATCCATAATTTGATTTGAGGCATTACTATAGAGCTGTTTTAAAGTTAACATTGATAGAACAATACTGAGTGCTTTCTTTACTCTGCTTTTTTGGCTCTGCACTTCATCTCCACCTCACCCCTAAGGAGAGAATCTTAGAAAAAACACTTGTACATTCTCTATGTCATGGGACTCAGTTTGATAATATTTTCCCTACTTCAGTTGTGCTTCCAGAAAACTTAACTCTTATTTTTTGCCTGTTATTTGAGCAGTTTCCATGATTGTAGCATGCATCTTCGTGAAACATATGTTTTTCTATTTTGTATCTCTCTTCATATGACTAATACCATAGTTATAGAATGAAGATATCTTTAGTTGTGTATGTTTCAAAGAGTATTGCTCTTTAAAAAAAATACATGGGAGACACACTATTGGAGAAAAGTCTTTGAGGAAGAATTTTGCTATAGTGAATTATTTGCATTTTTCATGTGTAGAACAACGAATACAATAAAAACACACGTTCTCTACGCTTTTCAGTCAATTGGGTGACTTTAAATATTTCTACTAAAGAATATGAATATGATTGCCTTATCAAAATTTCTTAAGCATATTCTTGGTGAGGAATGTAAAAATAGCCATATGAGCTGGCAGTTACTCAGAATTTTCAGATTTTTTTTTATAAATAGTAATTTCTGTGATTTTTTCATGCATTTTATGTCTTCTGGTTTTTCAGATATCTTAATACCTGATCCCTACATTATCTCAAAATTATCATCCCTTCTTCGATCGAGTCTAATACTTCTTCCTATCTTCATTTTTCTCCCACTTCACATTTTTCATCTAGTATCTTGGAAATGGTATTTGTAAAATACAAATTTCGTTTTACCTCTATTATTAGTAAAGCAAAACATTTGTTTTAGGAATCTTGACTATCCTTTTAATTAGTTGTGAAATCTTGTCAGTTGTGCCGATATACTATCTTCTTTTCTAGAAATAATTAGACCAATAATATACACACTAGATGGTCTCTGAGCTCCCATAAATCTCCATATCAACGATACTAAAAACAAATTTTTATCCTCCATCTTATCAAGAAATAAATCAACTACTGTAATTTATTAATAATTTACTATGTTGCAGGCACAATGTAAATCCATGAGCTACAAATTAGAACAGGAATCATTTTCTTCAACTATTTACATTTTAATGGGGAAGACAAATCTGAAAATAACTAGTATGTGAACAATATACAGAGTGCAAATTAAAGATAACCATAGAGAGAACAGTCTTTGTTAAGATCAAGAAAGATGTTGTTATTTGTAGCTGGAACTGAAAGAAGCCAGAAATCATAAGAGGTAAAGGTGAGGAAGGAAGAAAATTCTAAACATCAAGGGTCATTAGTTCAAACCTCTTTAAAAGTAATGAATTATTAAAATCTATTTTGTTTTCATTTAAATGTTTTTTTTTTGCCAAGATACAAATTTTCTCTACCATATCATGGTCTGCAAACAAATATTGAATATGACAGACACAACATTTGTTAAGGAAATTTTTGTTTGTTTATGGTAAATATTTTTCAAGAGCCCAACAATATGAGATGAAACAGATGTTTTATAAATGATATTTCTTCTTAAATTTAGAAACTCTGTAAACTCCTTCATTTATTCCTCCCAAGAAGATATTTGAGACATTTTTACATTTGCTCTAACTTTCTCTTGTTTAATTAATATTTAGCAACTGTTAAATGTTTGCTTATTGATGATTGACTGATTGCTAGTAGCATTTTTATTCTTTGGTCCCTGAAAAAAGACCTCACATTTAACATATCCAGCAGCCTATTTGGTTTAATTATGATATGGAAATTCTCTGATATCATTATTGTAGAAGTCAACCCCATAGGACTTAAGGATATTTTATACTTTTTTCTTATTAATTAAGAATTCATAAACAACTGACCAATGCATTGCAGATATGTGTCTGCTGTTCATTTGGAAAATATAAGTCCAGCTCCATGATATGGTGATGTTTGAGGTTTGGAGCAAGATTTTGTGAAAGAATATAGAGACAGAATTAAAACATGGGTATTTTTTTTAGGCTCAGACTTTTAAATTGCTAAAGTGTAGGAATTGCCACTGTATTTGAGTGATCACCCTTAGTATTAATCCCTCTTTTAGAATTCAAATTTGTGGCAGTAGCAGTAGCATAATTCAAAATTTTAGCATGGTTGACGTAACAGACAGAAGCATGTGTAGGATTATCTTACAGCAGATGAAAAAGACTGGAAAATTGAAAATGGTTTGGGAGAACGAATCTAGAATATGCTTGGTGCATTGTACAATAAAAAAATACATACCAGGAAAATGATAAAAGCTGAAAAAATGATACATTGCTATTATAGTGTGATCTATCAAACCCACACTGTGGTACAAAGATAGAAAGGAACATTATTGACCCCTGCTGAGGCACATGTATCTAATCAAAACCATGAAACATTTTATAGTAGCAGCTTCAGATCTAATTTCCCCAAATATCTAAGAGGTTAGAGTTTCTCTTTAGACTTAAATTTCCCATGCTGGCATACATGGGATAACATTCAAAATGAAGCAAAAGATAGACATGTTAACAGACTGGAGCAACTGCATTTTCTAGCATGGTCTATGTATATTCTAAGGGGAGTAAATGCAGCTGCTTATTCCTGAATTGTAGTTAGTGATGGTTGTCTCTTCTTATCTACAAGCAGAGTTATACTATCATTATTTCTTGACTAAATGCGAAAGGAAAGACCCATAGAAAACAGTCATGAAGAGCAATGTTTTTCATATCAAAGGATGCATTCTGATTTGGAGAAAGGGTGACCAAATACATAAGCAGATTTATTTTATTTTTTTTTCATTTTATTTTTTTCTTCCACATACATCCATTTAATTTTACAACTGAGAAAATCAAAACACCTTTGTGAATATTCACAGTATGACAACCACATCTGATTAAACCTCTGATGAATTGAAGTTGGAAGCCATCCAAAATTGAGTCAAGATTGGATTTCATCTTGCTTAGTTTTTAGATTAAGCACTTTTCCCCCTTTATTTTCAGTCTGACACATGAAGTGGGAAGGGATGCCATAAATCTCAATCTTCTTCCAATAAGAGGATATGGATAATCTCCATTCCATTTCTTTATTTTCTGACATTTTACAGTGTCAGTGATGATCAATGAAATACTGAAAACTATTAACCATCTTTTGCAATTATGTTGAAAGTCATGTGACCCAGTTGAGCTACTGACATTAAATGTACCATACTGGAATGATTACATGTTTGGAGTCAGAGGACCAGAATTGAAATCCCAGGTTTTCCATTTACTACCTCTTTGGCCCTTGGCAAAACATGTCATCTCTTTAGACCTTAGTTTCCTTATCTGCAGAATGAAGTTTATGGTATTTAAGTTCTATTCTAGCTCTAAACCTATACTGTTATTAGGTAATTTGATGTCCCTTAAGTGTCCTTCTTGGTCAAATTTTATGATCATTGAGATTTTGTGGTGACCCACATAGTTCCTAGTTCTTCGGTTTTGTTTTGTTTTGTTTTGTTTTGTTTTTTATTTAGCATCCCAGAAGGGAGTAAATTGGAAGATCTTAAGCTATGAAAAGTTTGAGAAAACATATTCAGAAGAAGCAATAGTGAAAAATGATCTCTTCATCCTTATCCCAACTCTGAGTGTTAGAATCTACTTTTGAAGAACAGAATGTTTACAATACAGGAGCGTAGGGGAGGAATGCTTCAGATAGAAGAGATTTGGGGCATGAATGAGAGAAAACTCCTGACTTAAAAGATGGTAACTGGCATTCAGGTTAGTTGCCTAGCTATACCAATGCATATCTAAATTCATACATATTCAAATGGCATTGGCCAAAAAAATATACAAATTGCTTTCATTTTACTCTGCAAATTCAAGATGAAACAAAGCAAAGCAATCTTATATTTTTCCCCCAGTGAGACCCTTTGTTCTCCCTTAAAAATGCTAACTTTCTAAGATCCATAATGATTGAAAAATAACGTATTTTGAAGAAGACATTTTTGTTTTGGGCTCAAAACTGTGATGTAATTAGTTTAAGTACGTCTCAACTCACCCAACTAATACATGTCAGAGGTGGGACTTAGACCACTGAGACTTATTCTTTTCCACAAGATCAGTTCTATATCTCTTAATGTGCTCTTTTGTATGTCAATCTAGCTTTAATCTTCCTTTTCTTCACATACTAGTTTTCTGATCGTGAACTGAACACAGTTTGGATGGAAGAAATTCTCTACTGAGACTGTACCATGTCCTTCTAATGTCCCCAAATAGGGCAGGGCATATTCAAAGTTGTTTTTTTTTTCAGTTTGAAATTCTGTTTCTACAAAACTTTGAAAAATCTCTTAGCTTAGATTAGCCACAGAAAAGTTCTGTCCGAACTAGTGAAATAACTATAACTCAGTGAAGATAGTCTCTTAAAGGATTTTTAACAGAGTCCAGTTAAATGACCTCAACTACAGTATAGTTTCCCCTGGTGCAAACACAATGCTATAACTATGGAGCACTTCAAAAGATAAGGTCCTATAAAGGTCAGAAGACCGAAAAAAAATTCCTTGTATAACAGGTCAGGATTTCTTAAGAAACTCACTCAGGAAACAGACAGCATCAGATTTTTGTCCACTATAGCCTTGTGAATGCTTCCCTTGAAGAGCTATGTAGAAGTTTATAGAAAATAATTATTGCTTTAAAGTAAAAACAAAGAAAAAAGAAATACACTGGGGATGAAGTTGTCAGAGAATGATGATACTCAATAAAATAAAAGATAATATGATCAATGCTACCATTAATGTACTATAAATGGTTCATTTTTCTTTGCAGTGCTGATAACTTTACTTAAGGGTCCAAGATTTAATGTCACCTCTATCATAGTGCTTTAAGAAAAATCACATGTCACAAATAAGCTATCTAAGGTAATCATTTTATGTAAAAGTCAAGTAATTAATTACTATTCCTATATATTTTAAGTAGATTAGTAGTTGTGGACAGCTGTCTTGTTTCAAAAGTAGAGTAAAACATAATATCCAAAATTGTTTAGTTTTTAAACTCACAAATTTATATGTAATAGTAACCACTTGATTCTTGTCACTTTGATTTGATCATTTTAATAGAAAACACTTTATTATGATATAATAAGAAAGGAAAATATTAAAGGGACTTTTACTTTAAGTTTAGCACCCTAGCATTGCATGGATGAATGATTTCATAGCATTTATTACAAACTTATGTTGCAGGAGTTGTCCTAAGATCTGAGGTTCCAAATGCAAATAAGCAAGACAGTCCCTACGCCAAAGAAATTTATATTCTAATATAGGTGGAAAACACACATGGGGGAGTAGTGGCCTGAGAAGACTGAAGTCACAAGGATAGTTATTGGACTCCTAGTACAGTTGATTGAAAGGTTCTCTCCAACAATGATAGTGTTGATTGGATTAGTGTTTTTGAAGTTAGAGTTATGGGGTCATAACTGGATGGATAGGAGGGAAATAGTGTAATATGTATGTTTGATTCTGGGTTAGATATAGTGAATCAGAATTAGCAACAGCAACCCATGATCTCAGTTCATTACAAGAATCTGTAACATATTGTATCTGTACACATAAACATTTGAGAGAAGCAGACCTCCAACTTCCTACTAAAGAACTTTTAAATTTCAGTTATTTTCTAAACAAAAATCATAAATTGTCAAAAGAAAAGAAAATCATTGTGTGTACATATGGAGTGAACTTGTAATGTATTTGGTAGAAGGGACTTTAATCTGGGGCGCTCTCTACCAATGTACATATATCTGCTTGGCAACTTAGAGTTTGGAGTTTTATATATGGCACTGAGAGGTTGTGACTTGCTCAGGGTCACCCAAAGTCACCCAGAAGCAAGAATAAATCCGTTTCCATGTTATGTTGAACTTAAGCTCTCATTCTTGTTTCTTTTGAGATTCAGCTCAAATATCATTTTCCAGAGATTCTTCCCAACACTCCCCACACCCACAACCTCTCAAACCTTTTTCCTTTATGACTATCTTCCATCTGATCCATATGAATCTTTATTTATTTCACTTTATATTTGGTCTCCTCAATTAAAATGTTAACTCATTGGGAATAAGGCTGCCTTTGTTTTTGGTATTTCTAAAACTTGGCATATAATTAGTGCTTTATATATTCTTGTTGATGAATTGTTGATCATTTTATGGATTAAACCTTTGATTGACCATACTAACTGAGATATAAACCTATCAAGGTACTACTTAGCCTTCTTCAAGTTTCTCTACTCCAGTGTTCTTGTCTGTACCTTCAACTGGGCTTACTCACTGTCTACTGCCATGGAGCACAGAGATTTCCTGTGATAATTGAGGAGAAAATGTGGAGATATTAGGGAGGAGTTGGTGAGACCAGTGGTGCTGTGGATCAGTGTTGGAAAATGAAGAAAGGGAAGGATCAGTTATGTTGGAGATAAAACCATGATTGGCTATAGGGAGGAATGAAGAGAACTAACATTTATTAAGCACCTACTGGGTGCTAGGACAATACTAAATGCTTGTAGATGTTAATTTATTTGCTCCATACAACAAGCCTGAAAGGTAGATGATATTTTAATATTCTCATTTTATGGTTGAAGAAACTGAAGCAGACAGAAGTTAAGTGATTTGTTCAGAGTCACTTAGCTAGTAAATGTCTGATATTGAGTGAACTGGGTGAATTGAGGCCTTTCTGACTCGAGGGACAGCCCTCTTTCCCTGGTTCACCTATATTGTATTGTGAGATGGAATGTAACTCATCTTTCTGCCTTCTGACCAATTGATCCCACATGCCTTGGAATTAAGCAATTGTCTCTCACTCTGGAGATTTCAGCAACATTTGGAGACTATAAATTGAAGACAACGTTTCTCACTTTGAATTCCAAAAATAATGAAATTGCAAGTTCAAATGAAAAAACAAATAAACAGATAGAACTTGATGGATAAAAGAGTAGTACGTAAAAACTTTGGGAAATAAGCTCATTAGTCAATAAACATATGAAAAGTTGACTCAGTTTCTCAATTCTTCCCTCATTAAACATCTTCACATATTTAGAAAATTTTCTTTTCTTATTGTTTGAGTACTTAATATCATGCCTAAATTTTGGTGCATTTTATATGTAAATTATTTGTGATATACATTAGTAGCTAATACCATTTATAAGGAGGACTCAATCATTCCCATATTCCAACTAAGCACCTGTTCCTATTAGCTATTCTCCCTTGAAATTACAATCTTCAAAGAAAGAGGTGAATATAGGCACCAACAATGTTCTGGAAGCAGGAGAAGCAAGGATTTAATTTCCCTCCCAATCTTCTGAGCAAAAAAAAAAAATTGCCACATATTCTGATTGTATTATAATTGGGACAAATGGAGATTAAATCATTACTCATCACCTGCATAGTTTGAGAAAAGAGAGCTGGAGAAACTGAAGAAACAACAACCTGGCACTATTAGAAATGAAGTAGAGACTTGTCTGATTGTACATTAGTTAATCTCTTCTTAATCTGGATATTCTATGTGATGACTCCCCAGAAAAAAAATATTCTTTGGTCATTTGACCAGGCATGGTTTTATTATGAGCTTTTCCATCTAGAAGCTTCTCTTCTGTGTGTGTGTGTGTGTGTGTGTGTGTGTGTGTGTGTGTATTTTCAACACTCACTGGTTCTCAAAATTTCTTTCCTATTTTTAATGTCTGGCATTGTAGGACATTATACCTTTAATTTTCTTCAGAATTACCTATTTACCTTCCCTCAACAACAACAACAAAATCACAAAAGAAAATTTTAAAAATGGAGAAAAAGAATGAAAAAAATCTTGCTAAATTTAATCTCTTTGGAGACTGATACCATATTTCCTTTCTGTAATTTACGACTGAATACATCTTTTACATCTAACTATGGTTTGATTAAAGCTAAGTAGGACTAACAAGCAGTCTATTGAAGATGATCCTATGTCTAAAAGGTTGTCACACAAGATTTGTATGAACTATTCAAACAGGATGAGTATCAAAAAATGAAAGTAATTTTATAATAATGTTTATAAAAAGATTATGTCTCAAGTTTATATAGCTTCGCAAAAATAACAAAAGTTCAGCTTCTATCACAATAATTACACTATGAACAGTTGTGTCCCTTTAATGCAGTGATTAATTAACTTGCAACAGGCCACTGCCAAAAAACCAATCAATAACTTAATTGTGCAATGTACTTATTCATAGTTGTAGCTGTTTAAAACACTCAGTACAGGGGACATAGTATGACCATTGGTCAAGTTAATTTTAATACTGAAAGACACATATTCATGTCAAATTTTCCCTAAACAATTGGGAAGAAATTAATTTCTTCAATGTAACTGTGATCTTACTGATTTGAAAGTTTCCCTCCATAATATCCATTCAAAAGTAGTCACAGAGGATTCAACCAAAATGCTGTAGAAGTCATTCTCACTTTATTTCAAAATAATGAGAGTGTCAGTAGAACACTCTTGCTATTCATCTGCTATTCCTTCCACTCGATATCTGAGCTATTCATTTTCATTTTTGGTCATGAAATGGCTGAATGACATCCTTTATACTTGTTCTTCTCTGGTGTTCTTCATTAGCATTTGTTGCAGCCTGCTCACACCCACTATGACCCTGATCTTTATTTCTTCTGAGGACGTGTTTTTTAAGTTTTTGGAGTCATATAGGAATACAGACAAAATAGTTGTATTGAAAATGTGGTTCTTTGTTTTTATAAGAGTATGTAAGTCAACAAAAGCACCCTGCAATTTCCTGAAGGAAATCTATATCTCTTGTCCTTTTCAGCTCTGTAACCAATTCCTTATCTGTCTGAGGTGTGTCCCATATAAGCATCCTTTCCAAAGTTCTATTGTGTATTCGTCCAAATGCATGTTGAAATTCTGATAGTAGATTTTCTTTCTTTCTTTCCTTCTTTCTTTTTTACATATAAATGGAAAGGCCAAACTCCTTTGAGAGTAATAAAACCCTCACCTAGAGAATTCATTCTGAATTTGAACTCTTCCCCATCAATCTGTTGAATACTTCTAGTGGGCATATATTTTATTCTTTTATACTTCTAATGTTTATTATCATAGAGTCATTGAACAATGTTGTGTCTAAATTCCTGAAAGATCTTAACATATGGATGGCACAAACTTTATTTCCATAGAGCCAGTAAGGCAAAGTTGTTTTTTTTTCTCTGTCAAGTTGAATGTTATTTTCCCCCAAATCAACAAGCAATAAGCAAAATAGAATCTTAGATTCTTCAAATGTTTTAAACAGCTGTGATGTGGCAAAGCTGGGGAGCAAAGATAAATACTGTTTGTCAACGACTATTTCTTCCCTATGCCCAAATGGAAGATTTCCTCAATTCTTACCTAGATGACCTTACTGAATATTTTGTATGGATGGAAGAATAGAAATATAGTTTGGAATATGTTGTTGTTCCTTTGGTATTCTTTTTGTATTAATAAAGTTCGATATTTGCACACCTTTGCTATCTTCTTTACTTTAGATAATTTGTATATTGATTTCTCTCTTAATGTCACAATTTTATCACCTCCAGAACATACATCCCCCATATATACTTGATCCAATCTAGCTGATTTTACTTTGTTCTTTTTAATGTCTTTGTTTTTCACCTCCTTTATAAACACCTTAGAAATCATAGTGTTAGAATTTGAGGAGGATAATTCCATTATCCTTCATGGAGAAAATTGTTTGATGAAATAGTTTCTTCACATCTTTTTCCATTTTGTTCTATTAGTAATTCTTAATCCTTTTTCATTTTTAAGACCCTTAGGTTGACTTTACTTAGATATCTTGCTGAACTTTCTTTAAATTTTTATTTTTCATTGTTTTACTTTTCACTTCATGAAACAATATTTGCTTAAAATAGGATATATTTGAAGATTTTAATTCCCATTTTAAGTTTATGTAACTGAGGCCCAGAGAACTTGAGTGACTTGCCTATGATCATGCTACAAGTGTCAGAGAGATGATGCTTTAATTATGATCCTCTCCCCTGCCAATTCTAGAGTGCTTTACACTACACAAGGGATACTCTAAATGGATTTCACTAGCATAGGTGTCAATAATGTTTAAATGGAGAAAGATGAGTTATTTTGGGTAGTATCTGTAGACTTTAACCATTAAAAAAGGCAAAGTATAGAATATATAAAGATAATCAAGCAAGAATTAAAAGAGTCTAATATGTGACAGGCACTTTAATAAACACAACCAATGATAGAGGAAGTTCACATCATTTCATATTTGTTGGTTTATGACTTTTTATTATTTCATTTTGAGAGTTTGGACCTTTGATATCAATGGTGTAGAAAACTCCAAGGGTAGAAACACTGTCCACTGATGTTTGCTGGTTAAATGGAACTGAGATAATAATTCCCAGGAGATGACTGTGGGATGAAAATACCAGAAGAAGTGTCCAAGCTTATAGTATCACATAACACCACCCTGGCTACCTCATTACCCTAGAACCCTGAGGACCAGATATAGTCAACTTCATTCTGGGCAATCAAGAGAATATAATTCCAAGCTTTAAAATAGTTAGCATGAATACCCTTGATCAAGTGAAAAAGATCTTGTAATATTTGGGTCCTTACTTTATCAATTCAATGAATTTGTATTGCCTTATTCCCCACATAGATGGTATTGCTCTTGTCTCTCTTTTAATATTTTCAAGAGAAAATCCTCAGTGAAATGTCTTCATAAAATGAATAGTGGAAACACATATACCAAGGGCAACTTGTGACATTGAACAGCATTACACACAGATGTTTCTCATAATGTTTACTTCCTCAAGCCAAGATTAAATAAGTGGATTGCTTAATTGTGATCCCTAAGAAGAAGGACATACACTCATGAAGAGGATAAGAATGACTCAGTATTTTCTTGTATCCATTATGGCAGCTATTTATCATTAACCTGATTGTTTGCAATATGCTGACAAAGCTTAGTGTCTTACAGTCATGACAATTGCCATCTCAGTGAACCAAGTTATTTTGAAGCTACAGATTAAGTGCTGTTCCTTGCACCCTGTTTGAAAAAAATAAATTGCCTACTAAAGCCACAGTCC
Source organism: Pseudochirops cupreus (assembly GCA_028627135.1). Classification (NCBI taxonomy): domain Eukaryota; kingdom Metazoa; phylum Chordata; class Mammalia; order Diprotodontia; family Pseudocheiridae; genus Pseudochirops; species Pseudochirops cupreus. The sequence goes on from CM053580.1 coordinate 106,953,164, forward strand.
CAAGTAACTAGCAGAATCTGAAGATTGGGACAAATAAATCATGAGCTCAGAGAATGGCTTATCAACTTGTAATGAGTGTTTTTTGTTTGTTATTTTACAATTTTCAATGTAAGACTGAAACCTATTTAGATGAAGAACAGAGATGATATACTTATCCCATTTAAAGATGACACTAATCTCAGAGAGAAAATTAAGAAGCATTTATTAAGCACCTGCTATATTCCAGACACTCTGCTAAGCTAACTTCTAGGGATACAAAGACAAAAGTCTAATATTTCCTTCCCTAAAAGAGCTAACATACTAACACGTAATATAAATACATAAACATATAAGAATATGCATTCTGTATTTGAAATAATAAAGTCAGACTTGCTATAACCCAACTTACGTATTGCAAAAACTCACTACAAAAATCTAACAACAAAAACCACAGGGCTTATTAGAAAAGTGGTGTTATAGGCACAACACCAAAAACTTATCTCAGTGACACATAAAAAAAAAAAGATAAGAAACGGATAAAAATGGTAGGAATGTTTTTTATATGCTAGGTGGTTAAGCAATACAGTACAACACAATAACACAGCACAATATGATACAATACAATACTAAGATAAATGGAAAGACATTCACACCATTGAGTTGTTATGGCCTGAACAATAGCATAATGGGAGGGACTGATAAAGTCCACAGCTAAGAATGAGAAGGCAACATGAGAGGACAGCAACACTTAAATGGCGGGGAGAGGAGAAAGAAGGGAGGCAATGGGAAGAAGTTCATGAGAGTTGGAGTAGAATTTTTGAATTTGGAACAGCCTTTCTATGTCAACAGATCCTATTGAAGAAAATGTACAATAAATGTGGCACTATACCTTGAACAAACCCTGATGTTTATTCGTTGAAGAGATCATTAGAAGGAATCTTGCCATGTTTGATTTGGTTCTTAAAATATCAGTTAATCATGTTGGAACAAATTTGCACCTTTAAAATAAGTCTTACAGCAGACCTGACTGCTCATGGTAGTTTGGGGAGATTTCCGGTCCCTAAGGGTCTTTATATGGTGATCAAATCCAATAGTGAGACATTCATTAGGGTTGGATGTTAAGTTCAGTATTTATTTCTTTAAGAATCAACTGTTCAAGGATAGGATGGGACTTGATCATCCATGAGTTCATTATCATTAGTAATAATGTCCAGCATGTAGTAACACTCTAACTTTTGCAAGGTGTTTTACATATGTTAATTCATTTAGCATCACAACAGCCCTGGGGATTAGCTCTATTTATTATCTCCATTTTACAGATGAAGAAACAAGTACAGAGAGGGTAAGTATCTTGTCCAAGGTCACACTAAGTATCTGAGGCAGGATTCAAACTCAGGCCTTTCTGTTTCCAAGTCTCCTGCTCAGCCCACTTTGTCAGAAAGCTACCTAGTTTCTATAAAAATGATGTGATGTGAAAGCTGAGTATGTATGAACAGAGTGATGTGGTAACCCTTAAAATGGTAATGGGATCTTACGATCCAGTAAAAGTGTTAACATAAGAAATAAGAAAGTTATTGTTCTGCTCTATCGATTTACTGATCAAATCATGTCTGGAAAATTTGCGTCCAGGTTTGGACACCATATTAGTATTGAGTTTTGATTAGAAAACATACTTGTGTTTTAATTCTGTATCTCATAATTTTAATAAATCACAGCTCATATCATATCAGAATATTTTGATGATAAAAAGAAATAACTTATGCAAAGTATTTTGTAAATTATAAAGTGCTTCTTTTATTCACGATTGCTACTTCTCCTGCTCTAGTGTGAAAGCCAATAAAACAGGATTTATTTCTGTATCAGCAATGCAGTATTCACAATGCCTACAGTAACCATAAATATGCTGATATAGTTATTAATCACAAAATGGAACAGGCTCTCTACATAAGAAATATAGATAGTGCATTCATTTAAATACCAGAAAACTGAGTCCCAAAACCAGAAAGTCAAAGCCAACCCAGTAGTGATGAAGTTGGCACATGTGGTCAAAGTAGTAAACACCCACATC